>CM051387.1:10582930-10607930 GCA_028015245.1 Cardamine occulta
ATAATTATGACAGTTCATACCTGTCAACAACGCATGCTCCCTAATGGAATACCTCACGGGTACTCCATTCACAACAAACCAACACTCCTTTTCTTGCTCCGTTTGTGCGGTTCGGAGGAGAAGCATCCACATCCCTTGCAGCATGTGATTTGGCTTACGGTACATATGAAATATATGCTTAAACTGATCATGTCTCTTGAACCAATCTAAAGCAATAGAAAATTCATCCTCGATTTCCTTCACCACTTGTGTCACACTACACCTAGTGGACATCTTGCAAGTCTTGCTGTATTCACTATTACCAAAGAACAATTTTTAATGGCCTGGCTGTGTGTCCTCCTCATCATCATCATCCTTATCCTTAAATTTTCAAACACAATTTATTAGGTAAATAATCACAGTTGTTCCAGTTAATCCGGATGTTCCAGTTATCCGGTTATTCTACTTATTCCAGTTGTTCCAGGTTTTCGAATAACGAATGATCTATATGTTCGAACACTAATTGTTATACTTGTACCAATTTTCCTAAGACAAAAAAATGTGCACAGTTGTTCTATATGTCCCAATATATTCTAATGAACCTTACAATTTTCCAATTAAATCACCATCCCATTCATTCAACATTCAAATGAACACAAGAAATTATACCTAACAATATCGACATCCTTAACCGTTTATCAATCATAGTACATACCTCTAACAAGTCATTTTCGTTCTCTCCTTCTTCTTTCTCTTTTTCTTCTTCCCTCCTCTTCCTTCTCCTCTTCGATTCCTCCTCTTCCTTCTCTTCTTCCTCTTCTTCATCTTCTTCATCTTCCTTCTCGGCGTCGTCTTCCTCATCTTCCTCTTCTCCTTCTTGTTCTTCCTCTTCTTCTTCCTCCTCTTCTTCCTCTTCTTGATCTTCTCCTTCTACATTTTTCCCCTCGTTCTCTTCCTCCTTTTCTTCTTTTTCATTCTTCTTCCTCCTTCGATTTCTGGTTGATTCATACCCCCCTATACTGTTTCTCACAATAGCCATTTTCGCCGCCGTTGAGAGGAAAAGAGTCCGAGCAGATTAAGAGTTGTTCTTTTGATTCCAAGGGTTGGGTGTCGGATGTGGATCTGATAAAAGAAAAAGTTGAAGAGGCAGTTTTATTAGGGTGAACCGGTGTAAATTGATGAATTGATTGGTTCGCACCAGTCTAATTCAATTAAAATCCGGTTTAATTTAATTTATTACGGGTTTAATTGGAAAATTGGTTAGGTGCAGTTTAATTGATTAAACCATATCTGGTTAAGTGGTAGGATATGTAATTTTGTTTAAAACATCTGGTTCTTTAGTAGTTAACCTATTTTCTGAATTAAAAATAAATCATTCCAAAATTAAAATTTCTCTAAGTGACATTTGGAACACCATTTTCTGAATTGATGGCATTTGGGACGTGCGCTCGTTTGGCTCCTTCTTTCAAATAAATTTTAATGGCCAAAGGACAGATAAACCCTAGTCGTGTAATTAGGGAGAAAATATAATTATTTGCAAATATATCCCTATACTTATTCTACTTTTCATATATTGCCTAATAAAAATTGTTTAGTAAGATTGGCTTGGTTCTACTTAATTTATATGGTTGGGCCTCAGGAGAAGGAACTGTTTTTGGTTGGTTATTGGGCTGGAGGGTTCGGAGATGGACTAAAAAAAACAAAAAAAATATCCAGTGTAGTTTCGGGGGATTGAACCCGACGTGAATCGAACACGCAACCTTCTGATCTGGAGTCAGACGCGCTACCATTGCGCCACGGATCCGGATGAATATTACATTGCGTTATGTATTTTCTTAAACTCTTTTTAGAGTTATAATCTACATTTTTTCCAATTGTTTATAAAAATTCTTAGGGGAGGACATAATTAATTATATAGTATTTTTGAAAGTCTAGAAAATGATAATAAGTAAATGTCTAAAATCATGTAACGATGTTATGGAGTGCCTCATGGCCATGCATATATTGGAAGCAAAGAGTTCAGATCAATAGAGGCAGTTGCAACCAAAATGGAAATCTTCGTTATCTGGTATGGTTAAATGCAATTTTATAGAAATAAAAACGATTTGTCCAAACCAGTCGGCAGTTGCTAAACTTTAATAAAATAAAAACGATCTTTAAACTTTGGACGCGGGAACGACACGTCCGGTGACTATGTCAAAGAGTCAATTCATACCCAGTATCAGAGTGTTTCCTCTGTTTTAATTTATATATAGTTTAAAATTTGGGCAATTCTTGTAAATATCACTAAATCAAGTTTTTATGCCATATATTTTCATTTACGACAAAAGTAACATTTTTAATAATAGATAACTCTTTAGAATTTAGAATTTAAGGTTTATGATTTAAAAAACCCTAAATCCTAAACCGTACCTTTTCCTTAAAAACTATACCCTAAATCATAAAATACTTAATCTAAAAAAATGCTTCTAACAAAAATGCTATTTTTTCCAAAATAAAAATGTATGCTAATTTTGGGAAAAAAAATTTGATTTGGTACAAATTTAGAAAAATTTTCTTAAAATTTTCACACATAGATTAAGAAAACAATAAAAATTTCTTTTTTTATCCTTTATTAATATATAAAATAAACAAAATTTATTGGCCATAACATTAAAATAATAAAAGTATAAATAAAAAAATTTACCAAACATTAAAAATGAAAACAACACTTAAAATGAAATAAAATTTAAAATCTAAAACTAATTGAAACGGAGAAAAATATTAAATAGAGTAATTAGCCGATTAGTATAAACTAAAAGAACAAATCACAATGGCAACAAACAAAACTAGTTATTCGAATATTTTTACATATTTTGTTGTTGAAGTAAGAAAACGGTTAAGAAAATCGTTTTTCTGTTTTTAAAAATTAAAAAAATTACGTATCAATTTCAATTTTTTTTTATAACTTTTCTTTTATAGTATGGCAATAGCTTTCTAGTAATTAAATCACAGATATGATTTCTGATTAAGTATCATGTTTGTTTTTTTTATTTTTCTTACATTTTCATCTTATAATTAAATGATAAATTTTTAATAATTAAAACCATCAATAATACAAATAAGTCAGCCCTGGGAAATAGTATAGTATATATATTTCCTGAAACAATTCTAAATATATGTCCTTGAACAATTCTAACAGATGCAAACTATGTATGTTCGAGTTATAAACTTTGTTTCTATGATGATAAACAAACAAAAATAAAATATTAGGTTTACAAGATATCCAATTTTCTATTTATATAAAAGGCATTTGGAAAAGTGGGATTCACTTAAGTCACGGCCAGAGAATCAAGACATAATCTATAAATTAATGTATACGACTTATTGCTTTTTTGCAACATGATAATCACATATTCATTCACATGGTCAGGTCGTGATTAAGGTCCTAAATATGTCAAACTTTGCCTGCCACGTTGCAGACCGATGCCGATTTCACACCGACTGGTCTACGACATATTTAAATAATAAACTATAGTAATATTTTATAATTAAATTGATTCGAAATATTATAGAGGACTGAGTTGAAGATCTAGTTAATAATAAAATGATCTAACCATCCACCAACATATAATTACAATTAGAGCCTTCTAGGCTTCTCAGTCGTCAAAAGTGATATGGTTTTGAAATGGCACCATGTAAACATCATATAGTAGTACTATGAGGCTATTAGTGTGTGTTTTAGAACTAAACTTTTCTTTATCCAAAAAGAAAACAAAGCAAAAGCAAAATGAAAGAAGATGGTTGACCACCAACACTCACGTCACGAGAAAACAGCACATTACGATCAGTCGAAGAAAAGATACTTCCCCAATTTATTTTAGTCGTTTTCAACATCAGAATTTTACACTTTCGCCCGAAAGTTATGATTTTATTTTCAGGAATATTATACAAACCTAAGTGGTCAATAAACTATGTATATATATATATACATGGTTCCCAGTTCCGTATATTCAGAATATTCCTACCTAGGTGCCATTTTGACTACTAAAATGGACGGATCTTTGATTTTTTCCAGAAGTGAAAGAGATATTTGACAAACTAAAATTTAAAATTTCTTGCCCAACAACCAATGAATGTCTCTACACCATAATTTTTTTCCCATTCAATTTCAACCAGTTATACAATTATCCTGATTATGTGTATGCTTACGCAATAAATTAAAGTTGTAAGAGAGAAAAAAAAATAAAAAGACAGAAGAGAAAAGTAACCGAAATCTTTATGGAAATTAGGTGTTCAGGTTCGGTCCAACTGAAATACATGAAGAGAAAACAAAAGAACTATAAAATACATGACGAGTTTAATAACTTCCAAAACTGACTCGTCTTACACGCGCTTACGATATTCACACGTGCGATATCCATCTTATATAGCTCTTTCTTAATTCCCATTTCTTACCAAAGGAAAACAAAAAAATAAAAATAAAAAAAGCCCATCATCTAAGATTCTATAGTAATTGATTTCAACCGTCCGATCATCCATCTGCCATCACCGTTCACCAATCCCATACCACATATCTATCTCTCTCTCCCTTTGCTGTTTCTCCTTCCTCTCTTTCTGGATCTCACCGGCGAGCCGTTCTCTTTGGTGGTGGTGGTGAGTGTTGCTTCTTTGATTTCTTATAATTTTTCTCTTTTTTTTTACGTCGATTTTTTCATTGTTTCATTTGATTTCTATGCTTCGGAATTCTCGATGTGTCTACATTACCATGATTGATTTTTTTCATGTTTTCTGGTATATATTCTTTTGAGTTTTGATATCGTTTTTATATTTCTATGGTTGTTGGATTCAAATAATTTTTGTATGTTCTTCCATATTGATGCTTCTTTCCTAGGGTTTACACACCTTTTTTTGTTGTATGTTTTGTTACTCAGAATTTTTTTGAGCCAAGTTGTTGAGAGATTCTAGAGTGCTCTCAGTTTTACGTATCTATTGAAATGTCATTGTTCGTCTTTTTTCTTTCAATTTTTTCATGATGGAATTTATGAGTAGATTCTAAAAAGATGCTTGTGATGATTTGCAGTAACAGTAGCAATCTTCTTCTTCTGCTTCTGTGGCTTGAGGTTTATAAGGTTTAATCGTATAATTTCATCTGTAAATGGGCTGCTTCCACTCAAAGGGAGTAAGAAAATTTCGAGGACACGAAGACCCTGTAAAGCTTGCCTCTGAAACAGCTTGTAAGTTACTTGCGTTATAAGTTTAAAAGCTCCTCTGGACTCATTTCGATCTTATAGATGATTCCTTTGTTTTCTTAATTTCTGTTATGAGAATCATCAGCTAGATTATATGATCCATCCTTCTTCTCTATTCTACAAAATGTTTCAATATGTTTCTTGTTACCAATACCATCACCTAATGCATCATAGTTTATCTTGAACCAAACCGTCAAGAAGGATGCACGTGTCCATGCTTTATATTGAATATTCAAAAAAACTTTCAAAGTAGGATTAGTTTCTCTGTTTGTGTCCTGGTACCTTTATTTGATCTCGCTTGTTTTTTTTTTTTTTTTTTTCTCTTTTCCAGTTAGTGTGAGTGAGGTTGAAGCATTGTTTGAGCTGTTCAAGAGCATAAGCAGTTCAGTTGTTGATGATGGTTTGATAAACCAGGTACAAACCAAAAAATGATAATTTTGTCTCTTTTGACCCAATTTGGATCTTTCATGACCCCATCGTAGTGTCTTTTTGTTTTTTACGCTATTCATCTACAGTATTTTCAACGAAGTTGACTTTCCCCACTTTATTTGAGCAATAAATAATGATTCTTCCATATTGCACCAATTCCATGTATCGTAGCCCTTAATGTTTGACTTGAGTTAATTCTTTTATTGATTGATTTTGAAATTTGAGGCTCTCATGGCCCACTTTTATTTTGATCTTTAATCCTCGCTTCACGTGTAATTCAGGAGGAGTTTCAACTTGCATTGTTTAACAACCGTAAGAGGGAGAATATATTTGCTAACAAGGTAATTTGAGTTTCTCAAGCTTTTTTTTTTATAAACTTTTGACCCAATAATTCTTGGTTAATAATCAAAATGATTTTATGTCTATAAAACTTAACAATTATGCTTCTTTTGCAGATATTTGATATGTTTGATGTTAAACGAAAAGGAGTCATCGACTTTGGGGACTTTGTGAGATCACTTAATGTTTTTCACCCTAATGCTTCTCCAGAGGATAAAATAGATTGTAAGTTGACGACAATTAGAGAGTTTTCATATCTTTTGTTTCTTGAACCCTTTGTGAAAGAGTTTTATTGATTATGGTCTATGATTTTTTTCAGTTACGTTTAGGATTTATGACATGGACTGCACTGGTTACATTGAACGCCAAGAGGTAATTATATCCATTCTGAAGTAAATCAATATTTTAATATCCTTTAAACTGTCTATAATTATGAAGCAACTTCCAAAGTCCTCTTGATGTTTTAGGTTTGAAAACGTTTAAGCTTCGAATACTAGTCACTAAAGATCTTTGCTATGTGCTATTTTTACAGGTCAAGAAAATGTTGATCGCTCTTCTCTGCGAATCTGAAATGAAATTGGCTGATGAAACCATAGAGATAATACTTGATAAGGTTTGTTATCTTTCTTTTAATTAATTATATATGAGTTTTTCTTTTCTTTTTAGAAATTTTACATTTTAGAGATAATTAATGTTCTAAATTTCTTTTATTTCTTCTCATTCATGAACAGACATTTGAAGATGCAGATGTGAATCAAGATGGAAAGATTGATAAACTAGAGTGGAGTGATTTCGTGAATAAAAATCCATCATTGCTTAAGATCATGACCCTCCCATATCTTAGGTATTTTTTTTTATTGACTTTTATGAGAACCAAAAATCAAAAATAAAATGTCAGATGATTTTTTCTTAACATTTAGTAACATAAATCTATGCAGGGATATAACAACAACATTTCCGAGTTTTGTCTTCAATTCGGAAGTCGAAGAGATTGCTACCTGAAGAAACAAAACTGGTTTAAACCGAATCGTACATGTTGGAAGAACAATTATGAGCTGATCGGTGTAACCAACGTATGTTTGTAAAAACAGTAGAGTATATTTGACGACAAAAAAAAAAAAAAACAGTAGAGTATATTTTCATTATATTGTTTTCTTTTACCTGGAATTTTTATTTTCTGGGTTCCTTTTTTTCTTCTCAGAATAGTTTTGAAATTCCTGGGTTTTTAGCTAAACAAAAAAAAAAATTAGAGTAATTACCAATCCTTTTACTTCTTATAGTTAGAAAATGTGAATGAGTTTGTTTGTACATATCACATTATACGTTTGTTGTTCTTATTGATTTTTTTTGTTAATAGTAAAGATTAAAAGATTTGTTACATTATATTGGGTCTAATTGTTCCAATCGAATCTTTATGCTGTAAATTGTAAATATAAATTTTTATAAATGTCCTTTACCGCAAAAACAAAACCCAATTAAATTTACGGTATTGCCACTCTTCTCTCCCGATTCCGAGTTTGAATTGCTTTATCATGTCCTCTTCAATGTTTGCAGTTCGATTTGGATTCAGCTTCTTCGCATCTATGGTTTGTATTCGTTGCTAAATTCTAGATTGTTAATCGAAATCTAGACTGATGTTTAGGAAACGGAACTTAGTTTTAGAATCGTTGCGTCGATTCGATCGGAGTAACGTAGAAGCCCTAATTTCAGGGATCTTATGCAATCGTCTACTCTGCACTAGTGTTCAAACTCCTAGATTAAGCTGGGAAGTTTCTTCTCAAGTAATTCTTCAAAAGAAGCTCGAAACAGCTCTTAAGAATCACCAAGTAGATGATGCTTGGGACGTGTTTAAAGATTTCAAACGTCTTTATGGTTTTCCAGATAGCGTAATCATGAACAAGTTTGTTACTGTATTGTCTTACTCTTCTGATTCTAGTTGGCTGTACAAAGCTAGTGATCTAACTCGTTTAGCTTTGAAGCAAAATCCAGGTATGTTAAGTGGTGAAGTTTTAACTAAGTTGTCTTTGTCTCTAGCGAGAGCTCAGATGGTTGAATCTTCTTGTAGTATCCTTAGAACAATGCTGGAGAAGGGATATGTTTTAACTTCAGATGTGTTGAGGCTTGTAGTGATGCATATGGTGAAAACAGAGATTGGGACTTGCTTAGCTTCGAATTATTTGGTTCAGGTTTGTGATCGTTTTGTGGAGTTTAATGTTTTGAAGAGAAATTGTGGCCCTGGGAATGTTGTGAAGCCTGATACGGTCTTGTTTAATCTTGTACTTGGTTCTTGTGTGAGATTTGGTTTATCTCTCAAAGGCCAAGAACTTATTGAGGTAATGGCAAAAGTTGATGTTGTTGCGGATGCTTACTCGATTGTGATCATGTCTTTCATTTATGAAATGAATGGTATGAGGGATGAGTTGAAGAAGTTCAAGGAGTGTATTGGTCAAGTACCGCCTCAACTTCTTTGTCACTATCAGCATTTTTTTGATAATTTGTTAAGCCTGGAGTTTAGATTTGATGATATTGGTTCTGCGGGACGGCTTATTTTAGATGTATGTAAGAGTAAGGATTTGATTTCAGTTCAGAATCTTGGTTTTGATTCTGAAAAGCCTCGGGTTTTGCCTGTTGGGTCGCACCATATTAGATCCGGGTTAAAGATCCAGATTTCTCCCAAGCTTTTGAAGAGAGATTCATCTCTTGGAGTGGATACTGAAGCAACATTTGTAAACTATGCCAATTCCAAGCTTAGTATCACAAACAAGACTCTTGCGAAGTTAGTATATGGTTACAAGAGACATGATAATTTTCCTGAGCTGTCAAAGCTTTTGTTTTCTCTTGGTGGATCTGGGTTATGTGCTGATGTTATTGATGCTTGTGTTGCTATTGGTTGGTTAGAAGCTGCTCATGATATGCTTGACGATATGGATTCTGCTGGCCACCCCATGGAATTGGCCACATATAGAAAGGTCTTATCCGGTTATTACAAAAGCAAGATGTTGAGAAATGCCGAAGTTCTTCTGAGACAAATGACGAAAGCTGGTCTAATTACAGATCCATCAAATGAGAATATGGTGTTGCCAGTAACCGAAGAGAAATACAGTAAAAACACAGAGCTCAGGGACCTTTTGGTTCAGGAAATCAACGCAGGAGAACAAATGAAAGTTCCAAGTATGCTCTATGAGCTAAACACATCCCTCTACTACTTCTGCAAAGCTAAAATGCAGGGAGATGCTTTGATAACCTACCGGAAAATCCCAAAGATGAAAATATCACCAACTCGCCAAAGTTTTTGGATCTTGATCGATATGTACTCATCTCTTGGCATGTACCGGGACATCACGATCGTGTGGGGAGATATCAAAAGGAACATTGCAAGCAGAAACTTAAAGGTAACACAAGATCTGTTAGAGAAGCTTGTGGTGAACTTTCTCAGAGGTGGGTATTTTGAAAGAGTGATGGAGGTTATTAGTTATATGAAAGAGAATGATATGTATAACGATCTAACAATGTACAAGAATGAGTATCGTAAGCTTCATAAGAATCTATATAGAACCTTGAAAGCATCAGATGCTGTAACTGAAGCTCAAGCACTGAGGCTTGAGCATGTCAAAGCTTTCAGGAAACTAGTTGGTATACTATGATTTAAGTTATTTACTTATCCCCTGTACTATATATAACTAAACCAATTTTGTATCTCAATGTGAAATTGAATATCTCTTTTCTTCCATGCAAATTTCCAGTTTCATATAATTGACCAATAAAGTTGTGCTGCCAATGAGAAATCAAAGTTGGAGGTTCTTACGAATATTATTGAAAATCCATCGTTGATGTTTCAAACCAAAGTTGGAGGTTTGTGGGAATATTATTTAAAAATTCAGGGGTTACTTAGAAATTTCGCTCCTAAAATTGAGCCTTTGACACATAAAAGCTAAATGGGCCTGATTCGTTTATACATTAATATAGAAAGCCCAATGACAATAACAGTTAGTTAATTAACCGAGTGAACTCGCCGGGTCGGACATTTCTCTCGGATCCGAGCGAATTTGGGTTTGGTGGCGATTTCAGTAACATTCGATCAGAAGCTTTCTGCAACAGAAGGAGAAATAGAGAAAGAAGAATACCTAAACCAAAAACCTTTTTTGCTATGGCTTCACCGCCGATGAAAAATCCTATGGATGATTTGTTCGGCGAAGATTCCGACAACGACTCTCGATCTTCGCGTTCTAAATCGTCTTCCTCCGGTAATGCTTCTTCGTCGTCTTCTTCCTCCTCGTCTTCTTCATCTTCTTCTTCTGCAGCGGGAGGAGAAGGAGATGGAGATGGTGGTGGTGCGGAATCTGGAAGCGCAAGTGATAGCGGAAGTGGAAGTAGCGGCGGGAAAGAGGAGCATGGAGATGATAGAGTAGAGAGTTATAGGAGCAATGAAAATGGAGAAACTGGAGTTTATCGTTATGAAGAAGATGATGATGACAAGGATCTTTTTGGGTCTGATAATGAAGAGTACACTAAGACACCTGCTATTAGCACTTACTCAATTCCAGGTTAGTTCCAGTTTGTTTTGAGATTTCTTACTTCCTTGAACAAAATCTGTAAAAATTGAGATTTATGTATTTCACAAGGCTAGAGAAATTGGCATGATACTGCATTTTTCAAAACTTCTGGGAATTTGCTCTGCATATATATGATGGTTTTGTGTAGCTTTTGCTCCCTCCTTGATTGAGATTGAGATTGATGTGAATTTACATGATAATTATAATTTCAAGTTGGAAGCTTTTTGTCTCGTTATTATCTTTTGTAGATAGTTCTGAGACTGAATTTATTTTTGGCTTTTGTTTTTTTCTTTTTTCTTTCTGGCTATTAAGTTTTTGCTGATGTGAAATATGGCAGTTTTGCCTGCGGGATGGAGCAATGATAACCATGGTGGGAGAGGAATGGGACGAGGTGGTCGTTGGCCAAATGGGAGAGGAGGAGCTGGGCTTCTTCCTCGGCCTGGGCCTTACCCTGGACGTGGTGGTCGTGGTGGTTTTGGCGGCAGATATCAAAGTTATCAGCGTGATGAGCGTTTTGTTTCTGAGCTTAAACTTTCGAAAAGCAAAGAAACGTTGGCGAGGAAACATACCAACTTTCAGGAGGTAAAAGTTATCAAGGAACAGTGTATTAACTTCTAAATTAATAAAGACAGAGAGAGCTATACGCTATTTCCTGTTTATTCCATGTCTATATCTATGTATAGGGTAACACTTTTCAATATGTTTTGATATTTAACAGCCATGTGAGCTTGCTAGCTACAGTCGAGTAGAAGGTGGAGAAGTATTCTATGATGAGCGAGGATTGGTGAGAGCTTTTGGTATTATTGTTCCTTTAGATTCTCTCTTTTCCATTTTTGTCATCCCATTGAACTATCTAGTTGTTGGAGTATGTATATATATGTATTTAGACACTAATATATGTAAACATATGTAATTATACCAAACACCCACTGCTTATATGTATCCACTTTATTCTTGTTTCACAGAGGCTTTTCAAACGTCGTGTTTCTGAAGAGATTGGAGCTGATTTAAATCAAGGTTATGATACCTTTATTGAGAAAAGAGGTAAAAAATTAGTGGCACAGGTGTATTTTATGGGAACTATTGGCATGTGTAAATTGTATAATGTAGAAGTTTGATGTATTTAGCTGATTGTTCGTCTTTTTGAGGCAGATCTGGGCTCTGAAGGCTTTGGTGACCTTCTTGGCAGTATTAGAGCAAAAAACATTATGCTGGAGAACATTCATTTTGTGGTATGAAAGGCTTGCGTATATCAGTCCTTTTCACTGTTGATTCATTACTTTGAAGAGGTTATCCTAACGGCGTTTTTTTTCTTTTGCTTTTTTTTTGACAGACATTTCGTAATAATCTAAACAAGGTAAGTTAGATCCCCCAGCAGTTATTTTGACCTTTATGATATCAAATGAATCACTCTGCACTTTTCTTTATTCTTTCAGATACTAGGCGCTGCTTACAATCGGCATGAACCGTGGGAAATGGGCGTGCATAAGAGAAACGGAACTATATATCTTGATGTGCATAAACTTCCTGAAAGGCCGCAGAGTGACTTAGATCGCCGCAGGTAATCTCCATTTTAATTGTATGTATGAGGGAAAAAGTGATTCTACTAATATATCAGTGGTCCTAGAGTGTTTCTATGTAGAAGACAAAGTTAAAAAATAGCAAGTCATGTTTTGGGGAAATGGGTCTGAAGAGTTTATAACACTGCATTTTTTAGTACTAATGTACTCGATGTTATAATCCATCAGATGTTATTGGGGTTATTGTTTCGAAAGCCTTGCGACAGAAGATCCAGGAAGAGCGTATGGGGAAGAAATACATCATGTGGATGCAAATGTTGAATTTTGTTCTGTTGTTAAGACTAAACTAGGAGCACACCGAGTTCTAATGGGAGCTGAAATGGATTGTTGTGATGAAACTGACGAAGGAAGAAGGATTTACATAGAGTTGAAAACCTCTCGTGAGGTATGCCTCTTCATCCTATAGTTTTCCTAAAAGCTCAACTTTCTCTCTTTCATTGCACACATACACACTGGCCTGTAATGTCCGTACTATTTGCTCTCCAGTTGGATGATCGTACCGTAGACAGATTTGAGAGAGAGAAACTTCTTAAATTCTGGGTAAGTATGGTGTATCAGAGGTTACATATATCCTCTTTTGTTTCTCCATTCTTGTTCGATTGTAGATATAAACTGTGAGAAAACTGGCTTAACATGCTGCAGATACAATCATTTGTAGCAGGAGTTCCATACATTGTCGTTGGATATAGGTATGAATTTGTCAACCATTCTAATGATAAACTCGGAAAGTCTTAACCTTTCACGACTCAAGTAAACATTTCCCATTTCCCTTCTAACTTGTTGTAGAGATGATGGAGGTAGACTAGTGCGCACAGAGAGACTAAGAACGAAAGACATTGCGCACAGAGCCAGATTGAAAAACTTTTGGCAGGTGAGTGTTATCAGTAAACTCTCATCAAACATAAATGAAATTAATATCAAAATCTTGTTAAAATTAAACACAATGAGTTTTGGGAATTAGGGAGGAGTGTGCTTGGCATTTGCCGACGAGGTTCTTTGCTGGCTTTACGGCACTGTTAAAGAAAGTAAGCTCAGAATTTTTCTTTTTGTTCCATCTACATGTATATAGCAATGGAAGAAGAACTTTGAATTTATATTTTCCTTGCAGACGAAGATTACATACTTCAGTTCGTACATCCTTTTATGAGACTAGAGCTTCTTCAAGCACAGTCTTGTCCTGACGCCATCACTAATCATATCAACATTCTTCAACAACCTCCATCACCACCACCTCAGTAACTCTGTCTCTACTTCTCTAATGGAGTCTTAGTACTTAGGGTTCAAAGTCAAATTTTACAAATAAAGGTTTTGATTTTGAACTTTCCTTTTGTAATTTTATTAACCTCATTACCCAAAAACATTGAAAAATTTCCACTTCAATAATGTTATTTTTGGTTTGAGGCTGTCCTTCCATGTTAAAGAACAAGGCCTAGGCCTTTTTTTAATTCGGTCCAAGCCTTTATATAGTCTTACCACGTGAGAGTCACGTGTGTGTCCCTCTCTCTCGGTGGTGGTGGCTGACGAATCACCGCTCCACCGGAGAACCTAATTTTGTTACTTCCCGTTTTGCCCTTCCTCGTTCTTTATTCTTTTCTTATATACAAAAATAAAAAAAATCTAGGAGCGAGAACAAAGAAAATACAAAAAATCTGTGTATGTACCACCAAAGAGACTACTTGTGAGATAGATATACGCGAAACGTTTCAAAACCCTTATTATTCGCAACTCATTCCTCTCTTTTTTCGGCTTCACCGGCGGTGACGGTGCCGCAAATTATATGATTTTCTTTATTCGATTCGGAATTTAGAAGAGATAGATCATGTATAGGGAGAGGGGTACGGTTGGATCGAAGTCTGAGGTGCTCGATCGGAAACGAATCAACGAGATTCACGATAATCGGGCCTCGCATTCCATGTCTCAGCCCGGCAATGGAAAAGGCAAAGGAGCAGCGAACTCCGTTTTGATGGGGAAGCAGCAATTGCATGATAGAGATTTACGTTCTGCTTCTCTCTCCAAGACTAACATTTCCGACGGTAAGATTTGGATTTGATTCGATTCGATTCAATTTGGCTCTATCGCTGTTTCTTTATGTTTATCGTAATCGCAGACTGTTCAATTCGAGTTCGTATTTTTAGGGTTTGCTCTGTGTATCTCTTGATTTGGGATTCAAATTTCTTGAATTTGATAAGAAATTTCTTATTGTGAACCTCTTTTTTTCTTCATCTTGACCTAATTGTTGAAGAATTTACGAACTTTTTAGTGAACGCATAAAAGCTTGAAGCTTGATCTTAGACGCAATCCAGATTTTGTTTGTATGTGTTCATTTTGCTGTTACCGAGCAAAAATCATTATTATTGGCTTAAGAGAAAGTAATTGTCAAAATGATGCTGATGAAATATTTCTTGTGGTATATTAGCTGTAGATATATCAGACACAGACAGCGAAGAATCAGAGGTCAGTGGTTCTGAGGGAGAGGACACCTCATGGATCTCTTGGTTTTGCAACCTACGTGGGAACGAGTTCTTCTGTGAAGTTGATGATGATTACATTCAGGATGACTTTAACTTGTGTGGACTCAGCCATCAAGTTCCTTACTACGACTATGCCCTTGATTTGATTTTGGATGTAGAATCTTCCCATGGTAAGTCTTACCCATGAAACTTAGTATGTGATTCTGTGTTTTTCGTGGCATTAATGGGTAATAATATAGCCAAACACTGATTCGTCTTTTGGTTTTGTGTGTTTCAATGTTTGATTTGAATTTGACGGGTTAACAGGTGAGATGTTTACAGAGGATCAGAATGAATTGATCGAGTCAGCTGCGGAGATGCTATATGGAATGATTCATGCTCGTTACATATTGACAAGCAAAGGGCTGGCTTCTATGGTAAAGAAACTTTTACTCAAGTTGCATACTTAGTAAATGTTATAGAACATACACTAATTGTTAGTGTCCTTGTCAATGTTTTTGCAGCTAGATAAATACAAAAACTATGATTTTGGACGGTGCCCAAGAGTTTATTGTTGTGGACAACCTTGTTTACCGGTTGGTCAATCCGATATCCCTCGAGCAAGCACAGTAAAGATATATTGCCCCAAATGTGAAGACGTCTATTACCCACGATCAAAATACCAAGGAAGTATCCTTTTTTTCTATTTTCAGTCCTTGCTTATATTTGCATGCTTAAAGAAAAAGATTAGTAGTTTTGTTTTGATTCTCATTAGATAAATTCTATATTATGCTGTGTTTGTTGCATCTATCTTTGGTTTGTTGTTCTTTAACACGCAAAAAAAAAAACAGACATAGATGGAGCATACTTTGGGACGACGTTTCCGCATCTGTTCTTGATGACGTACGGACATCTGAAACCACAAAAGGCATCGCAAAGCTACACACCAAGAGTGTTTGGGTTCAAGTTACACAAGCCGTGAAGGAAACAAGAAAGAAGTTATACCTCAAACCAGATATATGCAAGTGCATCATGTGTTTTGAGAAACAAGAGTTGTGAGAAAAAAAAAATGGTCATTTGTATCTTCCTCTCTATGTTTGTTCTGTGTCCTTAGGTTTTAGTTAATAACATTAGCAGCTTGGACTGGTCTCATATTTAAAAATAAATATGTACTACTTACCTCCTTTTTGTTCTTTTTGTTTATTTCTTTCCATTACCCAATTAGCAGTTGAATGAGTCATGTTTTTGTGCGTATCTATCTTACGAAAATTCAGCTTACCAAAATTTTAATTATTTAAATTAAAAAAAAAATGTTAAGGCCTGAGCAATTTTTGACCTGTGTGAACAGTGAAGAAGAAAGCTTTTTTAAAAAATATTGTACAGGTGTGTGTGTGTCTGCGAGCATATACCGCTGTAGATTACGTAGAGTCCCCTCTTTCTCTGGCTTGGTGGAGGAGAAGAGGACCTTGCGATTTTGTTTTCTTCGACTACTGCATCTAATCGAATCGAAAGTTTTGACCTTTCGTCATCCCTCTATTTCTGTTCGCAACCCTAAATCGCAGTTTGTTTTGGATCTCGTCCAAAAATTGGGCGTTGTGATAATGCGGCCGTTTATGTCTGGTTCTAGAGCCGTATTTTCCTTAATCTCATGTCGAAACGCAATCAGGAACCCAATCAATCGTGCTGGGATCCCCCGGAGGAGTTTTGTATATGATCAATTTCGGCGATTTGGTTCTCTTTCCGTCGTGGAGAAATGTTCTTCTAATTGGTTGATGTCAAATGATGATGGTAGAGTCTCTTTAAGGAGCGGGAGCGTATTTCAGAGACGGCATTTTCTGGGTTGTGGAGATGGAGAAGAAGGTGGTGGTGAGTTATCCAAGATCTATGAAGAACGACGTGTCTTGGGGTATTTACAATTTTCAAACTTTTAATCCAAATTTCTTTCTAAACCATCTTCAATGGCGCAACTTTAGGAAATGGTTCCATTGATATCTTCTGGTTTGTGCTGTTTTCTGTATCAAACAGTTTAAAGAATGGTTCCATGATCTAATCAATCAGCATCTGAGGCTTTTTATTGTGCAGGAATGAGACTTGTCTTTTTGTTTTAGACAGAAACTGATTATTCTTTGGCAACATGGTCTTATGAATCTGAGGAATCCTTTATTGTTTGCTTTGCTACGTTGAGAATCTCTCACGTTGGCAATACATTTGTTCATTTCTAAGAACAATGACTTGAAGTTTTTCATATTTTCAGCAATGAAGATTGAGTTTATTCATCATGCGTATTTGTTTCTGATTACAGGTATTCTCAGGAGCAATTGTTTAATGTAGTTGCAGCTGTAGACTTGTACCATGGCTTTGTTCCTTGGTGTCAACGCTCTGAGGTTCTTAAAGAATATCCTGATGGCTCATTTGATGCTGAGTTGGAGATTGGTTTCAAGTTTCTTGTTGAGAGTTACACTTCCCATGTTGAATTCGAAAGACCTAAATGGATCAAGGTAAGGACTTGGTTTGTTTGTTGGATTCGAGTGAGTGATGGATTTTTACTACATACAGTTATTTGAATCCTTACACTTTTCAGACAACAGCTAGGGACACCGGTCTATTTGACCATTTGATCAATCTCTGGCAATTTAAGCCAGGACCCATTCCTGGAACCTGTGATCTTCATTTCCATGTCGATTTCAAATTCAACTCACCTCTTTATCGTCAGGTAACAACCTCTTCTCTTATAGGTGTCTAGTAACCTAATTGTTGCTTGGAAATGGTTTGTAAGAATCCAAGAAATCTACGAGAAAACGATGAATTCTTTGTTACTCAGAAACTATAGAATCTTGATTAATGTAAAAGCTTGAAAGTGAGTTTCTTTTTTTGAAGGTGGCATCAATGTTCTTGAAGGAGGTAGCAACAAAACTTATGGGAGCATTTAGTGACCGATGCCGGCTAGTGTATGGTCCAGGAGTTCCCGTAGATGAAAATGCGTATGAGCAAAGAGCATAAGAACACATCTCTATATATGGTATTGAAAGTAACACTCAGTTTAGTTTTGCATCTTGTTTGCTAGAGAGCGATTTGTTTTTTCATAAATATGAATGCCTTTTTTTTGCATAAGAAGATCATCGACACATTAGTTGTTTGTTTAATGTAAAAGCAAAAAAAATAAATACATCCATTAATTTCTCTTTTTAGAGTATTTTCTTTCTTCAAACAGCTCTTTCTTAATCTAGATATTGATGATGACGACATACAGGCTTACGTATGAGATAACGAAACTATCATTAAAGTTTCATAAGCTAAAAAAATAGAGAGTAATTCAACTAAATGAAAAAGTCTAAAAGGTTTGGAAAATGAATATTAGTTGAAAATGAAAAGTCTTTCATTCCTGTCAAAAATCTAGTAATTACCATTGAAAAAGAAAGATATGTTCTCTTAGTTAGGTGTGTGTCTCTTAGAGATGTTTTGGAATTAAACCAATGGTTGACTCGGTACTATGAATGAATATACATATGTGGTTTAAGTAAAGTTGTTCTTAAATAGTCCCCTCTTTTTAATTAGGTGACAATAACTTTCGCATAATTTAGTGGAGTTCAGAAAACTAGCACAAAATAAAATCGTTATTTGATAAAATAACATAGCTAATTAGCTATTGGTAAATATGAAAGGTACATTTATCAAACCATGCATAAAATATGGTTTTGCCACTTGGTTATTTACTTAAATGATTATTTAGCTAATTCACCTAAAATAAGCAATGAATTGAGAAATAAATCTTAGTCTACCGTCAAAAAAATCATATAAATTGAATGCTTTTAGATGAGGCATTTTGCCGGAAGGTGAAGAGAAGAAGAAAACTAAGGAACGGAAGTGAAGAGGAGACGCGGTTTGGCCTTTTGCTTCATCATTTTCCCAATTGACCAAAAGGATCTCTTATCTTCTTCTTATGTCAAACTTTGATATAATTTCTCCCACCTTTCTTCTCATTTTAACTAGTTACTATAAATAAGAAGAAAAAAAAGAGTGAAAAGAAAAGTGAAACGGGTAGGTGAGTTTGCTAACAGATATTAGTATAATAATGCAAAGTTACAAAAGAATATAATTCAAACACTATATAATATGTATCCATCAACTTCCAAGTTACAAGGTCCAAACTCCAAGATGATATCGTGGGATAACAACCGAGTTATTGACTTGCAATATCTTATGCAATAACTATTGAGTATACTACTCTTTGCAATATGACAATCCAGTAAATACATAAAGTATTGACTTGACTATTACCACACGCTTCAATTCTATATACTTTCATGAGTGTTTATCAAAGATTCAAAACTATTAACATTTTCTGATTTTATGAATGTAATTGGAATTCCCATTCCCTAAAATCCTTTATTCCACACAAAAAAAAAAAAAAACACGAACCATTTCCTATTTGTAAACGCATAACGACTCACTTATAGTATACTTTGAAAAAAATAAAACAATGAACAAACATAGACAAAGAAAACTATGTGTTTAGTTTTGATCTTTGTCTCAGTTGAGTCAAATATGAAATAACTCTGGTCCTCTGTTTACTGTTGTTGTCTTTGAATTTTCTGCGTCTCTTTCCATAGTTAACCAAAATCTTTTCCTCTTTCAAAAGTCTTTATATGCAAAATCTTTTACTTGTGTTTCCATAGATAGAAACGTTTCTGTCTTTTACTTATCTTTCTCTCATCTCTTTGTGTTAATACCCATCTATATCTTTCACTGATTTAGACTCATCTTTCTTTATACAATCTCCTCTCTTGCCATCATAACAAATCTTCCCTTTTCTCTAAAAACCAAGAACAAGTCTCTATTTCATTTTTTATAGCATCTGACTTTTTCTTTATTTTCCTTAGAATTTCTTGTATAAGAGGTTTTAGGTTTACACCCAAACTAACCAAAGAGCAAAGAAAAAAAAAAACAGAGGAGACATGAACTGTCTGTTCTTGTTCAAGCCTAAGAAACCCAAATGCAGAAGAAGTCTCGAGAAAAAGAACAAAAACATAAGAGGAAGAGACTTATTACCAAAGTCAGCTCCAGAATTAACGACGAGAAGAACTTCGTTGTCGTTCAATCTCCCAACACCGAGGTCTCTGCCATCTCCAACGAGTATAAGAGACTTATACACAGAGAGAGAAGAAAATCAATATCAATATCTGAGAGTTTTCTCTTACAATGAACTGAGTGATGCCACGTGTGGGTTTAGCAGAACGCTTAAGATCGGAGAAGGTGGTTTTGGTAGTGTTTATAAAGCCACCATTGACAATTCTCATTCTCCTCCACTTACCGTCGCCGTCAAGAAACTCAATCGACAAAGTCCACAGGTACACAACTTTAACCTAGAACAAGTTTCATCCAATTTTTTTAACAACAAAGCAAGATATTAGTGGCGAAAAGATTGAAGTTTTAACCAAGAAACTACAAGTTTTCACAGATTTGTTTGTTTTGTCTAGTAATGTAGAAAAAGGTTTGATCTTGAATATTATTTTATTGATCCTCTGTTTTGATAAAAGGGTCACAAGCAATGGCTAGCAGAGGTTCAGCTGTTGGGTGTAGTGAATCACCCAAACGTAGTGAGGCTCTTAGGGTATTGCTTAGAAGACAGCGAGAGGCTTTTGGTTTACGAGTTGATGTCTAATCGCAGCTTAGAAGATCATCTCTTCAATAGAAGAACCCTAACGTTAGCGTGGAAACAAAGGCTCCAGATCATGCTTGGTGCAGCTCAAGGATTAGCTTATTTGCATGAAATCCAGGTGATTTTTGAATCCCCAACCCATCACGAACCTTTTTCTGCAGTCCTTTTAGGGCATTATAACTTCTTGGGCAGGTAATATACAGAGACTTCAAATCATCAAACGTGCTTCTAGACGAGGATTTTAATCCAAAATTATCAGATTTTGGTCTCGCTAGGGAAGGTCCCGAAGGAGATAATACTCACGTTTCAACAGCAGTAAGTAACGTTTCTCATTTCTCCCTTACAAAACCAATATATCATTGGTTGCTTCATCCACACGTAACAACTTATTCTTCACTTTCTTTCTTGATTCTTCTTATAAGAGAGTCGGCACAGACGGCTATGCAGCTCCCGAGTATGTAGAAACCGGTCATCTAAAGACACAGTGCGATGTCTATAGCTTTGGAGTTGTTCTATATGAGATCATTACTGGTCGTCGAATAATCGAACGATTGAGACCTTTAGCTGAGCAAAAGCTTCTAGAATGGGTCAAACAGTATCATGTTAATAGCAAAAGCTTCAGAATGATCATTGACTCGAAGCTATGCAACAAGTATCCAGTTGATATGGTAAGGAGAGTTGCTAAATTGGCTGATCATTGTTTGAAAAAGAATGATAAAGAGAGACCCACCATGGCTTTTGTCGTCGAGACTCTTCAGAAGATCATTGAGGAATCAACTTCTGGAGATATGACAAGTGTTGGAGGCTTCGAGCCTAGAGAGGATTACTTTTTTAAGTATACGTAACAAAACAACGGCGTTTAAATACATCTATGTAAGTGTGTGAAAAAAGCCCAAGCAATAATATTAAGCCCATAAACCATTTCTTTTTTTTTTTTCTTCCATAAATCACTTTGTTCCATAAACCATATTTTGGTCCTTTATTTACAGAATGGCAAACGATTTACGATTTTGAAAAAGAAAAAAAATGTGATTAGATGAATCTCGAATTCTTAAAACAAAGTTCAAACACCTGTAAATATTTGTTTTTTTGGGAACAAAGTTTATGGAAAAAATGAAAAGTGTAGTGCTGTTTAAATGATTAAAGAAAAAGAGTTGTACTACTGCAGAAATGATCTCTCAGAACATGCGTAGAAAAAATGTCTTTTTAATTCCCCATTATATAATGCTTATGGGTCATGAGTCATGACATCGAACCTACTCCAATAAGATTTGATACCCATTACTTACACCAAATTTATTTCGCATCATAAATGTTTAAACCACATTTATATTTAACCAACGAAAATTAAATAACAGGTTAATATATTATCATATACATATATTTTTCATTACAATCCCCATCATTCCACCAAATAAGAGAACAGCCAGACTGATGTGATCATATGACATTCATTTTTTTTCCATACAAAGATTTACCAAATCCACATAGGCGTTTTGGCCATAGTTTTCTAGTACTCCCAAAATTGCATGTTTTCATTTTTTTTCAGAATTAGAAACGAAGAAACAAAAAAACAAAGAAAGGACAAACCCTTGAAAAGGAGGTATTTCTTCACTTTTTTTTTATTTTTCCCTTACCATTGTGTTTTTTTTTTTTGGCTTAGTTTTCAAATTCAAACTAAGATTTTTTTTGGCTTTTAATGGATTCTCAATCTCTTTTTTTTCTTTTCTTTTTAAGAGGAATTTACTTTATAAAATTAAGCAGCAGCAACAGTTCCCGTGTGGAAAGCATAGTCACGAGATCTAGTTGGAGAAGAAGAAGAGCTTCTCTTTTCATTTCTTCTCATAGCTTTCACTGATGAAGACAAATTCTGTTTCTTCTCCTTAGCTTCGTCTCTCTCTATCTGTTCTTCTCTACACTCCTCGCTACAGAATGGTGTGTCTCCTCTGTTTTCAACAAAATCAAACATTTTAAGAAATCAGACACAATTATAGATCTTTAATCGATCCTTGAGTTACAAGGCAAATCAGAATTAGGGTTTCTTCTATACAACTAAAAGATCAAAACTTTATCAAACAAATCAAAATATGGGGTTGTTTCATTTTTAACTCTAGCTAGATGAATGATAAGAAAATTTGAAAATAAGATAGTAGAGAAACATTCAAGTACCTGTACATGAAGATGTCTCTGTTATTACCAAGACGCTTCTTACAAAGGAAACATGAGTCCAAGAAGTGAGGAAGTGGCTGTCCATAATAGCTATTGTCGAATCTAAAATCATGGAATTTTCCAGAAGCAACAACAGATCTAGGAGATGAAACAAAGTACTGATGATGGTACTGGTAATAATGACTTTGAGGATGGTACTGATTCTTGTAATAAGAAGGACTTGAAACTCCAGCCTCCATCTCAGCTAGAGAAACCAATCCATCATCTTCTTCTTCTATGAAATAAAGCTTTCTCGTTGAAACTTCCATTTTCTTGTTTTTTTGTTCTTGAAGGGGATAGAGATAGAGAGGGAGAGAGAGGTTTGGGTCTGGAGGAGATTGATAAAGGGAAAATGAGAGATGATTTTTATAGGAATTGAAGGACAGGTTTGTTTCTGGTTTAGAGAGAGGAAATAAGGAATAAGCAGCAAGTTTGAGGAAAATAAACTTAAAGAGAGAAGAGAATCTATTGGCTTCTTTGTTTTGCAATACCGCTTTGTTTTTTTTTTTCTACCTTTATTGAATTTCTTTAATATTTTTTTTAAGTACCTAACCATTACGAGGAATTATTGAGCCCACTACATAATTATTGTGTTTTTAGTACTACCTCTGCTTCTAAGCATTTTCTTATGAATCAAATCAAACCAAATACTCTTTCTATTTTTTACAATGAGTGTTTCATAAAATTAGATATTTTGAAAATTTTATGTGAAATTTTGTTATTTTTTAAAGTTTTCTCTTTATTGATTAGAGTTTAAAATAAATAATACAATTATATCTAGTTAACATATACAAAATAAATAATACAATTATATCTAGTTAACATATACAACATTTTTGTAAAATTTATTTATTTTACTTACAAATAATTTATTAATCCAAAATTATTTATAAAAAAAAAGATTTAAATTGTATCTTATATGTTCAACCGAACCAAAAAAAAGACAACAACTACAGGTAAGGAACTTACTTTTCGAGTAAGTCACCATATTAAGACTAACTACAAAAAAAAATCACCATACTAAGAGAGATTCGATTATATTTGCTTTGTCATTGACCATATCAATTATGTTTACCCAAGGCTATAAGCTACCATTTTTTATGATCAAAAACAAAATTTAATTGGAAAAAATAAATAAACAAAAACACTACTAGTATTTGTTGTCTATTTAGTAATACTAGTGTTAATACCATCATTAAACTACATGCTATTATTATAATGATTTAAGTATTAACCTTTGATACGAAAATCAAAATTGAATTTCAGGGAAAATGGCAACATTTGTGATTGAAGCAAAGAGTAAAGGACATAAATGTAATAAAGAAAAAACCCTTCAAGAAAATCTTCGAAACGGTTCCATAACATGGGTCCCACCAGCACTTGGACGTTAAGAAAGTCATTGGATCGTTTGGGACCACAGGGGCGCGTGGAATTGCGCGTTACGTAATAACTACACCACTTGTGTCTTCTCTTATTGGCAAGACACTTTAATTATTAATAGAACAAATACGACGTCGTTTTCTCCCTTTTTATAGTTTTATTTTTTTCCGTGACGAATGACGACGTTTTTGCCAAGACTTTGGAAAAAAGCTTCGTGACCACACCGCACTTAATGATTTTTATTTTTTATAACGGTTAAAAATTTGCTTTTAGCTTTAACAATCAATAGCTTACTTTGATTTTTAATTAGAATTTTACCTTATTCCTCCACAAAACTAAAAAAAACGAAAGATGTATATATGATTTATGTGAAACCATCTAGTGGTTTGAACTTTGAATTTTAAGCAAAAAAAAATCTATTGGTTAGAATAATTTTGATTAGAGAAAAATGAAAATTACATTTATTATTGTTGGACTTCCTTGGAAACAATAACTAACAAAGAACCCATCCTTGAAGTGTGATACACGCGCCAAATAATGCGTGTAAGCATTAATTAAAACAGGTAAACATCGTACACTTGCGCAAGGCTCGGAAGTTCGCAAAGTCTACCCCACCTGTCCCTTAAAAAAAAATTCTTATACTACAATTTTGAAATTGGACTCGATACTTTTTAATTGTGAATTTTATAATTTTATACTAAGATTTAGCGTTCGGTATTAAAATATTAGGTTTCAATTCTATATGTAAGTATGAATTATTAAGCGCCTGCAAAAAAAAACAAAAAAATATTGTGTCCAGTCTATTATACAATTCTGGTGCTGAAATTTTTTTTCCTTGTCAGAAATATTCATTTTCAATAATCTGCCAAAAACAAATTTTGTGGAACCACGTCAAGTCTTCGTCACTTTTATATATTAGAAATAACTTAAGAAAAATACTTAGGTAGTGGTTAAATTTTTTATTCACTTCTTCTTTCTCTAATCAATAAAATTATACCACATAATATTATATTTAAATCAAAACAATATATTAAAATTAAATAAATTAAAAAATTAAAATTTTTAACCTTTGGATTCGTTTAACTGTATTATTTAAGGTATATGGTTGTATATGTTTAATTTATTTAATTTTAATTATTATTTTTATTTAAATAATAAATTAAACAAATTAAATATTTAAAAATTTTAACCC
>CM051387.1:10608030-10633030 GCA_028015245.1 Cardamine occulta
TTAGGTTCGTTGGATTGTATCTTTTAGGGTATAGTTTTATATATAAAAGTTTTAATTTTCTTTATTTAGTTTTATAGTTTCTTTATTTAGTTTTATAGTTTCTTTATTTAGTTTTAATTTATTATTTTTATTTAAATAATAAATTAAAATTAAAAGTTTTAATCTTTAGGTTCGCTGATTTATATCTCTTAGAGTATAGTTTTATATGTTTTATTTATTTAGTTTTAATTTATTATTATGATTAAGTATAATATTATGTGAATAATTTTATTGGATGAATTTTATTAATTTATTTTATTTTCTAAATTTATTTTATTTAATTTATTTGTTTAATTGTAATTTTAATTTATTATTTTTTAAAATATAATTTTAATTGAGATGTTTTTGTTGATTATATTTAAGAAAAATAATTAATGATTTAATTTAATTATTTTATTATAAAAAAGTGATTAATAATTAATTAATTAATTAAATTTAGAAAAAATAATTAATAATAATATCACGTATCATATTTTGATTGGTTAGAAAAATAGGAGATGAAAAAAATCCAAATATTCATTTTCATAATCTGCCAAAAAAAAATTTTGTGGAACCACGTCAGTCTTCGTCAATTTATATATTAGAAATAATTTAATGCTCTCTAATTTCCAGATTCTCACTCGACTCTCTCACTTTCTCTCCTGTCTTTTCTCTGCATTTAAAAAGGAAAAAAATGTCATTATTTCTCAACTGCATAAATACTGTGGGCCAACCTTTCCTAGCCCATAGGATTGAGGATCCGATTTACTTTTCTTCTTCTTATTTACGTGCCCCTGCCATTGCCTCCGTTGGACCGTTCTTTGGTTTCTTATTTTCTTAATTTATAAATGCACTTGTGTACGATTAATCGTCGAAAAATTGCACAAGATTTATAATGTCTAATTCGTTGTTTAAGTATCTAAACACACAAAAAAAACAAGAAAAAAAAAATTGGGTGTTTATAATGTCTTTTCAGTTTTGTTTTCAATGGAAGAACCTTGTTTGATTAATTTTGATTGACGTATGAGATTTTTTTTTTAAATCTCTCTTTCTACAACTTAAATTCAAATCCTTAAAACCTATATTGTATTCTTTTGGTCCACAAGTAATAACTAGTTGATAATTTCGAATGTTTTTCGTCCTATAGTCACAGGGATTTATTGTTCTCATTATATGTGCGTGACAATATATAGTTTCGATCGTAAAAACGGGTCATAAGTTCCAACTTAACCGATTTGTAAATGAACATTTTTAAAGTGAATAAATCCATATTTCTTGACGAACCTTTCAGGAAAACGAAAAACAAAAACTTATAGCGAGTTCAAGAATATGTTAGATTTTCTGCTTAACTTACATATATATATATATATGAATAAATCTTTGTTTATTTTAGACAGATGCATAATTATTCTCTAGAGATTCACACGAAGGACACGTGTATCCCAGTACCTGGCATACAATGACACGTACGCCTGAATGCCTATTACTAGGTCAATCTAATACCATCCTTTGTTTAAGATGGACGGTTCAGAAAAATTTATATGTAAATCGTCGTTTCCGTTTGATTCACAATTGAATATTCTGGGGCCCATTTACCGAATCTGCTCAGTCAAGTCTCCCCATATTAAATTAAATTTTACTGTACCTTCTTTAGTTCTTGTCAACATGGAGTGAGAGGATTATTTATGTGTATCTTATACCAATATAACATTAATATTAATATATGTTTTTATATTTGTGTACATTTCAGTCCAGTTTTGATTTTTCAACAGAATTATAAGCCGGCGGTCTAATAATAATACTATAACAGAATTAGTTTAAAAGAAAGTCTTGTATCAACACATATACACAACATATCACGTTACAAATAATATATAGATATATGAATCAAAGTCTCAATCAACTACGAAATGCGAAGTACTAATATATAGTTGATATATTTATGAATCTAAGTCTTAATCACCTATGACATTTTCAAAGTCCAACTTGATATTGCTACAACAATAAATAACTTCTTGTCAAGATATTTCTAAATGTTTTTTTTTGCTGATAAATAATAGTATATTTCTAAATGTTTCTATAAACCAACTGATATAATGGATTACTATTTTTGTTAGTGTTTAATTCGATAGGCAGCAATATACGATATTTTTATTTTAAAAACTAGTTATCACAACTTCAATCGAGTTGTTTTTACATGTATCCGTACGATAATTTGCCGACAGTTCTTTAAACAATAATTATGATTAAATACTACTTATCGTCGAGTCTATCACATGGGATGAGTTCTAAAAGGGGAACAACATTTGTGGCGCACCAGGCCACTAGTTATTTATATAAAATACTTATCATTATTAAGAGTCTACACAAATAGCAACTTGATATTATTAGTTTATTACTAATTAGCTAATTAAATAACCCAAGAACAGGCTTGCTCTACAAGTTAGATGGAGTTTCTTAGATCATTAGGTTCATTGTTTACAATAAGAGATCTAGAAGCTGCCACAAGGCAACAAAATATGTCTCCTATGCCCAAACACATCGGTTCTCGTAATAGATTCTCTCCCACTTACTTTGATAAAACAAATAGATTGGTTATTATAAAGTAAATTCCACTAATTACTCATTACTTTATATTTTGTTCTATAAATCCCACACCTAATATTCACTTCTTAATTATTGTATACTACTATTTGTGGATCAGTAGGAGCCAGGAGGACAGCCTATGATTCTTATTTTGTCGTTTATAAATCATATTCTTATAAATTAGTTTAATACTAATTAATCATATCGTCTATTTTTATATCATCATCCTGAAATGTAACGCATGCAACACCGTATTTTTACACTCCACGTGTAGTGTGAATATTTAGTTTATGGGCCTGGACTTCAAAACATACGGCCTATCATCAAACCAAAACAATCTAATCATAGTTTATAGGTCGAGCCATTTTATGGTATTTGTTTTGGCCATTGAATTTGTCACTTGTGTATGTCAACTTTGTTACCTTTCCACCCAAAGCCACATTAAAAAAAAAAAAAGAAGTCGATATCTTTTATTGGCACTGGTATCAAAGTACATCAAACCCGATTAATGCAAAGATGAGCAAGGCCCTTTGCTATACAAACCCACAATGTATTATAACATATCACGTAAAACCATGACTGTCGAAGGATAGAATAAATCATCGTAATGATAAGAATACACAGTTATCATATGCACCGAATAATTAGTCTTGATTTTGGATTTAGATTTTCTAGTTAAAAATATCAATCATCACATATCATAATTAAGAGCTATATAGTTTATGCTTGATAAATATGCGCTAGTATTCATCAAGTACGCTGAATCCTGAGTTCCTGACACTGATTACCAATCAAAGTGAACATTCAAGTGATCTTTTGCTATTCGTTTTGGTATGTCTAGGCATATAATAGAAAAAGTAGATGAATAATTAAGTAGATGGATCCAAGTGATATCGTTTATTGAGGGGACGACAAAAGAAGTCACATGAATAGTGGATCGCATTATTGTCACGTGGAATGGACAAGTTTTACTGGTGAAACTCATTAGGAAAGTTGTCTCACCAAACTTAGATTTCAAGGGGATGATCAATTCCTTACAGAAAATATTAATATATATTTTAAAGATATGATAATGGTAATGGAAGTGCTTAACTGTATAATTATGAACGCCAAAATCAAAGTGTGTACTAGTACAAATAATTATGAAGAAAATTGGACCGTTCCTTGGTGCCTTTCCATCACTTTCTGCCGCGACGCATCATCATGTATTATATACTCACGGACTCGATTTTATACCCAACAATTTAAAACTGATTAAAGTAACATTTTTACAACTACATTTCTCAATCAATAGAATATATTGATGTTTCCAAACTATTATTAGTATAATTATCTATATGCTAATAATAAATGGATACTTGGAAAACTACATGATCATTTTACTACGCGAACTCGAGTAGGCATGACTAGACAATTTTTTCTGTTTTTGATTAGTTCAAAGTTTCCCAATCTAAGTATTAAGTTTTCTAAAATAAATAAACTCATGCTAAGACAATTTCTTCTAATCTTTTCCAAACAAAAAAGAGAACAAAGAAAGAATTTTCAGAAGAAAGAAAGTAAACGAAGATTTCAAAAACGAAAAAATGCCACTACATATAAAGTGGCTATGACCTATGTATATCTATAATATTCTTCTTCTTCTTTTTAACATTCTACTATATATTTTTCAAATTTTAAATATTTCGAATCTCATTTTAAATTTCATTTTTTTCCCCTTAGAAAACGTTATATGTCTGTTGGTGAATATCGATGGGCCCATGGGCCCATTGAATAAAATCCTCATCAAGAAAACAAAACTTCAACACCAGAGTGCTTCACGGCAAAGCAAACCGGACACGCTCGCACTGCGCCGCCGTCGCATCCTTTACATAGAACAAGATGTCGACACGGCAATGCCATCACCGTCGCATAATTCCGCCGGCAAATCCTACAACTAGGTCCGATCATTTCGCTTCGTTCCGGATCAACGTACACCGATTCCGCGTCAGCAGCTTCCTCGGCATCGCCGTCTCCGCCTCCGATCGTACTCTGTCTCGCCAACGTAGCTCGGTTCGCTATGACTTGTTGGAGACGAGCCTGTAAAGAGGACACCTCAGCTTCCCGCGTCGCTGCTCTTAACTGCCACGTTCGCGCCTCTTCCGCGAGCTGAGCTGCACGCGCCTCTAGCTCAGCATGACGGCGCGTGGCTTTCTCCAACTCCGCATCTTTTTCTCTCATCCGCCGTCCGATCAACTCCTCCGTGGCACACAATAGCTCTGCGTAGCGCTTCTCTCTGTTTTCCGCTAACGTGCGCCTCAGCTCTTCACCCTGTAAAATCAAATTAATATTAACGTGTTTTGGAAAAAAAAACACATTTTATAAGATCGAGTTAACTAAGAGAGAGACCTTAGTTTGAATGAATCTGTCTAATTCATATCTTTGCCGTTTAATCTTTCCGGCAAGATCTCGGGGAAGCAGAGATAAAGACGAAAGAAGCTGTTCTTGATTCTGTGACTGCTCATGAGATAATCGAAGACCAGTGGAAACCACATTAGATGCTTCTCGATAATGATTTTGTAACAACTCAGTCAAATCGATAACTTGCGACGGTTTTGACGGTGGAGGGTTCATCGGAGCCGCCGTCACCGACGAAACTTCTCTTGATCGTTTTCTTGAATGAACAACCTCTGTTTCAAAATGACCAAAACGATTGATAACAAAATAAAAGCAACGGATTAAAAAAATTAATTTGGGAATAAAGAAGAGACCAGCTTTGTTGAAATTGAAATGAGTGTCCTGATGAGGCTGCAACGACCAATCATTCGCTTCTTGTCCGTTACTGCTCAAGAAAATTTTCATTAGAGAATCGAAACGAAACATCACATACATATACACACACAAGACTATGTATATATATATATATATAAGTATATGAAGATTTTTACCTGTTGAGGAAGAAGAAATTTGAAGAATATTGCTGAGCTTGAACGGCCATAATATTATTATCAGAGAAGAATAATTAAGATATAGAAGTCTATGCATTCACAATCAGTATCAGATGATAAGGGCATGCATGTGTTTGTGCATATGGGAAATGATGATGATGGAAATAATGTTGCTTGGGGATTTGAAGTAATTAAAAAAAGGAAAAGGAGAAAGAATTGGAGAAATAAATGGGGAAGATGAGGTTTTAGAGGGGGAAGGGACGAAAGGGTACAGACTTGTTGGACTTTTAAACCTTTCCACATTATATGCATGATTCTCATTAATGTTACCAATTTTTTTTTTCATCTTCCTCTATATTTTCTTTCATCTTCCACAAATCGATGTATAAAGATAAATTTATATTTTGATATTTTGTATTCGACTTTGTAATCTTTTTTTATACTTTGGTATTTTAATGAAATTTAGACAAAGAAAAAAATAAATTTATTATAACTATCATTTGAAAATATATAAACACATTCATTATACACAAAATAAATTCATTTTTAGTATAGTCTATGAAAATAAAATATCAATTTAATACTCTATTTGTTTACTTATAAATGATGTTATTTTATTATCCTCTTAGCTTCAGAATGTTTTATTATGAGGAAAATATTGTTGATTAACAAAGTTGTGTATTTGATTTTCTTGTGTATGAGGAAAATGAAGGAATATGATTGGGTAAATTTGAGTGACAAAGTTGTGTATTATGTTATCAAATTGGTTACATACACCACTGACATGGAGTTCACATGCATGGTCTTTGTCTCCAAGATGTATCGTAATTCTCTTAAGCTAATATTCTTATACTGTGTATAATTGTTTTTAAAGAATAGATTAATTCGAGGCAATTATATAATCTTAAAGTTAAAGTATAGTACTATATTTCATCTTTCAAGCAATTTATATTCAGTACTAAAATGAACAATTTACACACAGTACTAAAGTATTATTGGGCAAAGAACATTACAAAGAAAAGTTATCATGAGTGAGGATAAATATCTAGCTAGTGGTACTCTTTTTTATTCTGACTTTATAAAAAAAAAAAAAAAAAGAAATCTAACAACAAATTAAGAGAAAAAAAACAGTTAACAATCTTATTATATAAAGTTGGGTTATACTCACGAGAGATCGACACATGTCAAAATTATAATTTATAAGATCATGATACGTGTCGATTGATCAATAAGATTATGATACGTGTCATAAAAATTATGTTAATTTTGTTTTTCTTAATAAAAAAAAGTTAATTAATAAAGTGGATAATTTTTAGTTTCAATTTTTCTAATATATGTTAGAACTTTTTATTTCAATAAAATTTAAACATTTTTTAAATTTAGATTTTTATATTATTATATTATTTAAATTTCAATAAATTTAGAAATTTCAAAGGATTGTGAAGGATTTTGGCGAATGCGCGTGCGAGAAAAAAAATATTCGGCTTAGAACCGATCAAAAATCTAAACCAGAAGATTTCAGAGGAAAAGTAAAGATAATACAGAAGAATTTCTGGCCTAGATATGAGCGAGAACATAACCGCCGGTTACCATATTCATTTTTTTATATCTCACACTAGACCTGTGTATTCGGATTTAGTTCAGCTTTTTGGATTTTCGGGTTTAAAGGCCGATGACCCATTTAGTTATTTATAATTTTTTGTTTGGTTATGTTGTCAAAGTTTAATTAAAGTTTCGGTACATGAAATATTAAAAAAAAAAACTTGTGAAATTTTCACAAATATAACAATGTTATTTCAGATATTTTTTTTGTTAATTTTGGATATTTTAGTTATTTAATTATAAAAATAATTGATATTTTTGGGTTTATAATTGCAGGGTAATTAGGCTAAATAAAATTGAAATACAATTAATATTTTTGGGTATATAATTATATTTCAAATATTTCGGATATCCATTTGGTTTTTGGTTTGCTTTGTGTTTAGTCCTTCGGATATATGAGTTTATGACTCATTCAAATTTTTATCGGATCAGTACCCTTTTTAGGTTGAATTCGGTTTGGTTTTTCGGATTTTAGATATTTTGTTCAAGGTTATCTGACACGATGGTCAAAAAAATAAATAACAAAATAGAACCAAAAACTGCTAGATATGATATAGATTTTTAATATATTAATAATAAATTTTTAATATAGAAATTTAAATTAATATATTTATGTAAAAAATATTTGTAAAATAACTATCTTCTCTAACTAAATATTTTTCTACTTTTTTTCTAAAATAATTTAAGATATATTTTTAACAACAAATATTTAATTTCATGAATTTTTAAATTTAATTTATTTTAAAGTTAAGAAACTCGCCCATCAAACAGATCTTAATCTAAGTTATGGACTTGTATTAATATGAGGTGTGATTGAAGATGAAGTGTTTAAATACTATGAAGAAACAACTATTATTATCACACTTTTATGAATGAAAATAGCAAACGTAGTAATGGAGAGATATAATACACTTTGTTGTTTCCCTTTAGAAGAGGAGGTCACCAACCAAAATCAAGAATTATTAAGCAAAATTTCTTTTAACACTTAATATATTCACCCAACTCCCAAATTCCAACCAATTTTTAATATCTCTGAGAAATTTGTGTAGTACCTAAAGGTTTCTACCTAACAGTTTCATTTTTTCAAAATTTCTTTTGATAATCGGTATAAATCACGGACTGAAATCTATATTAATCTCTGAGCTGTGTAGAAAACCATACATCTTTGTTGTTTAAAATGTTTTTAATTTTTTTGGGGTCAAACAGTCATTTAAAATGTTTACAATGACTAAATAGAAAGTTACAACGGAGATCCATAGTTGATGGGATTCGAATCTTAAATTTGATCTATAGGATAAATCCTTCACCATTCTAACTCAATAGATGGACCAGTATTTCGATAATTCCAACAGAATAAAAAAACGGAAGAGTCAATTGAAAGGTGTATATTCATGTAAATGGATAGTGCATAAAGCATTATACGTTATTTCTTTTTCAAAGAAGGCCATCAAATTAGACTATCCCTCTGTCCACTTCACGTTTCCTCATTAATAATATGCTTCACACTCTGCAGCTGCATATTATATGGTGTTTAAATCTTCTTACAAGCGATACATTAACATACATACATATAGGTAGATAATATGTAGTCTTCATTTCAACTTGTGCAATATATTTTATATGGGCAAATAAAAGAATTGAAGTATATAAAAAAAATCAAGTTTATCAAATGATATAGGAGGAATATGTAGCATAATATACGCTACGCATAGTTATACTTTATAAGCAATAACACGTTAGCAAAAATTGATATTTAACAACAAATAAATTGGCTATTTAGTTTTCTAGCATATCATGTTGGTCAGAAAGAATGGTAGGAATTTATATACTAATAAATGTCAACAAGGTGACATAAAAATGCAGAAATGTGTGGTTGCAAGGTAAGCAACAAATTGATATAAGAGGGATGGCATGTTCAAGCAGTTACATGATTTTATTGGTCAGAAGTCAACATTTGCCTTTAATTAGTTTAGTTTTGTCTTCCTTTCAAATCAAGAGCAACATTAGATTAAATAAAATTTACTTGTATGTTTATAGCCTATCAATTTATTAAATTTCATATCTCTATTCATCTATAATGTTTTCTTGTAAATGCGTAGTTAATTAACCATCATTCCAATTTTCTTTCGAAAACATGAGTGGTAATACTTATTTGTTTCTTCTTGTCCAAAAGGTAATTTGTGCTTGAGTCATTTTCCTCATGGGTCATGTTACGAAACATAAAGAGTTCTGTACATATCCAACGCTTTCCCACTTCACATTCACACTTTCCAAATTAGATTTCCATTTTTGTGTGTTAATTAACCTAGAAGCCAATCTATTTTTCTTTTGGTTCCTAGAAGCCGATCGATTATAATTAATGAACGTTTGAAAACGATTCTGATGAAAAATTGAAGTTAACAAAAAAGAACATAACTAAATATAGACCCAATAAGAAAAATAGAAAGAATATACAAAAATGTAAAACTCTAACCACTCGTACATGATTCTATTTTTCACCGACAAGAATCCAATAAAGATGTCTCTACCTCGTAGAATCTCTACATTCCATTTCCATTTCCATACTTTACAAACAATATGTCTATTGTAAATCGATAAGTCTCGTCAAGTCGATGGCTTCGTTTCTTCCCGTTCTCTTCCTCGTCGTAGTCTTTGCCCCGTTCATACGTTCGGCAAACCCACCAAATTTAACCAAAGATTATTACACAAAAACATGTCCCGACTTCAGTAAAATCGTACGTGAAACCGTTACACCAAAGCAAGGTCAACAACCAACGACAGCTGCTGGAACGCTTCGACTCTTTTTCCATGATTGTTTCTTGGAAGGATGTGATGCCTCTGTCCTAATCGCTACAAATTCCTTCAACAAAGCCGAACGTGACGATGACATCAACCAATCACTTCCGGGAGATGCATTTGACCTTGTGACTCGCATCAAAACCGCTCTTGAATTGACTGGTCCCGGTGTGGTGTCTTGCGCAGACATCCTGGCTCAGGCCACACGTGACCTTGTCACAATGGTTGGTGGGCCTTCCTATGAAGTCAAATTGGGTCGTAAAGATGGGCTTGAGTCAAAAGCCCATAAAGTCCGAGGAAATTTACCTTTAGCAAACCAATCTGTCCTCGACATGATGTCTATATTCAAGAAGAACGGTTTCACTCTAAAGGAGCTTGTTGCGTTAAGCGGCGGCCATACGATTGGATTCTCTCACTGCAAAGAATTCAGCGACCGCATATTCAGACCAAAACCTGATCCAGAACTCAACGCGCGATTGGCAGACAAACTCAAAGGTCTATGCAAGGATTTCAACACGTCCAATAAGGTAATGGCCGCGTTTCTTGATCCAGTGACGCCAGGAAAATTCGATAATATGTATTTCAAGAACTTGAAACGAGGGATGGGATTGTTAGCTTCCGACCAAATCTTGTTTAAAGATACTAGCACTAGACCAATTGTGGAGTTATATGCAAATAATCAGATGGCTTTCTTCGAGGATTTCGCACGTGCCATGGAGAAACTAGGCGAACTTGGTGTTAAAGGTGAAGGAGATGGAGAGGTGAGACGTAGATGCGATCACTTCAATAATATTAACGTATAACCTATAACGTAAACAGAAGAGTAAAAGCTGAGTTCGTTTTCATTTTGTTAATTTTTTTGGATAATGTAATTTTAATTAAGGTAAGTTAAGGTAACGACTTTCAGAGTTTAATCTACAAATTTATTTATCTCCTGACATTTGAAAATAGTGTGTACTGTAGAAACTGTATTAGATGTTATTTTACGGAGGAGAATACAAAATTCAAGTTCTTGATTTTACCTCGCCATATTCTTCTTCTTTAGAAATTTAAATGATCTCATGTATGTAGTGTCTCCTTCAACTGTTGTTGGGCCAAGCTTCGATGAATAAAGCCGACTCGTTGTGGGGAAAACGGCTCAACTTGTGCCTATATTAGATAAGGCCAAACCTGATTTATAGTTTTCTAATTATTTTTCTTCGTTTGGCATAAGATATATGATATTTTCGTACTAATAGAAATAGCCCCTGACATATCCTATCTTTTTTTGTGTGTGTGTGTGGTAGTTATCTAAAATATTTTTGTTTCTAAAATTTTAGTATAATAATAAGAATAAATAATATATAAGTAAAGAGTAACGTATTGTTCATGTTATCATGTATTTATTTATTGAATTGTGGATGGATTGTGTATTTCGTTTTATTCTCTTTTTTTGTCTTTACCGAATATCGAATATTGGGAAGGAAAAAATAATGTGAAAGTCTTTGGCGGGTCAACGTCACAAGGCTCTGACACGTGTCAGACAACCATGTGTTCAGTAATAAAGCAGACCGATTTATACACGTGGAGCAGTCGTAGCTTAGCATCGCTGTAATGATGACCAAATAATTTTATGCGATGACAAATCTGCTGCATACATAAGCATCTCAAACCAACGACGACCCCCACACAAAAAAAAAAGACATGCATATCAGTTTTACAGGAAATAAAGAACAAAGAACTAATCGAAGAAATAAACGTCATTTCATAATTTTTTTCATACCGTCAAGCATAACTTTAAATTTTGACATTTATATCTTCTAACATAAATGTTTTGTAATATATATAGAAAATTAGGCAGGAAGGTTTGGTGTAGCTAATGTAAAATCCAGATTGGGAGTTTCAGTCTCTGGTCTTGTCCCGGTGAGGCTTGATGAATCCGACGATAATCGTTCGTTGCTTGAGCATCTTCGATTCTTCCGTTCAGTCTGATAACATTTTAGATTAAAAGATTATATGAATAATATTACCAAAAAAGAAGAAGATTATATATGAATATGAATCATCTCATATAACATTTATAGATTGAATATTTACTATTTCTTCGTTTGATCTAAATGAAACTATCCAATTATATTTATCAAATCTATTTAATTGGGTTAAGAAAATAAAGTATCATGCATAGATATCATCTATCTGCCAAACAGTCTTTCCTTTCTCTGCTTTTGAGACATTTTTTTTTTGGGACAGCACTTTTGAGAAATATATAAAAAAGAAAGAAACAATTTTATGAATTACCCAAATGGAAGAGAAAAAGTAAATTACTCCTTTATATAAACTTTTTTTTTCTTTTTTCACTCTCGAATTTTGCAGTCCCGTTTTATTCCAATGTCCTTTTGGTTAAATATTTTGAAATCTGATACCTCATTGGATGAAATGTCCACACCTGATGATGCCTTTACCTTTAAATGGAACCTAGCTTCACTGTTTAATACAAACATCCAAATTATATCACATAGCTTTTTGAAGGGGAAAAAAACGAATAATGTAAATGATTTTGGACTCAACTAACAGTGAAATACAAATGTTAAGTTTATCATACGACGCAAATATAGAAAGTTGCCTAATAAGTGTATAGCTTATCTGTCCGACAAAGCTAAACAAGTATGAATACTCATAAAACAAAAATTAATACATAATATACCTTGAGGGGTTGTTCCATAGACCTTGGAGATCTCTTGCTTGTTCCTCACTGTTTACTTGCGATCCATTCTCATTATAAGTATCTGACTGGCCTATATACACACCCACAATTATCAGATATTTAATATTTAACAGGTAATTAAATTAAATCAATACATAATCAATCAAATAACCTGATGACGTTGTAGGTTTTTCAGTAGATTTGATAGTCCGATACATCTGAAACATTATACATTAGTTAGTTATAAAATAATACTAGTAGGTTATAGTATTAATCAATACATGTACATGACATGTGTGTAGACTTCTTCTATTCACGTGTGTTTATACATATACAGATATGCACGCACACAGAGACAGAGATGGATAAAGTAAGAAAAAAAGAGAGAGCAGAGTAAAACAGAAAGCATTTACGATTCATGAAAATGTGCAGCCATACACAGATGGGGGATTTGCATGGGTCTACGTGTCTTATCCTAACCATAGTCAAATTATACAAAAAAAGTGATATAAATTATCATTGAGGAATCATGCATATACATATATGTGTGCACATATCATCATTGAAGAATGATGCCTCCTTTGTACTTTTACTTTTCTTCTGCATCTCTAGTAATAAAAGGACTTTTCTCTTACTCTTTGGCTATATCTAGCTTTTGATTCCTTCTCTTTTGATCTTTTTCCTTTCTTTACTTCTTTATATATAATTTCTCAATATATATGGTGGTGACAAAAAAAAAGTACTTAATTTAACTATATATGTCCAAATGAATCACAGAAAACATTCAGTCATTTCATAAAAAAGTGCAATGGGTTCAGTTCATTTTCATATTCAAATATATTAAATATTATATTCATATATATTAAATATTTAAAGGGTCTACTTGATTGCATATTTACCTATACATTGTATAAGTAACTTAAGGAGATTACCTGTAGATGGGATTTAACATGAGCCAATGTGAGATCTTGCACATCCATCAGCTCAAGTACTGATTTTGGCGTTGCTCCTGAATATAAATCATTATCAAAAAATCAATCAAATAGAATAATCTATGAAGCGTATTCAACATGTTTAAAAACGAAAGAAAGAAAGAAAGAAAGAGATAAATAAAGTAAATAATTAAATAGGGGAAATAGTGAAAAAGGACAATACTTTCATGACCACCCAATAATTGAACAGCGTGTACAAAATGGGCATGGAGGGTCGTCGTCCACCGCATCCTCGGAGCCCTTACTCCTCGTTTGGCCGTGAATCTAGGCGGTTGCGGCTGAGCTTGACGACGATTACGGTGGTAGAAATTAGAACTACAATTAGGGTTTGTCACTAAGTGACGACTTGCGTGTTGACCGTTGACTTCACTGAAGAAGAGAGGAGTGGGAGAGGTAGATGAGTAGTAGTAGTGCTCAAGGACTTGATTCTGGTAAAGAGGGATTCCTCTTATTGGTCTCATCATCAACATAGATCTCATGTCTTGTTCGAGAGATTTGTTGTTGTGTTCAATCTTGGTGGGTTCATTATTTGAAGTGAATTGGAGAGTACTGTTGATGAGATTGCCAGAAGACTTTCTAATATCTGAATCTGAGGCTTTACTCCGAAACCCTAATCTCCTTTCGACTTCTTGTTCTTGTTCTTGATTTTCTTTTTCTTCTTTTTCTTCTTCTCTTCTTCGGCTGATCTTCAAGTACAAGTCAGGTTGTGAGGGGAAAAGCTCCATCACAAGAGAGAATTGTGAATGATTTTGGGATAATCTTTGATGAATTTTAGAGGAAAAGGGAGTATAATGTTATTTATTTCAAAAAGGTTTGTCTTTCTTCTTCTTAACTTATGAATATCTGTTCTTGGTGAGAGGAGAAAAGCAGTTGTAAAAGGACTAGAGAGAGAAAGAGAGATGGCAAAAGGTATGAGGGAAATGAGAAGTCTCTTTCTTCTCTGTTCCCTTTGAGAAAATGACACTTTAAGAGTCTAATAAAGGGGTTGGGTGAAACATGAATTTCCATTCAATTTTTCTTTTCCTTTTTTTCTTCATATATATAGAAAATTTTCAATTTCTTTGGCTTATTTTGTTACAATGTAGATATCATCTATCACATATCAGTATTTAATGATGGTATAGTATAACAATAATGTATGGAAATATTCGATTATTTGTGTTCAGATTTACATGTGAAAATGACACTTGGGTTGAAACTGAAAGATGCGTGTGTGAGTGTGTTTTTTTTTATAATCATTATATGAAAATTTAGAATAAAATCAAATGCTGATATTTATTTGAAAACAAAAAACCAACAGCTTGCTACTTGTTTAGTTGTTGATAAAATGGTACAATATACATCGAAAAATACTTATGAATTCTGAAAAATGGAGAGAAAATAAAATCAAAACTTAAGTCTCATCGTCACTTGTTGTTTGTCTTGTATTTTGGTTTAATTGTTTGTCTTCTCTGTAGTTGGAGTTTGGAATTATACCGAACATTTGTTTGCTTTACGGTCTTGGTGGCTGGTTGCCTAAGAATAAATTGAATATGATATTGCGTTTAATATTACCTGAAGTTTTTTTTTCTTTCCCCTTCTAAATATTTTCTGTGGAGAAGGTGATTGTTTACGTTTTAAGATGAAATTTAAAGTGAAAATGTTTTTTTTTTTAAGATGAAATTTAAAGAGAACAAGAAATGGGAAAGGAATAATTTCACCTTGACATTGAAATACATATAGTTTCAATGATAAAAAAGCGAGGCACTGTTCACATTTGTGTGTTATATTGTTTATTGAATAATTTTCAAAACACGTTAACATTAAAGATTTTTTTATATTCTACAAAGCATTAACTCCATTTCATCAAAATACTATACGACATTAATTTAATTTTGGCCCTATGCCACCGATGGACAGTCCAAGATTTGATTCCCAAAACGCCCTTTGATAATTCATGTCCCCTAAGCCCATACATCGACAGATAGTGTTGGGGACGATCCATAGATTCTTTTGATTTTTGATTTTTCACATATTTGATTAAACTAAGAAAATCTTATAAGAATACGATGCGCATTATATATGTAATGTTTATTTAGGATTAATCCAAAAATAGGTTTCCATAAAAGTCGATCCTTCCAGTTTAGTTCCAGCACGAGGAACGATCTAAGACAAACGGAAAGGTATTTTATTGAAAATCTAAAAAGAAAATAAGATTTAAAGAATTTAAATGCATCTCGCTTATTACTTTGATTGTCAGCCACTACCAACCGACGATTGCATAAGACAAAGTTGGAAGATTACTGAGTTTTAAAACACTACTAGATATATTATAAAATTATCGTTTAATTCGTTTTAACAGAATAAATTCTATTTTTTTCAGCTATTGGCGACTGAACTATCATCACTAGCTAGTACTTGCAAGAGTGCAATACCTTTAAGGCCAAAGGTTGTGGCATATATGTTTTAGATTTTTTTATTTTGTAAGATTATATGTGTATACGTATCAATTTCTTATATATATGAAATTCTGGTAAGGCCAAAAAATAAATAATGAAATTCTGGTTGAGGTCAAAAAACAAATAATAATTTTCTGGTTATATTTTGTAAAGCTGCTGCTGCGTTTCTCTTTTGTAAAACGTCCCGAACCTTGGTAAAAAAAAAAATCTTTATCACATAAACCAAAAATAAATCTATTAATCCGATAGTGTCTTAATCTCACATAACTTTTCCTACTTCTATAGTTCTATCGTAAGTTGCATCTCACTTTAGCACAAAACAAAAATCCTTCAAAATGTGAAAAGAAGAAGCACAAATAGGAAAAAGATTGATTGAAATGAAAAAGTAGGAAGCAAGCTGAATCTTTTATAAAGGAGTAGAGGAAAAAGATTTGGAGCTTGTTAGAATAATTGCCCACACGAATCTTCTTGGGAGAATTTTAAGCAAATCTAAACTTTGGAGATTTGATAAGAACCCACATTTATATTCGGACAAAAGAGTTGCTTGCGAACTTTAACTCGAAATATTATTTAATTACTAGTTGGATATATAAGGAAAAAAGTACTCCATTTAAGAAGAAACAGAGAAACAAAAATCTTAGCTGGAAATACGTAATACGTGTGCCATTTAAGAAGAAACTTTTTAAATTCTATAACCATATAGCTTTGTAATTCTATTAAAATTCAGTAACCATAGTCTTTTACTATTTCACCAAGTATTTAAAAAATCATGTAAATAGTTGGATGTGAAAATACCTACCACTCTCCTCGTTGGTAGTATTGAATTTGCTTTTTGTTTGTTAGGAAAGTAAATTAAAATCAGTACAAAGACAGAATTTAAGCAAATGCATTGAGAGTTGTTGGTTTTAGTGCATGTGGAATATCTGAGAATAGCACTGTTTTGCTGTTGCAAAATCCAAGTACTATATATAATATCTAACCAATAATTTTGGAGGATGTAAAAAAAACTCTCCTTTTTTGCATTACAAATATATAGATGTGTTGAATGGAAAATGATAAATGAGAAATGGGAAATGGGAAATGGAAAAGATGGTGCCTCAACATGAGGGAGAACAAGTCTTTCGTTATAACTGAAACACAAAGCAAATGCAATAAAGAAAAACTAAGCTGACCGAAGTGATTAGCTCAAGTACTTCTGGTTTGAAATTCTTGATCGAATTGAGTGCCTCCGATCCTAACCGGTTCTGGCATTTTCTTGTCTCCATCAATTTATTTCTTTTTTTTTTTGTTTGGTTCCACTAAAAAACAGTATCTCTAAAACAGTATTATAAAAAAAAATTAGTCCTTAGTTAGGTGGTAATCTTAGTATTTCTTACACATTTTCATTATTACTTTAAAAATGGTGTCCTGACTAAAACAATATTTAGCTTTTATCCGCATCTCTCTTAACATATAAAGACTGTAAAACCAATGATGTACATCATTTTGATTAAGGAAAATAATTGCTAATGCATAATCGTTGTCCTACCTACTTGTAATCGATTGATCTCTTGGGGCTACGGATATATCTCTTATGGAAGAACGAAACAACCGTTTCCATAATAACACTTCATCAACTGTCCACATTATTATATGGGTTGAAGGCCCAATTCAGACCCATACAGAAATCAGGAGGTTAAGGGCATATAGCGTGGACTAAACGTAATCGATTAATAAAACCTTTAAAAGCATCAGCCATTAGGTTCCTCCGAGCGAAGGTTGAGTTCGTGATGACAACAATGGGTGGTAGTCAAGAAGATTTCCAGGAGGAGAACAAGTTTTGGGGTCTAGTGACGGATGCTGGTGTAAGTCTTTCATCTTTTTCGGTTTGATTTCTCTGAATTTATCAACAGAGAACCTAATCCTAACTAAGTTGCTTTATAATCGCCTCTAGTGTTGCTTGTATTAGATTTTAATTTAATTTTCTTGATCGCTAATAATGTGTGACGTCACAGGGGGTTCGATGTCGAGTAATTGATGGAAATAAAACCACCCTCTTGTTCTCTCATTATCCAATATGATAATTTCCCCACCAAAATCCCCCTCTATGCGAGGATTGGGCTCCATAGATACAATATGATAGAGGTGAAAAACTAGTCTCCTCTTATATATAGTTTAGTCTTCTACCATTCGAGTGATTCCCTTATTCAAATCTTGTTGCTTATTATGCTAGGGGACGAATTTTCTGCATAGAGAAATGCAATTATCGAAGTAAAGGTGCATATACGGGTTACTGTATAACTTCGGTTGCAAAGGATCCAGCTGCAGGCAATTCCCTTGTAACTTTTCAGACGAGGGGTTGTTGTAGACGGCTTTGACATCAACCAAGTGTCTTGTTAATCCTCCCCGTGATCGCATTGCTATTGTAACAAGAACCATGGACAAGCATTCGGGATTCCTCGTACTTGCGTTCAAGGGTGTTCGTTATGCAAAAACTTTTCTTAAAACGGTTTAGGCATTTCGGTGTCCATATATAGACCTTGGTGGAGAACGGCCTTCATATGCCTCTGAGTTCTACTCTAATATTTATGAATTCTAGCAACTACTTATGAATTGAAAATATGGATCTCAGGATAAATTATCTTATGTTTAAATGATTGTTTAGATTGTTAAGTCAATTGGTGTTTATTTTATATAATCATAGTTACTAGTATTTTCTCACTCCTAAGTAGGAGCAGAATAAAATTTTGCTAAACCAATGTTTATATCATTTTTTGTATACAAAATATAAACACAAAACTACTATTCATTGTTTAGAAAAAAAACATAAAGTTGATATGGCATAGGTGGATTAACCTCCCGCGCCATTTACATTTATTTTTTTGGTTTGGCCTTTTATTCTTCTAATAATTTGCAACATCATTTTCTTTGGATACTTTTCATTTATTATTAGATCATATAAATATGTCGAGTAAAACTATCAACAATAAAACGATAGAAGCATTTTTTTACGAAGCAATTGCGATAAAATCAAATATCATTTAAGTTTTTTTCTAGGCTTTGGAAAAAAAAACGTATTTATTTTTGTTTTTAATAAATACGAAAGATTAACTTATGGCAGAGAGCATGGACTGCATTAAACCCAAACTACCAGAAAAGAAGCATTAAAATTGCAAATAAATAAATAAATAATAACGTATAATTTTTTCTCTAGGATCTCCTCTTTTTACAGTGAAAAATCCTTCAAGTCAAGTCTATAGCTTTCGCTTCAAGTAACAAGAGCTTTCCACATATGTGTTGACTTATTCTTGTCTTGACTTGGCGTTGCCTTGATCTTTTATTTTGACTTGGTGTTTATCTTCATTACTCACTTGGTTAATAATAAGGCTTATGAAGTGGAGGGCTTTATTATGGGCGGGATTCTGGGTGCGAAGCTCATCATCACCAACAAATTTCATGAATACTTTTTCATTATATATAAAATTTTCTTGCAAAATTGTAATGCCAAAATTTAAGAGATTTTACCGCTAGCAAAATATCATTTCAGGCCCATTAATGAATTCGGATGCGTATATAAAGTCATCAACCTTTAGAAGCATAGGCCGACCAAATTTGAAAAATTTCGTGGTAACTAATTCGTTTAGTACAAGGTTTTGCACTATTTAAAAAGTATTTAATATGAAACGCCATAAGTAGATTAATAAAACTATAACTAAACTTGCAACAAAAATAGACTAAACCATAATATATATCCCAAACGGATTGGTCTATCCAAGTTGGAAGTCAATTACCCGAACCAGTCATGCAGTCACACATTTTTTAAACCAGTTTCACAAAAAATTATAATCATGCATGGTAGTGAGTACTCGACTTCCCCTGCAAAAAATTTAGTGATAAATTCAGAGGATGTCGAGTACTCACCACCACCACTTTTTGACCTTTTTTTACCATTGGTGCCAAAATCAATTCCACAGTTAAGAGTTTTACATTCCTTTGTTTTATGGCATAATCAATAACAACCTCATTCTACCAAATTTTGTTGAACAAATGTAAAATAGTGACACAACATTAGTATGTCTGAATATAAATAAGAAACGCAGTTGAACATATAAATCACAATTAACCAACCTCGGATACAAGAATTTAGCATGTTGAGTAGACGATAGATCCACCGAGTTTGGAATTGGCGTCCACCAAATAAATTGCATCAAGTATAAGTTTCTATGCGAAAAAGAGAGAGAATGAGTATGGTTAGCAGTACAAACCTCATGCAGCATTCTTGATCTGCTCACCGTATAACAAGGTATGGCTTCCAATGATTGTTATATTTAAATATTTGTATGATAATGTAAAGAATATTAAAATGAAAGTTTCTTTATTTTACGACCACTCAAGGAAGTTTTAATCAAATGATCATTTTATATAATATGCATTGTTTAGAAAGCTGACATTTAGCTAAATACAAGGAAATTCAAATAAAAGACTATTGGAGGGTCAAGTCCAAAGTTTCTTACTCCAGTTCCATCAACCGAGTTTTCACCTAAAACCCCATATAGATGAAAGACAAATAAAATGGGATAAACAAGAAATGCAAGGGAATAATGAAGAAGTGGGCTTCAAACACTTAGTTACTTGATGCCGATATACAATCTTGAGATTAGTTTTTTATTTGGTTAAGCTGATGGTTTACAACCAATTTTCAGAATTTGACATCACCAAGCATGTAACAATGGATTAAAAAAAAAGATTATAGAAGCTAACCTTCTTTCCATCAGATATACAAACTCTAGTATTTTCCATCCCCATGCGACCCAAATTGGCAAACTTTGGTTCTTCATTATCAATTTTTTTTGTTTGTTTTACATCTTCTATAGCTGAGAACGAACAAACAGAGAAATATGAACAATACTTGGATTTACTCCTAAGGGTAAAACTTTTTGTTCACCTCCTCTTTTTCTAACCAATCAAAATATGCTATATAATATTATCATTAATTATTATTTATAAATCTAATTAATTAATTATTAATCATTTTTCATAATAAAAATTAAATTAAATCATTAATCATTTTTTCTAAATCTAATCAATAAAAATATGTCAACTAAGATTATAGTTAAACAAAAATAATAAATTTAAATTATAATTAAATAGATGAAATAAATAAAATAAATTTAGAAAATAAAATAAATTAAGAAAATTCATCCAATAAGATTATTCACGTAATATTATACTTAAAAATAATAATAAATTAAAACTAAATAAATAAAACTATACCCTAAGAGATACAACCCAACGAATCCAAGGGCTAAAATTTTTAAATTTTAAATTTGTTTTATTTATTATTTAAATAAAAATAATAATTAAAACTAAATAAATTAAACTTATAAAACTATATATCCTAAATGATACAGCTAAGCGAACCCAAGAGTTAAAATTTTTATTTATTTATTTATTTAGTTTTAATTTATTATTTTTATTTAAATATAATATTACGTGTCATAATTTTATTGGTTAGAGAAAGATGAGCTGAATAAAGAGGGTGAACCCAAGTATTTTTTGAGAAATATATTGTTATTTGATCTTTAAGTGAGTCTCTCACTCAATTTCTCATGCTTTAAAAGTTGCGGTGTTTGGTTGCATATTTATTGTTTCATAAATAAAAAAATATGTTTTTAGTTTCAATTATTTAAATGTAATGTAACTATATGTATATTGATATAATTATTAGTGTTTGAGATATGGAATAAGATTAACAAAACAAGAAACATAATTCAAATAAGAATGTTTGGCAAATAGAAATATATTAACTAAATGAAAAATTAATTCAAATATGAGTATTTGACCGATAGAATAACTTTTATTGACGACAAAAAAAATAAAAATCGTATTAGAAAAAATTGAATAAAATAAATCAAAAATTTTAAGGAAAATTGAGGGTTTGCTACGTCATCAACAATATTCCTCTTTTAATATTTAGATAATGGTTTAACTTTTTTAAAAATAATTAAAATAATTAGACAATATTCATAAAATAGTCGTGAGACACTTAGGTTCTATCCAATGAACATGCTAGATGCAGTTCATGATATCGACTAACCAATTATAAATAAAAACTTTAACTGAGGAAACTATCTAAAAGACTAAAACGACTACAAATATAGGATGAGTAAATTTATGTTAACTAATTAGGCGGATTCATTCATATTTTCCTTTCAAACATGCACACATTGTAAGGTAACCCATAATTTAAGACTTTCCAAAGGATTTAATATAAATAGCTATATAAGTGATTAAGAACTTAGCACTAAACTTGCAACAAAAATAATCAAACCATAAAATATCAAACGGTTTGGTTTTTCCAAATTGGAAGTCAATACCCGCACCAGTTACGCATTAGTCTTTGGTGCGTTCTTGACTTCCCCCCGTAAAAAAAGTTAAATGCTAAATTCCTGTTTTACTCTTCACGTCAGATCGAATTTACAAAATAAACGTAACCACTTAAAAACCTCAAAAAAACCCTCAAAATCTTCTCCTAATTACCGACGACGTTCACAGCTGATTTCTTGTTTAAGCACGACGGAGCCCTCAGCCGCGGATGAGTCCGAGCTTCTAAACGTGGAGGTGATACGGTTGACAGTTGAGTAAATACGGCTGTTAATGGCAGAGACGGTGGAAATGTTTTCTCTTGCGGTGGCGACGTTGCTCACCAAGACTGTCAGCAAGCACGAAGGCGAATCGACGGAATCAGATGGATTCACGGGAACAACTGAGAATCCGAGGGGCAAAAGAGGAATACTAGAAAGATCATTGCCGTTCATAGCGAGCTGAATGGTGTCACCGTCGACAGTAGAGTACACCACGAGACTACCGGAGTTATCAATGCAAGTTTCTTGAAGCATCAATTCTCCTTTATGTGATGAATTTCTCGTCACCTGTAATTTAAAGAACCAAACTTTTTGCGTTGAAAGTTCGAATTTTTATTGTTGGGTTTATGAAAAGTTTTGTAATTTTGAAATTCACTAACATTGATCTGAAGAAGAGAGATACAATTCCCGAGATGAGGTCCATTAGCAATATGAGCAACTTCTTGAAATGAACTCCCATTGAACAAACTCTCCAGCTGAAAAAAATCTTGGATCAAAAAGAAAACAAAGGAAATAGATTCTGGTTTTTGATTTTTACCTGATGATTGTCGCAGAGGAGATCAAAGACTTGAAGATGAGAATAAGGAAGAAACGTAGTTGACACGGCACAAGTAACAAGACCATCACAAATTTTCTTAGTCGTCGTGATTCTCAATGTGTCCTTTGTTGATTCAGACAATGTATAATTGCTTATGTTCTGACAGAAACTTCTCACCATTCTCTGTGACAGCATCATCAAGTTCCTCTTTGCTTCTGCAGAGGGTATCACTAAAAAACAAAACACAAGAAAACAGAATCAAATAATTTTCACAATGGTTGTGAGAGTTTTAGGTTTACTTGTGGAACAAGTTATACCTCCAAGATCAGTAATGTTGGTAGCCATGAAATTCGCCATCCTCTCACACTGTCTCTGCAACACAGCTAGCCACCGTTCAGCGCCAAAAGCCACACCAATCTTCACATAGTCTCTAACCGCCTCCTGCTGCACGAGCTTCTCCTCCACTTCCGCGTGCTCTACCCCCGTGACCTGAGAGTATCCATTAGGCATATCTTGAATGATGCAACCAGAAGGTTTTCTCCGGTATTGATCAGCAGTAGTATCTGGTTTTGGTTTGATGGAACCGTGAAAGCTATCGATTGGTAAGTCTACAATCTTCCAGTTTCCTTCTTCCACGTTTTGCTCCACATACCGACGAAAATAAGATTCTCTTGTTGGTACCAATGGAGATATTGCTTGTAACTCTGCATACATCTGTTATGAATAAAGAGATAAAGAAGGATTCCATTACCTTAAAGCCAATTAGTTCGATCACTCTATCTATGGTAAAACTGAATTTACTCACCAGAAGAAGAGAACCACTAGCTCCAGAAACACCAGAAGAAATTATCTGAATCGTTTTGGCTTTTGACACTATGGAGCAGAATATTTCCGACCATTTATCCTTTTAATCAAAATTTAAACATATTTATGTTAATTGTGTGTTTTTAAAAAGATGGGTTTCAAGAAATGCGTTTTGACTTAGGCTTACAGCATCAAGGAATGTGTTGACAAGGGTTATACTGTTCATGATGACAACTCCTTTAGCTCTTGAAGCTTCTCTGCGAAAACGATCTCCATTGTTCTTGTGGTGGAACATTTTCTTGTACTCTTCCTCGTTCAAACACACACTCTCGTTGTCTAATCTCTTCTTATTCCATAAAGGCTCATCTATGCCACACATCTTTACTAATTCTTGAACGCAAGAAACAGCAAGATCCATCACAATCACCTTTTCTTTTTCCGCAATCAACATGTTGTTGTAGTTAGACTCTGGGAAGAAACGTACAACGTCTTGTGCAGGAGGAGGATTCATCAATGAAGCATCTCCATCAATGAAGAAACGTACAATGTTGTTGTTGTTTGAGCATCTCCAACAAACCCTCAAATCCTCAAATTTTAAGATTTTGAATAGTGAAACCTCAAATTTGAGGTTTCACTATTTAAAACCTTAAAACTTCTTTTTATTTTTTATTTGGTCCCTCTAATTATATCTTTCACAAATAATAGTACCAAACTTAATTTAGAAAAACTTAAACACATTAAAATAAAATAAAATAGAAAATATTACATAACATTAAATAAAAAGTTCACACAAAAGAGAAATACATTAAACAAAGTTCACACAAAATAAAAATACATTAAACAAATTTAACACAAATTAAAACAAATTACATGAATACATAAATATTACATATATTACATATATTACAAGTGGTATCAAAATACTATTTTAAATTATCAGTAGGATTTGGATATCTTGGATAGGATGATGATACGATTTTAATCTAACGGTGGATA
>CM051387.1:10633130-10758130 GCA_028015245.1 Cardamine occulta
ACAAGAAAAACCTAAGGAACAATGTAGATTAAATTATCAGTAGGGTTGGATATCTTGGATAGGATGATGATAAGATTTCAATCTAACGATGGATAACAAGAGAAATCTAATGAACGATGTAGATTAAATTATCAATATTTTCCCATTAGAGATGCAAGATCAACACCAGAGGTAACTGTTGAAATGGCAGTAAATGAAACTACCCGATTTCAACAATTTTTATCGCGTAATCTACAAATAAAAAATAAAAAGACTCATTTATCACTCCGAAATGCGTTGATTTCATATGGGAGCATTACGGAAATAATGTTTGATTAATTTGCGATTTTATATATAACTTTGTAAAATTTGTGTTTATGTGTGTTTAATTAGTATATATGTATTTTAAATTATCATGTAACTTTTATTATGTAATATTGTGTGTTGTACAATATAATAAATAATATTGTGTGTTATATAATATATTAAATGTATGTTTTATGTTGATTTATTAATTTTTATCATTATTAGTAGATTTTGTTAATATTAAGGACTATATTGCAAATTAATAAATTTTTAAGGATTTTTTAAAGGTTTCATTGTTTGGGTAATGCACCCTCAAATTCTCAAAATGAGGATTTGCTCCCCTCAAAATGAAGTGAGCTATTGGAGATGCCCTAAATATCCCCAAAAATAAATGATCAAACTTTTGAGAGGAAAATGATAAATGTGGAGAAAGTAAGGTTTTTTGAAGCAAGAAACAAACCGGGATTATGTAGGAGAAACAAGGGTTATCGAAGGAGGTAAATTTGACATTAGGGTTTTGGAATGTTGCTGTCGGAGACGAAGACACTGAACCGAAAATGTTGTCGGAATTTAGTCCTTCTCCGCCTGATTTCATCACTTGATAGTCTCCGAACATATTTTATCTTTTCGTTTCCTTTTAAAATCAAACAAGAGAACTAAAAAACCTCTAATTTTATAGGGCTTTTTTTTTGGGTTTTCTTGAAATCTGGAGGAAGTAACAAAACAAAAATGAAGGATCAGTGAGTGAAAAATATTGTTTCAAAAGAAGAAACACAGAGAGAAGAGGTCAAGAGTTTTGCTTCACTCTCATTTTCATTTTACCTTGTTTGGCTTCAGATGAACTGAAGAGATTAAAATTAAAAAAAAGTAAAAAGTAATATGTTTTGGAGGTATTTATCTTAAGAAATAAAGGGCTAACTTACCGGAGAAGGACGAGCAAACGGTGTCCGTTACTGTTTAACGGTGAAATTTAACGGAATAAAGATAGATAAAAAAGCTTGACAAACACTCTACTTTTTCCTCGAAGCAAGCAGAGAGTCAAATCAAATCTTTGCCAGTCGAAAAATCGAAACAAATGACAAAACTTTGGCTCTCTAAAGTCAAACTTTCTTTTGATACGCGCTCTCCAAGTGCGTGTAATTCAACCGTGTTGCTGTGATAAGAACATTTACGGGATTGGTGGATAAATTGTTATATATGGAATTTTAGGGCAGCAAATATGAGAATCAAAAAGTAAAGAGCAGTAAGTGCGAATAACTATCGAGAGTAGGTTTTTTTTTCTCTTAATCTTTCGTAGTTCTGTTGATTCGATTGAAGCTAATGCTATAGTTTTTCGTCAATGCATTTTACTAGTGTTTTCCACACATTTAACTTCATTTTGTACAATCAAAGTCCGCTATGAAAAATATATTTGATTTGTTTCATTACACGTTATGTCTACTGTTACTTAAGATTAAAAACATACTTATTACAAAAGTTTCAAAAAAATTTCAAACTAATTTTTTTAATTACTTTGTATGCATGTTGAAAATACAAATAAAAGAGAGGACAATAAAATAATAACTACTAATGAAAAAAAAAATCAATTGTCTTAGAAAATATATCTTATCGAAATATATATATTAGTTCACAGATTTGTTTTAATTGATTCAGATCCATGGTGGACAAGTCAAGTGGTTAATACTTAAGAGTTCTCTTATTTGAAGTCCAAACTACATAACCTTGCACAGGTCTGTCATCAACGCATTGACACTTGCTGTCCACACACTTGGTATGCGTCATACATTTCATATGAACACAGTCAGAATTCTTGTTGCAAGATTGTGCCATAATTTGAGCACCTGTGAGATTTAAAATGTTATTGGTCACGGTGATATATAAAATTGATGATGGAAATGATAATGGTGATGAATTTAACTAAACATATGATTAAGAATTCTTACATGTTGAGAAAAATAGAAAACCGATGATTATCGAAGCTGATTTCTGCATTTTTATTGAATAAATTTGTATTTTGTTTGTGTGACTAAAGTAGAGGATTTGGTGACTATTTATAAGTATAAGAAAATAATTTGGTTTTCTTAATGTAAGAAATATGTTTTGTAAACTTATACCATAGTTTCTTTATGTAACGAGATTTTATTTCCTTTAACAAAAAAATTTACTTTATAACCCTTTAACAAAAAAAGAAGAAGATTTTATACCCCTTTAACAAAAAAAGAGATTTTAAAAAGATTCTAAAATCATCCAAAACAAATTTTGTGTATTTGATTAAATAATTTGTAGATATAAGAAATGCATAGTATGGATTCAGTATTTTTAGCATATAAAGTGAGAACCACTAGTATATTTTTAATATCTTATAAAATTTATAATGGTTAAGATTATTTTCCCCAAATTTGAATTCTACTTTTTGCCCCAGTCTATTTTTTTCTTATGAGATGAAAAATATAAAGTTAGGATCCAAAATTCTCATTAATCTTTATTTCCAAAGATCTTACCATTTAACTTTGTATTTAGATTTGTTATCATTTAACTTTGGATTTAGATTTGTAAGATCTGTTTCCATATAGATCTTACAAATCTAAATCTCCAAAGTTAAATGGTAGCAGATATTACAATATTATTGTTTTCAAAGTAGTTCACAATTAGTTTTTTTTTCTTAATTCTTATATAAATGTTAACTATAATAAAATCTGTATGGTATAAGTTTACAAAACATATCACATGCGGTAAGAAACCCAAAGTATTTTCTTATACTTATAAATAGTCTCCAAATCCTCTACTTTAGCAACACAAACAACTCAAATCACAAAACAAAATACAAATTTATTCAATAAAAAAAATGGAGAAAGCAGCTTTGATAGTCATCGGTCTTCTATTTTTCTCAACATGTAAGATTTTTTAATCATATGTTTAGTTAAATTCATCACCATCGTCCTTAATTTCCATCATTAATATCATATATATCATCGTGATCAATAACGTTTTAAATCTCACAGGTGCTCAAATTATGGCACAATCTTGCAACAAGAATTCTGACTGTGTTCATATGAAATGTATGACGCATACCAAGTGTGTGGACAATAAGTGTCAATGCATTGATGACAAACAAGTGACTTCACCTATTCTTAATGGGTGTGATGCTCAATCTTGCATGGACTTGTGCAAGTCAAAAGGCAAAGAAATTCATGTTTGTCTAAGAGGAGCTTGTTACTGTAGCGATCCTCCTAGTATGTAAGGAGCTTTCTAAAGCTTAGTTTTAAATAAAATGTCTAAATAATAAACATTATTATAATTATATGATGTAATTGATATTTAAAAGATATTATTAATACAATATTTGAAAAACTCTTTTGTTTATAATGAAATTGGTATCATTCGGTATAGCCATGTGTCCTTCAAAGGGGCATTCACAACCACCCTTTACACATTTGGGGGTACCTAATGATGTTTAGAGATGTCAAAATAGGCTGTCCACGTCCATTTTGACCCGTCCAATATTGTCTATTTTGATTGTGGATAAAATACGGTCCATATCCATTTACGTATGTGTCCATTAAATACCAAACTCATTAACGCCCGAGCCAAATGGACTGTCCATGGACTAATAGTTTTTGGAGGGAAACTGTGTTTTCGTGTTTTTTTTTTTTTGCGGGAAAATGTGTTTTCGCATTTTTTTGCAAAAATTGTGTTTTCATGTTATTTTGCAGGAAAATCGATTTTATCCTAAATTTTTATAACCCATAGGCTGCATATTGTCCAATGGTATACGACCTATTTTGTCTGAGGACGAAGTTGGATGTAAACCATTTTAACCCATTACATAATTGGGTTTGTGCATAAACCGTTCATAATGTATTGGACATGGATATATCATGAGCGATCTGTCCATTTTGACACCTCTAATGGTGTTAGACATTTGAGTGTAGCACAATCAGAATTCTTCGTACAAGGTTTATTATATCCAGTTCGTGCTAGAATCGGTATACCTGTAAAAACCATATTACTGATATATAAATTATACACACTCTTAATAAAGATCAGGACGACCAATACAATTAAAAATAGAGAAAATAAAATAAAAGAGAAACTCTCATGTAGAGAAAAGTAGAACACCAATGAATATTAAAGCTAATTTCTCCATTTGTTATTGTGTTTATACTCTTTTTCCTTTTCGTTTTTGTAATGATTTAGGTTTGTTTGTAAAACTGAGATGAATGTAGTTACTAGTTAGAGACTACTTATAATTGTTAAAGAACTTACTTTTTTCTTCCTTTTCACTTTAGAACAATATGTTTTTTTGTAATGTTTGGTCACTTAAAAAGATCTTACTGTTTCTACTAGGCATTTCGTCTTAATTAATGGATCCATCTTAATTTTAAAAAAGTGAAATGCTTAAATCCAAGAGTATTAATGCACAATATGTTACGTTGAGATTCCTTTGTTTACAAAAAAAAAAGACGTATTAGTACTAACGCCAGCGTAATTGAATGTAAAAATTTTCAATTAAAATTTCAAAGAGTTTTGTTTCTTGTAGTTTTACCTAAAATCAATTACAAATACATATCATCGTCACTTTTCAGAGAACATGCGCAAAACAAACTAAAGATTAGGCGATGGAATATGTAAGCATTAGGCATCAGCATAAATATCCGGATTCGATGGATATCCGAGGAAGATGGATCCGTATAATGAGAAAATTTTTGCATATAGCTGGATCTGCCTTATAAAAAAATTCAGAATAAAAATGTGATGTATTTTTGTTTTGGACCTTTAAAATTTAGTCCATATGTCTTAATTCAAACTCAAATCCATTTTTAATATTCTGAAGAAAAACAACAGCTTTCAAAATACTCAATTTCATAATTATTATAAACTATTTTTGATCAAAATTTATAGTATAATATAAAAAAGTAGGCCGGATTCGAATATTTGGTTTTCGAACGGATATCCGGGGACGACGAATCTGAATAATAAAATTACGGATTTGCCGGATCCGGATCCGTTCCAGAGCTAGTACTAAGCATGGTGTTTCTTTGCACTTTATTTTTGTGACTTCACTAATAGATTTTTTTACTATTGTTCTGCAATTCTTCTTTTGGATATTTGTAGTACTTGCCTTAGTTCAATTAGACATATCTCCATCACATTTCTTATGCCCATGTTTATTTTATTAAAACCCTTTTGCTTTATAGTATTTCATTTTGAATTTAATTGCACTAGCTGAAGCATGATAATTGATGAACCTCCAATTAGCACATCTTGTTGGTTTATGATCAAACTTGAAACTGAAGCTTGAAGAAAGAAGCGTTATTAGAAGAAGAAAGACCTGTTGTTTTGTCTTAAACACTCTAACCAGAAGAGAGGGTTTGAATATTAAACGAGAAGGACAATGACTCTAATTGAGAAAGAGGTTTCACTTTACTAAATTATTAGGCCTTTGTTGTCGTGGATATATTACCACAGTTCTCACGTTCTTCTACCTGAGTCTTCTTCTTTGCGACTCCAATGTGAGAGTTAGAGATATAGAAATAGAGAGAGCTTGGTGAAAGTTCTTGGTATTGTTTCTTGGATTCTCTTCTCTACTCTTGTTCTTACTTCTCATGTTCTTGAGAAACTCAAGCCAGGATGTTTAGCTGAGTGTGAGAGTTCTTGGTATTGTTTCTTGGATTCTCTTCTCTACTCTCGTTCTTACTTCTCATGTTCTTGAGAAACTCAAGCCAGGATGTTTAGCTGAGTGTGAGAGTTATGTTGTAAACCAAACACAGATGTAACTCTTGATCTATAATGGATGTTGAGGACTGTGTTTCCTCCCCAGACGTAGCAGTTGAGGCCGTGAACTGGGTTACCAAATCTATGTGTTCTTTCTTTATGCTTATTGTTGCTCTGTTCTTTATTTCTCTGTCAAAACAGAAACTGTACGACAGAGGTGCTTCACGAAGGAGTGAAGAATCTGCAGTTCGTGAGTCCATGCTTGATTAATCCAAAACCAAGCATAGGTTTGTTAACACATCTAGAAGCAAGCTTTGAATTGAGCAACAATCAAATGACTTCATCAAAGAAAGCAAAAACCTATATGATAATCTAAACGCAAAAATGGAAACTAGGACATAGTGAAACCAATCGCGACTCGCCCTTTAACCTTAGAGGTTTTTTTTTACCATTTTCCATTAGTTGATTAGCTCGGTTAAAGTTGCTCAACCTTGCTTCTTCACCAGTTTTGCAGAATGAAAAATCTTGAAGAAAAACAAGAAGGACAAAATTGTTTTTCAGGTCTAATTACCAAACCAACCATGAATCCAATGTTACAAGAACACAAATCTTGGTCCTAAATAACAAGTTCAATCTTCATCTTAAATAATCCAAGAGAGATTAGTTCCAAGTAATACCGTTTACAACAAGAATCAGAAAAAGGTCTTTACTTTGCCTTCCTATCTCAAGGTTGAGCCGGAACCACAGCTGGAGGAGACTGTTGCTGCTGCGGTTGCGGGTGTGGCTGTGGCTCATGATGTTCAGATTCTTTCTTTGCTTCAGGAGACTCAGAGATTTTTGATTCATGTTCGGTTTCTTGCGTTGATGATGCAGCAGCGGCCTTAGGTGATTCAGACAAGTGAACTCTAGCAAACTCATCAACCACTTTCCTCTTCTCCTCTTCCTCAGCCATACCAACTTTCTCTTTCGCCTTTTGTCCAACTTCTTCTGCAGCTTTAGCCACTTTGTTGAAAGCTCCAGTGACCCACGTGGTACCTGTGAGAATATATCGGTTCTTCATTATAGCTGAACCTGCATTGCTCACAGTCTGCTCCGCTGCAGCGATTGCTGATTTGGTTTTCTCTGAGACTTGGTACTTCTGATCAACTTCCCTCACTTTTTCCCCCACAACAACTGTTCCTGTGTTGATCTTATCCGTGAATCCGATTTTCTTGTCAAAAGATGCGACTTTGGCTGATGCTGTAGATGTTAGCTGGTGTTTCTCATCAACACTCTTGGCTTTGGCTATGGCATCTTTTCCCAGTATAAAGCCCTTTGCAAGCATGCTGCTCACAACATCTTCGGCTTTTCTCAACACGGATTCACCTGCCCTGGGAGATTTGCTGCTGTCCTTAGGTTCCTGTGAAAAAAAGATGGAATGGTAAGAGTTTACTTGAGAAGATCTCAGAAGAGATGATGAATTAAGAGCTTACTAAGGAAGCTAAAGCCTCAGGAGATAGTTTGTAATCCAGGACCATAGTGACAATGACTGAAGAATCAACAATCGTAGCTCCCTGAAAGAATATCACAAAAACTCAATCACTCAAAGCAAGTTAATAACATAGAGGAACTGATATAGGCCAAGAAGTGAAAAATACCGAGAGAAGAACCGCAGTTTCAGCTCCTTGTAGATCCTTGAAAGTGACATATGCCAGTTTAGTCCGTTCAGTCTCGCTGTACAAACGTGTCAAAAGAGTTAAGAACCTGAAGAACTAAGGAGCTGTAATCTAAACTTTCAAAAGGAACACTAGAGAGGAAACCAAACCTTTGCGTCTCGAGGTAGAGAATATCACCAGAAAAGGAAAAAAACTCCTTGAGGTCTCGGTCGGTTGCTCCAAGAGAAACATTGCTCACTTTGACAGTAGTCATCTGCTAGAGAAATCAAATCTCGTAAGAACTTAATACTATGTTTTCTGACATAATCAAAAGCTAATTAACATCTCAGACTTATTCATTACTTGTTAGATTTCACATTTCTTTATTCGTTATCGCATAAACAATGACTATACACACACAAACTCGTAAAGCAACCAAACTGACTTCATAAAAACTGTATCATCTCAATACAAATTATCACAAAGATCAGAAACAAAACCGCATTTGTATCATCATCAAAAATCAAAGATGATAAAAGGAACCTCAGAATCCAAAAAAAAAAAGATTAAATCTTGGAAAAGCTAATCCTTTTGGCACAGATCAGATATAATAATTAATAAAACAAAACAAGACAAAAAATGCTCTAACTTATCCGATTCAAAACAAAAAAATCATCTCAGAAACAGTGATTTTCGGTGAAGATTACCAAATCCTTTAAACAATTAAATTAAAAAAAAAACAAATCCAAAACCATCAATTATTCACCGAAAATCAGCGCCATTTACAGAATAAAAAATTAAAATCAACAGATCTGTTCAAATATTCATCAACCAAATCAACAGCAAAAACATCGACCTTCTCAAGATATATCAAAATCAAAACCAAAACCGAAACCAACTCGTTTCTCGAGAAGGAAAGGATTAGATAAACTCACCGACATGGCGAAAATTGTTCGACGCGGATTGAAACGGAAGCTTTTGGATTTTGATTTCACCTGAGGAAAAAATTTGAAACGAAACGAAATTTCAAAGAAAACAAAAATCTTTGGTCGCGGATTTGCTGTGTGAAGAAAGAAAAAATAAATAATTAAAAAGTGGAGCCCATTTAAAGGCCTCGGAAAAACGAGTTATTCGGGTTGGCACGTGATATGGTCGGGACTTCTCACGTGCGATGATTAATTAGAGTCTCCTTATTTCCCCTAATCCTAAATATTTCTCAAAATTATTAGATTCGTGAATTAAGTCATTAACCCAAAAAAAAAGAAAAAGATTCACGTCAAATTAATAGGAAAAAAAAGGTCAACAGTTTAGTACTACGTGTTTTAAAAGCTCTTTCACTCCTTGACCCTTTTTATACACGTAAAGGTGTCTCTATGTAGAGATTTGATTCATTAAATTATAGACTATAATATATTTAATTGACCATAATCTTAAATCTATTCTAATTAAATCCGAAATCCGTTACTTGGTTAAAACTTAAAATCCACCAACGTCGTGATGATATCACTTTCTCCTCCAATGTCTCCCGTCCACGTGTCTCAACACTTGTATCCGAGAGATACACGCGCTTCAGAGTGCATTGACAATTTTTCTCATTTTATAATACAATGAGGATATACCTGTAAGATTCAAAACTATCGAGTCACTTTTAGAATATTATTGGAAAGTAAAGGGTAGAAAAGTTTAAACAAAAAAGGTCCAATCTTTTCCATTCATACAGGTAATGTGACATTTCACGTTTATCAATCTCAATCTCTCTCTCTCCGAGATTCACGTTTTCCTCAATCTTGTCGGAGAGAGAGAAGAACCCACCAGAGAATCTGTAATCACCGTCACATCCTCTCCTCTCTTCGATCTCCGTTATCGCATAATCGAATTTTGAGAAAAGGAGGATACTTTACAGGTGGGTTTTTCGAGAAAAGTTCGTTGATAACGAGAAAGATGAGTTTTCAGGATTTAGAGGCGGGAAGAGGAAGATCATTAGCTTCTTCAAGGAACATCAATGGAGGACGACAAGACCCGACTCAAGCTGTTGCTTCTGGTATATTTCAGATCAATACAAGTGTTTCAACATTTCAACGTCTTGTCAATACTCTTGGTACTCCTAAAGATACGCCTGAGCTCCGAGAGAAGCTGTAAGTTATATACTTCTCAAAAGTTATCTCCTTTTTTTTGAGGTTCTTGAAAAAATTGTTTCTAATTTAAAGTCAATTGCTAGGCACAAGACAAGATTACATATTGGACAGTTAGTGAAAGATACATCAGCTAAACTTAAAGAAGCTAGTGAAACTGATCATCAAAGAGGTGTTAATGTGAGTGATGATTTTTGATAAAAAAAAAAGGAAGATTCTTGTTCTTCTTCTGTTTAATTTCTGAATTTTGATTTTTATGAAATTGGTGTTGTTAGCAAAAGAAGAAGATTGTGGATGCTAAGCTTGCTAAAGACTTTCAAGCTGTATTGAAAGAGTTTCAAAAGGCTCAGCGTCTTGCTGCTGAAAGAGAAACTATATATGCTCCTCTTATGCATAAACCATCTCTTCCCTCAAGGTTAATAATGCTCGTTTGAAGAATTTTTAAATGGTTTAGGTTTTGTATATTGATTTCTTGGTTTTTTGTAATGTAGCTATACGGATAGTGAGATAGATGTGAATGCAGATAAGCATCTAGAGCAGCGTGCGCTTCTTGTGGAGTCAAGAAGGTAAGTTTATACTGACAAAAGTCTCCATCTTTGTTCTGATTGATGACTCATCTTTTAATTGGTTTGTTGTTGTTGTTGCAGACAAGAACTTGTGCTGTTGGACAATGAGATTGCCTTCAATGAGGCTATTATTGAGGAAAGAGAGCAAGGGATACAAGAAATCCAGCAGCAAATTGGTGAAGTGCACGAAATCTTTAAAGACTTGGCAGTGTTGGTACACGATCAAGGCACCATGATTGGTAATGATTCTAAATCCTGTCATAATAAAACTCTCCTTTATGTCCTCATATCCTTAATCTAACACCTGTTTTTATGTAGATGATATTGGTACTCACATCGATAACTCTCACGCTGCAACTGCACTAGGAAAGTCCCATCTTGTAAAAGCATCAAAGACACAAAGATCAAATTCTTCTCTGGTAAAAATATTCAAGCTTTTGATTGGATTTTGGATGATCAGATCAGATCAACCAATAAACTTCATCTTTTTTCATTTTTCTTGCAGACGTGCTTGCTCTTGGTGATATTTGGTATTGTGCTTCTGATTGTTATTATAGTACTCGCGGTTTGATATTCCAGAACTCATAAAAGCATGGACAAGTGCTCCATCATCAATCAAGAAGTATCAATGAGTATGTTTGTCACTTTATGGCTCTGTTTGTTCCTATCATTTAGTCTTTTGGACTATTGATCTTATGTCTCTTTGCTATCGGGTACACAGAGTAGTTGGCTTTGGTTTTGGTTTCAGTTTGGTTTGAGGGTGTCTGAGTGTTGGTTATGTAAGAGAGAATGTTGTTACTTTCTTTGTAATATATTTTGTTGCAGACAAGAGTGAATGATGAAAAGTGAAAAATCCTCTGTTCGTGGTTTTGATAAACTAATCATGAAGCTATGTGAATCTTCAAAGGAATGCAAAGCTTGAGTCAATGAATTTTACTAATATGATCTCAGAACAAAGTATGAACAAATCAAAATCATCTAGAAAAGAGCAAGCCTTGGTTGAGATAACAAGCAGCAGTAGGATCTTTAAGGCATCCACAGAAAGCTTCTTCATCTTTCGGAAACGACTTTGGCAACGGATGATCAGGAGTAACACCAACCTATTCAAAAACAAGTAAAGAGTAGAAAACAATAAAAGACTGTACGAAGATGTATATATGTAGTGAAATTGAAGTGTAGACTCAAAGGGAGTCACAGCAGGACATCATAATATGTTTAAGAAAGTAGATTCAGACCTTGTCTATATCTGTGTGAGCTGGTGTTTCATATCGAGCAACTGTTACTGCCAAGCCTGAACCATCAGAGAGCTGAAACACTGACTGTATCTTACTGCAAAATGTGTTGAAGTCTCAAAATTGTCACAAAATGTCAGTCTTTGAGAAGAAGAATGAATCAAAATCACAATTTTTGTTTACCCTTTTCCGTAAGTTGGTTCTCCATAAACCAGAGCACGTTTGTTATCTTTCAAGGCACCTGCTAATATCTCGCTGGCACTTGCAGTGCCTTTGTTAACCTTGAAGAGAAAAAGATAGTGTAAGAGCTAAATATTGTCCATGGCATTAACATCAAGGAGATAAATTGATTCGAGGAAAGGAAAGAAAGAAGCTTATACGAGAACAGCAAGAGGCTCAGAGGTTGCTATAGCATTGCTTCCATCAGTATCATATATGTCTCTAACACCTCGACTATCGCAAATATATACAATCACTCCTTTATCTAACCTGTGGATAGCAAAATTTGAAGTTTCTATTATGAGCTGCTATGGATCATGAAATTTCCTGATTCGTTGGACCGAAAGATTTGTGAGGTTTTTTACCACATTTTAGCAATCTCAATTCCTTCAGGAAAAGAACCTCCGCTGCAGCAAAAAAAAAATCCAAGTGTTCAAGAAAAGGCTGTTGTAGAAAACAAAAAGGAGTTTTTGTTCCTCTATAATAATCACCTATTGTCTCGAAGATCCAAGACAAATGCATTTACATTGTTGCCTCTCAAGGTCTCAATTGCTTCCTTTACCGCACCTACAAAGAAAAGTGTTCGACTTTGAAAGTAGAATAACTTGTAAGAAAGAATCAGTAACGTCAAAAGAATGCATACCAGAAGCATTTTGATTGAATGTTGTTAGCTTGATATACCCAATCTTAGGGGAATTACTCCCAGAACCAGGAATTTCACATAATCTTGATTTCACCGGATTCACAGAAACTCGCTCTCGCCTGAAATTACAATACTCGGAGTGACATAATGAATAAAGATAAATGTAAGCAAAATAGGGATGGGAAAATACGTCAAAGATAAGAATCTCGTTTCAGGTCCACTGCGAAGCGCTAGCTCCACTATACTTCCTTCAGGTCCCCTGCATTTTAACCAAAGCAATACTCAACATCTCATCACAACTGAAAAATAAAGGAAGGATGAAACTGGAAATGTGGCTCACTGCAACATCTCTGCAGCATCATATATGGTAAGAGTTTCGGTGGTTGTATTATCAATTCCTAGAATAACATCCCCGGCTGAAACTCCCGCCCTATTTGCAGGACCTCCTGGAGCAGCTGATATAACAACAAGCCCAGCTGGTGATTCATCTGATGCAGCGGGGTAACCTATCGATATCCCAACACCCGTAACCGCCCCTTGAGTCCCCGACTGCCTTCAACCAAACCATTTAATTACTACATCTTACATACAATCTATTATAGCCAGAATCCAGAACAGCGGTTTTCAGGTATTCTTACCCGCAAACTCTTAAACTTTCCAGGCTCCAAGAATCGAGTAAAAGGATCATCTAGTGTTGCAATCATTTTCTTGATAGCCATGTCTAAACACAAACAAACACCAAAAATCAGAATCAGGCGGTACTTAAACAGTAAAGGTTTAATAAACTCTTTACAAATTCACACATACATGTCTCTTCTCGAGTGTTCATAGGCTCATTTCGTAAAGCAGTCTCTCTATAACGAAACCAGCTTTGTCCATTGAAGGTTTTATCAATATATGCACGATCAATTGTTCTCCAAGCTTCAAGGAAGAGAAGATTCTCTTCACTAAGACCCCCTAGAGAAAGACAAATAAAATCAAATTGCAATCCTCAATTTTGAGATTGTTTCTCAACACACAAACTTACATGATGGTGGTGAATCAGTGGTAACAACAGATATGGAAGAGACAAGCAGAACAGAGACTAGCCGAACTAATGCAACGGAGACATTCTTTCGGAAATTGACTGAAGATTTCATCATAACTTTCCCAGATAATTTCCTATTATCATTTCTTTCGATAACACAGAGAAATCTATTGCAGACGAACACAAGTCCTGGGTTTGTTGTTGCATTGCTTCTTTGTTTGTTACTACGATTACGAGTATAACTAAAGTTGGTAGCTTTCAAATTCTTTGGAGATTGAGTAACCCACAATTTCACCTGCGAAGCTTGAGGTTGTTAAAGGACAGAAATTGAAACAAAAATTGGAGTTTCCATGAGAATTTCAGGACAGAAACTGAAATATGAGTAAAGAGAAAGACAAAGTACCTGGATTGAGAAATTAGGGTTTATTTTATTATGCTGAGTAAAAATTGGGGATATTGAAGAGCTCGCAAGGACCTCCATTGAAAAGAGCTTCTCCGGAAAATTCCAGCTCTGTTTTTCTTATCGAAAAAGGATTAAAAATATGATTCGAGAAGTTGTCGCTTTCTACAATTAAAAAAAATGGCTTATTCATTTTAAAAACAAATATCTACACTATTATCCAAGGAAAGATTTCTTTACAACTTTCTATACAAAAGAAACTTAAAACTTCACTTGTCCTAACCATAATGTTAGTAAAGAAAAACTTTACATTTGACACTAAACATAAATCCTTTACAATTGCTCTGTATCTGATGTAAGAAGACCCAACTCTTCTATAAGCTTATCCATATGTTCACTATTTGTGTTGTTGCTTGCATCTCCAAGAAGAACTGGGCTTTGTGTCAGATATTCGTCAAAGAGATCACAGTTACTCATCAGTTCATCAATGTCAGGGTCTTCAGGTATTTCATCAAGCTGAATTGGGACTGAACCACCGTCAAGGAATGGACTTGGAGAGATAAATGCCTCTTGATCATTCTTCTCTGTATCCATGTAGTTTTCTGTAGGGAAGTCATTGATACTCTCTCGTGTTAATTGTGGCATCTGGGAGATCGCTGGCATTACGGTATCCAGTAAGGAAGTTGAAGTAGAGGGTAAGTAGGATAACTGCTCTCCCGATGCCTGTGACTGTCCTGAAGTAGTGGGAAGTACCTCTTGAAAAGTGACTCCTGATACCCGATTTGGTGACGAGAATCCATCAAGAAACGGATACTTATCATCTGTATTCATGATGTTCCACATCATTGTATCGTTTCTAACAGGCTGATACTTAACTATCTGTCCATCTGATGCAGCTGAGCTATAGCTATGATTCTCAGCAACAGCAGCAGTAGTAGTATCCTCTCTGAGTCTCCGTTTCTTATTAGCCTCAGTCACATGCAGATTACTATCAGTCTGCTTCTGTATAAACTGAGAGAGGAAAATGGGATTCTGAACAGCTTTAGCAAGGAAAGACATGATCTGTTGTTGCCTCTGCTCCATAGTCTGAAGACTTTTAACCATACTTTGAAGTTTGCTATCTGTTGATTGTTGCTGTTGGCGTAACTTGACGAGTTCTTGCATCAGCACGTTTTTATCTCTTTTAAGCTGTTCAACTTCTTCCTCTAACCCAAATTTCCCAACTTCTACACATGAAGATAATGCAGCTACTGAAACTTGACCTTGAGATAATTGCTGTGATTGAGGATTATTATTATTGTTGCTACCATGTCCTTGAACAGATTTTCTCCGGCTAATGGTCTTCAAGAGATGTTTTTGACCTCTTAAGAAACCTTCATTTGCAAATTCCCAACGATCTGGATCCACTTTTCTGAAACCCTGTGATCAAATTGGCCAATATCAAAAATAACTTAGTATTATTATTATCAAACACATCAAGCGGTGAGAATATTCCGGGGAATCAAAATCAATAAACAGTAGAATTGAGAAATTAGGGCAGAATTGAGAAACACATCAAGCGGTGAGAATATTCCGCGGAGAAGATTTTTTATACTTACATAGGTATTCAACTGGCGAACAAAGCTGGAGAAATTGTTGTGTTTGAAGTATTTGGGTAGAAGATTACGAGAAAACTCCGGCGGATCCCAAACCACGAAGCTATTGTTCGTCGGACTCCATGAAACAATCGCGTCCGTTGTTAGATCTTCCACCATGTCATACGTCTTGCTTAGGAAAGGAGGGGGTAAAGCGTTTCCACTAAGCAACGTCGCTGGATGCGGATTACGCGGCGGCGGCGTCGGCGCCGTCATAGAGTCGCTGCTCTTCGCTCCTCCGTCGGCAACACCATCCATTTTCGTCAAAAGAGAAAGAGAGAACCAAAAAAAAGGGAGCGAGAAGAAAGGACAAAAAGTGACTACTGAATCTACAATAGTACCCTCTAATTGTCCCTGTGATATAGAGACATGACACGTGTCGTTTTATTATCAAGTGGGCTTTTATAAATCAATAGGCTTGCTGAGACAAAGCCCATAAGATTATATATTTTTGGGCGGGAAAGTGGAGGAAGGAGAAGCGGAGGAAAGAGTGTGAGAGAGAGAGAGAGAGATGAGCTCGTCGCCGGCGATTGAACAAGACGCACCGGACCTTGTTTGCCAGCTCGATAATGTTCAAGGCATGGTCGATGCTCTCACTTGCGTCCGATGGAAACGCCACCAGGTCTGCTCTCCATCTCCCAAATTTTCATCTAGGGTTCTTCATTGATCTTCTGAAAATTTTACGATTCTCAGAAATTCTCCATTTCCAGGATGCTTTAGTGGAATTATCTGAACACGGAATAGTTTTAATCGTGGAGGAATCAGGTTGTCTTCAAGCCAAGGTTTATCTTCAACGGGAGGTATAAAATTCTTAGTTTTTTCTTCATTTCCGGAAACAATTCCCTAAAATTCGATTCACCATTTTTGAATATTTAAATCTGAGAAGCTATTTACGAAATACGAGTACGGAGCTCATGGAAGACCAAGATTTGGAATAAGCTTAGGTCTTCTTGTAGATTGCTTGAACACATTTTCATCACCTGGACATTCAAATACTATAGAAATCAAGTATCCAGGTCCTGATATGGAGCTTCTTCTCAAGTATGAACAATGATAATTTCACTACCAGCTTTGAGTATATACAGTAATAATGACAGTAAATTAGCTGATTTGTGTGCTATTATTAGGTCTGTTGATACTCTAAACGCTTGTATCTACTCTGAGATAAGAACGAGAATCCCAGAAACCGTCACATGGGACTACAACTTTGAGCAAGCAGGAACCACGCCGCTTACTTTTACCGTAAAGGTAAACATAGTTTTAGTATTTGCTTATTCATTAAACATTTTTAGTATTGAGCTTTCTCAAATGGTGTTGTTAATGTATCAGTCAGCAGCGCTGAAAGAAGCAATAGATGATCTTGAATGGCCCGGATCAAGTGTACAGATCAGCCTTAAGATGTCTCCTCCTTGTGTTACCTTTAGAGGAGAAGGACATGGAGACCTACAGGTCTTGTTTCTCACTTGTTTCTTGGTGAAGTATTGTCTTTTAGTGAAAGAATCAAACATTCTTTTTTCGCAGATAGACTTCATGTATTATGCCAACACAGATCTTCTCCTTGCCTTTCATTGTGATACCGAAGTCTCTTACGGGTAACCATTAACCTAGTTCCTTCTATAACAAAGCTTTATGGTTGAAACAACTTAGTTTGCACATGATTTACTAATCAACAATACATTTGGTAACGATCTTGGTTGATTCTTAGGTACAAATACAAGTTTTTGAAGGCAACAACCGCAAATATCCCGGGAAACGTTGTAAGAGAAAACAGGGGAAGCAAACTGACAATAGGAAGAGGAGGAATGTTGAAAGTTCAGCACTTAGTTTCGGTTGCTAAAGCTTTAGCTCCACAAGTGGAATCTGCAGGGTATCAGCCGCCAAGTCGGATTGCTTATATAGAGTTCTTTGTGAAGCCTGAAGAACCTGCTGAGTAATTGAATTACCCCCTGTTAATCCCTGTTAATTTCTGTTTGTAATGCTTGTGTTTCTTTTAGTTCTCAATATCAATAGTATCAAGCAAAAAAAAAAAAGTTTGTTCAAGACTTGCAAAGAAAAGACTGCGTGTTGGTTTCACTATATTAGCTCAAATGTCTCGCCGTTCAATGTTTTAAAATGCACGCCGTTTCGTAGTTCCTAACAATTACGTCGTGCCGATGGATGTGGTGAAAGTATATTAATACTAGAAAAAAATATCCGGTTTAATTTCGGGGGATTGAACCCGACGTGAATCGAACACGCAACCTTCTGATCTGGAGTCAGACGCGCTACCATTGCGCCACGGATCCGGATTACTTAATTGGTACTTTGTTCTTTATAAGTTAACGTGTAAAACTTAAAACTGTTAATTGTTATACTTTAATCTGTAATCCTAAAAAGTTCTTCTCTAATGTTTGACCTCTGAATATGACTCTGATTTTCGAGTAGCTTGGCTCTTCGAGATGGGTTGGTGTTGGTTGGATGATTGGATCAATCAAATAAATAATTTGTTTGTAAAATTTGAAATTTTTGTAAGCTTGACACGTGGTACTAATACAGACGTCCAAGTAGCTTTCTCACTGTTTCAAAGTTGGTGGACTTTTTCTCATGATTATTAAATCACACACTCAAAGAGAAAAAATAAAACAAGTCTTCGAAATATATATTTAGGGTATGACTGGATGAACTAGTTAGAGTACAATAATGAGAAGAAATGAAAAATTATTCTGATGTCAGCTATTTTTTACCAATCAGCATAAAACGAGATAGCAAACTTCAGCTGAAAACAGAGTAAAATTTTACTCTACAAAGTAGTGGCGTACAAATGTACTCTAAAAATCACCTTTTTTTTCAGTTCATTTTTTCTCTCTTTTTCACTCTGACTTCAGCTAATAAATACCAATCACACCCTTAGAAAATAATATGATTATTATGTTGAAAATGAAAGAAAAGAAAAAGTAAACCATATGGTTAGGGTTTTTTAATCATCTGAGAAAATGATTACGTTTGTTAAAATAAGAGTTTGGCTGATGATTTTGTAGTAAAGTTAGCTTTAATTTGTTGTGTGTTCGTAATCATATTTTGTAAAGAAAATTAGCAATAATGTTGACATGATATCATACTCCACACCATTATTAGAAATACTATATACTATATAGAATGCATTATAGAAGAATAAATAATGTATCGATAATCGACAAGAACTCACACATTACATAGACGCAAATGTCATGTACATGCGCCTATTGTAGACATTCTATGGTGGGGACGTGTTACCATTTATGTTGACATTTAGTGATGGTCTTGACTCTTTTGGGGACCTAATCATGATACAAAAATACATCAATGCTGCTTAGACGGTGGGAATTTATCGAGTGATATTAAATTTGTGTATATTGTACATAGCATATTAAATTTGTGTATGAATATTTTGATATTGTTATTAAAAACAAGTTCTCTATATACATATATATTTACTTGTTGCTTAATATGTAAATCATAATCTCGAAAATCTCCTAACATATATGTAGACCTGATTATTCGGATTCGGGTAGATCTTTCAAGTTTTCAGATTTAAATATTTATGATTTTTGATTCAAGTTTGATTCGATTTCACCTGGGAACGAATTGATTTTGGATACCCAAAATATTAAAGAAAGCCTACGTATTTAGACAAACTATTAGTAATGAACAAAAAGTCACTGAGACATGAGAAGAATCTCTCCTTTATCAAATTAACTACATAGCCTAGGAAATGACATATTAAATTACATAAAACAAATAGAAAGTATTCAAATACTAGCAATTTGCACCCATTTGATAATCTAATCATATATACTTTGTCGGGTTGATAATCTGAAAGGACATCAAAAATATAAAACCCTATACTATATGAAAAATATAAACAAATAATTCCTTTAGAATCTTGACAACCAATAAATCTTAACCTAGAAGAATTAATTAGTGCTTCTTAGAGAAATGTATAGTAATCATCAAAAGTCAAAACATATGCTCAAACCATGAATGTAAACTGTATTGTTTCACTAATCAATTATCGATCATACGCCGTCCACGGTTCCTTTGTGAGTATCACGTGATTCAGCACGTGGCATACACGTCGTCTTTGTTGCTAAGATTGGGCGAACAAAGTTCTGTCTCATCCCGTCTCGGTTTCGATTCATGTAGAACACAATTCTGAGTCTCAAATAAGAAAGAGACAAATCTTTATCAAAGAAATAATAAATAATAATAATAAGAACGAGACAGTTTAAAAAAAAAATCGAAAAAAGGAAAGAGTAGGTCAGAAATATATCGAAAATTAATCTTTACCATTCTATGTGATACACATATTTCGACAATTTCAAACAACAAAATTTTCTGCATAAACTTTCCGCATTATAAGATTACAGAAATATTGTAATTTTTATTTCGTTTTTTCTTTTAATGGGATTTTCTATCTCAATTTTTCTTTTTTAAAACTTAAATACTATATATATATATATATATTACTTTTTTGGGTGAAAATTTTCTATTCGAATACGATAAATAATGTCAATTTTAGTAATTGTTTAAATCCACTTGGCGTGAAAAAATGTATATACAGTAACTAGTTGAAACTTGAAACATACTGAAATGATTCATGATTAACTGCAGTAGTTGAGATTTAATTTAACCATAGTCAAAGAAATTGAGTTTAAATGATGGATAATAATCTTTAATAGTTTAATAACAATCACGACTTACGAGTTACTAGCCTCTTCTTTACACATAAAATTGCAGTATCTGTAGTTTAATGCATACTATGGGACTGTCCAGTTTTTATTTTTTATTCATTCCATTTCGTAAAAAATATCGTCTTAATCTTCAGAAAAAATTGTTTTAAAGTTTTATTTTTTTTCATAAAAAGTATAGTTTTGTATTTTCAATGCATATTTTTAAACTATTTTAATTTTATCTTCAAATAAATCATTTGAGCTGTTAATTAGAGAAAATTTTTGTTTAGTATATTAATCGTAAAAGATATAATAAAAACTTACTCCATCATTTTCGCTAAAAACACTATGAGTGATAGTCTCTCATATAGATTTTCAAAAAATATAAAATATAAAATATTATTAAAATATAGTAAAATTTTTAAAAAATGTGAGAACCCACGGATATGAGTTTCTCATTTAAGAGATTTATCCATGGGGATTTCACATACTTATCCATGGGGATGTCACATACCAATGTGATTGTTCTAAAAACAACCTCAATAGAGAGATTCTCCCATGAATATCTCTAACAATATTATATTAATATATTTTTAAGATATAATTAAATATTAAATAAAAATAGAACTGAACCTCTGATATTATGACACTTGTCATAAAAGTTTATGTTTTAAGTAGAAACGGTTTTGTATAGGAATCGTCTCTCTCTTTCTTCTTACATTTTATTTTTTCAATTTTTTTTATTAATAGATACCCATGAAAAAACTCCTAATGGGATTGCTCTAAGAGTCTAGGGTTTTACTTTTGTTTATAAGAAAATATTATTTTATGTTTTCAATGTGAATTTCTTATATAATACCCTTAACCCATAACTATTTTTCTTTCAATTTAAGTCATTGATCACTTATTAATTATAGACATAAAATTATACATTATTTTTTTAATTTGTGTGAAAAGTATCAAGACGACATATTTTGTGAAATATATGAAATCTATAATTCTGTTAATCTGCTTGAAAATGCTAAAATGACACTTTTAATGATACATATAGACTATCTATTATTTTAATTTTTGCGAATAGTATGCACTATACAGAATTTGAATTGTGATACTGATACAGCAAAACTAATATCAATAAATTAATATATAGTTGACATGTCCTAGTCTAATATGATTGATTCAAATAATTTATTTCTTTGGCTCTACAGTTCAGAATTAATTTAAATTAACAATATATTATCATAATACTACACTAGCTTAAATTTAAATTAAAAGTATTACCTCACTATAATGACTATTCCAACCACAATAACAGCATTAGTTCAATTGTTTTTTACCATTCTGATTCTTATTTAAAAAGTCACCAATGTAACTACTGAGAAAATACAAATTAATGGAGATATAACCTGTGTTCCCAATCGACAAAGACATCAAGAGATTTGTTGTTTTTTCATTTACAATTTATTAAAGTTAAACATCAAAATTATTATTTATAGAAAAACGACCACTAATCAACATTAGTATCTTAATCTTGCATTATTCTGATGCGTAGCTTACTATACACACCAAACTAAAAATCTATAATTTTTTCCAAAATCCTGCGACCTTAAATTATGCGTATAAGTAGAAAACAAAAGAATATGATTAAATATGGTTTAATAAATTCTTGTCCCCTATCTTTGTATATAATCATAATCAATTTGTAAATATCTTGCGGTGCATCATCATCCAAATTCAAACTCATATCGTAATACAAGTTGATAAACAAAAAAAAACATCCAAACACATTAAAAGAAAAGAAATAATTTGCATTACATTTATTTTCTTATACAACAAAAAAAAAAATTGGACAATCAATTACTTCCATTACATGATTGGTCTCATAAATACAGAAGACAATTTGCCTTGCGAAGAGAAAGCAGAAGAAGAGTATCTTCCAAAAATGTTAAATCTGGGAGAACAAATAAAAGCATAGGCAAAGCAAAGTCCAAAGTGCAAAAAACAAAAAAAAAAACAAAAGTATATATTTTTTTAATCAGAAAATAAAAAGACATTTTATAAAGAACAGTGAAGAAGTTAGCTGAACAAAGAGAAAGATCGGAGAAAAGAATCTTTTAGGCTCTCCCTCGCAGACTTCGCACTCACAGTCACTTCCATTACTCTAAAACAAAACATAAAAGTAAGCTTTTTTTTCTTTTCATTTCTCCTCTAACCATTTCATTTGCATCTGATTGGCTTCTTCTTCTTCTTCTTCTGTAACTGAAAAAAATCTGATGAACTTTCATTAACTCAAAGTTTTGTTTTTTTTTCCTCGAGCTGTGTGTTCTGATCTTGTTTTGTATGAGTGTAAGCTTTGTTAATTTTTCTGACTACTGACCATGATTTCTGACTTCTTGAAATTACATTTATGGCGCATTTCGATTATTTTCAGGCATTTTTTTTTCTTGTTCCAGCATGTTTTTTTTTTTGTGTGCATATAAGCTGTGTGAGGTTTTGTTAAATTTGTTTCATCTGATTTCAGATTTAGTATTATGCATCTTTAATGTCAAAGAATCTTATTTATTTTGAGGTCTATGTCTGAGATCTGCTGATTCTGTTCCCAGTTTTGGCTATAATTAAAAAACAAACCTTTACATGAGAATTTTGGTTTCTTTCTTTTAATGTTTGAAATTAATAATCTTTGATCAAAGTTCTGATCTTTGTGCGAATCAGATGAATTAATAATTAATCAAAGTTCTGATCTTTGATATGTTGTTTCTGTTGCAGACATTGTACTAGAGAGTTCTTATATTAAAGCCAAGAGATATGGTATCAAGATCTTATTCAAACCTCTTGGATCTTGCTTCTGGCAATTTCCATTCGTTTTCCAGAGAAAAGAAGAGGTTTCCAAGAGTAGCAACTGTCACTGGTGTCTTATCTGAGCTAGATGATGATAACAACAGCAACAGTGTTTGCTCTGATGCTCCTTCTTCAGTCACTCAAGATCGAATCATCATCGTTGGAAACCAACTTCCTATCAAATCACATCGAAACTCAGCTGGTAAATTGAGTTTTAGTTGGGACAATGACTCACTTCTCTTGCAGCTTAAAGATGGTATGCGTGAAGATATGGAAGTTGTCTACATTGGTTGTCTTAAAGAACAAATCGATACAATCGAGCAAGACGATGTTTCTCAAAGGTTGCTTGAGAATTTCAAATGTGTTCCTGCTTATATCTCACCTGAGCTATTCACCAAGTACTATCATGGTTTCTGTAAGCAACATCTTTGGCCTTTGTTTCACTACATGCTTCCTTTAACTCCTGATCTTGGAGGTAGATTTGATCGTTCGTTATGGCAAGCTTATCTCTCGGTTAATAAGATATTTGCTGATAAAGTGATGGAAGTGATTAGTCCTGATGATGATTTTGTTTGGGTTCATGACTATCACTTAATGGTTTTGCCTACATTCTTGAGGAAGAGGTTTAATAGAGTAAAGCTTGGTTTTTTCCTTCATAGCCCGTTTCCTTCCTCTGAGATTTACCGTACTCTTCCAGTGCGAAACGAGCTCTTACGCGCACTCCTCAACGCAGATTTGATTGGGTTTCATACCTTTGACTATGCAAGACACTTCCTTTCTTGCTGCAGCAGGATGCTTGGTTTATCTTATCAGTCCAAACGTGGAACCATAGGGCTTGAGTATTATGGTCGAACGGTTAGTATCAAGATTCTTCCTGTTGGGATTCATATCAGCCAGCTTCAGTCAATTTTAAACCTCCCAGAGACTCAGAACAAAGTTGCTGAGCTTAGAGATCAGTTCTTGGATCAAAAAGTTCTTCTTGGCGTCGATGACATGGACATCTTCAAAGGAATCAGCCTTAAACTCTTGGCAATGGAACAACTTCTCACTCAACATCCTGATAAGAGAGGTCGAGTTGTGCTTGTTCAGATCGCAAACCCTGCAAGAGGCCGTGGGAAAGATGTTCAGGAGGTTCAGTCTGAAACTGATGCCACGGTTAAAAGGATCAATGAAATGTTTGGAAGACCAGGTTACCAACCTGTGGTTCTGATTGATAAACCACTTCAGTTCTTTGAGAGGATTGCTTACTATGTGATTGCAGAGTGTTGTCTTGTTACAGCGGTAAGAGATGGTATGAATCTTATACCTTATGAGTACATTATCTGCAGACAAGGAAATCCGGAACTCAATGAGATTATAGGTCTTGAGCCTTCTGCTGCAAAGAAGAGTATGCTCGTGGTCTCTGAGTTTATCGGATGTTCTCCTTCATTAAGCGGAGCCATTAGAGTGAATCCTTGGAACATCGATGCAGTGACTGAAGCAATGGACTATGCTTTGATAGTTTCTGAAGCAGAGAAGCAGATGCGTCACGAGAAGCATCACAAATACGTGAGCACACATGATGTTGCATATTGGGCGCGCAGCTTTATACAGGATCTTGAAAGGGCTTGTGGAGATCATGTCAGGAAGAGGTGTTGGGGGATAGGTTTCGGGTTAGGCTTTCGAGTTGTGGCGCTTGATCCGAGTTTTAAAAAGCTTTCGATTGAGCACATTGTCTCGGCTTATAAGAGAACCAAGAACCGAGCCATTCTTTTGGATTATGATGGCACAATGGTGCAGCCAGGGTCCATTAGGACAACACCAACCCGTGAAACCATCAATATCTTGAACAATTTGTCTAGTGATCCCAAGAATATCGTGTACCTCGTTAGCGGGAAAGACAGAATGACGCTAACCGAATGGTTCTCTTCATGTGATGATCTTGGTTTGGGTGCAGAGCACGGATACTTTATAAGGTAACGCTTTGATATAAAGTTAAGATCTTTTTTTTTCATTTCTTGAATTTTCATTAAGATTACTTGAATTTTGGATATAAAGTTTTGATTTTTCATATAGGGGTTCTTGAATCTCATTACGATTACTTGAAAAGATCAATCTTTAGGATATAAAGTTATGATTTCACATATTCTTGAATAACTAAGAGCACTAGAAAAAAAAATCAATCTTTTGGATATTAAAGTTATGGTTATAGCACATGGAGGCTGCTTTCTTCTTTTTTTTCAGTCACATTATTGAAAATATGGATCTGTTGGATATAAAGTGATGATCTTTTTGTTTATAATGGGACAGACCAAATGATGGAACAGCCTGGGAAACGTCGAGTCTAGCATCGGGTTTTGAGTGGAAACAAATAGCAGAGCCAGTGATGAGACTCTACACAGAGACTACGGATGGATCAACAATAGAGACTAAAGAGACTGCTCTCGTTTGGAATTACCAATTTGCAGATCCTGATTTTGGTTCTTGTCAAGCCAAAGAGCTTATGGAACATCTCGAAAGCGTGCTTACAAATGATCCAGTTTCTGTCAAGACTGGACAACAACTCGTTGAAGTTAAACCACAGGTCAGCTTAAAAACCGAAACGAACCAAAAATTTGAAATGCCAACTCTCTTCTAAGCTCTGATATCTAACCCTTTTTTATTGTTCAAAAAATAGGGCGTGAACAAAGGTCTTGTGGCAGAGAGGCTTCTAACAACAATGCAAGAAAAAGGGAAACTTTTGGACTTCATTCTCTGTGTTGGCGATGATCGGTCCGATGAGGATATGTTTGAGGTGATAATGAGTGCAAAAGATGGTCCGGCTTTGTCTCCGGTGGCTGAGATATTCGCTTGTACCGTTGGACAAAAGCCAAGCAAAGCAAAATACTATTTAGACGATACCGCGGAGATAATCAGAATGCTTGAAGGTTTATCATCCGCCACCGATAGTATCTACGATCAAACGGCTTCAACCGCAGCTATTCCGAAGAAAGATCAGTTTTAAGGATTTGTAAACGAAAGTTTAATGGGTTTGTTGTCTTGACTTGTGAATGGTTTTCAAAATATAATGGATTACTATAAACAAATCTTCTTGTGTCACACTTATCTACATCTATCTTAATTTATATCAATTTAAATACATGATAAGATATAGAACCAAGTAATAATAGTTTGACACTAGATAAAGTAAAACTTGTAGAGAGGTAACCACATGTATATGTAATAGTTTGACACTAGAAGTAGACTTCTTAGAGAGGAAAAAAAACAGAATCAATAGGAACAAGAATAACTAGTGTGGTTAAGACAATATCTAAGATCTCTAATCTATTCTGTTTCTAAAACAAGAGGCATTTGGATCTCTTGCGCGGATGAGGATACGGAAGGATTGATTTCAAAGGAAGTGGTGCTAAATTTTCAAAGAAAGGAGATATAACACAAATGTCCGAAGAGAGACAAGAAATCTTATTCGTCTTTGGATAATATTTGAAAACTCTCTTGTGATTGTCATTGAAGACAAGATTCCCTTGCTTATAAACAACCACAGGCGTGAACCAAGTGTGAACAAGTATATTCTTTAAACGTATGGAGTAAGTCTTGGTCCATGTTTTTTCATCCATGCTCCAGATCTCTAGTTTCCAAAGAGGCTTAGTATATATGTATTGGCTATAGCCAAACGGTTCTTAAGGTTTACTAAATGAGTTTCTTGCGTGACACTCATCATAGCTGGAACTAAGACTTTATGAAGATCCAAGGCTAGTATTTTGCAAACCCTCTGATCAGTAATGTTGTTTTAACCAGTAGATTGATCCATTCATACATACCGATTTGCTTACCGCAGAACCTTATAAGGAGGTGGATTCAACATCTGCCATTCACCAGTTTCAACATCAAGAACACTAGTCTCACTCACCACAGGTTCACGTAACCCAATCTTCACTATTTTATAGCTTCCTGTAACTTCGTCTCTACCGAATCCTACTGCCCAATTTCCCGGAGATAAACCCGACCATACTTTGATTCCTATTCGAAACCCTAATCCGTATCGCCGGTGTTGTCTTGTCCAGGGTTTAAAACATCGAACCAACATTGTTCGAGGATGCAGACCAAACCGTCGCAAGTCAATGAGGGTCGTGCGGCGTTGCAGTGAAGATAGAGAATCTCTTCAATTCGTCTCCTTTGAACGTTGACTTAGGGAGGAGCCTAGGCTGGCCACCGCAGTCGCAGTTGTGAGCAGCTATGATTTTACGGCTCTTTTGAAGACTCATACGTTTCTTGACGAGCTCCTTTGATTCAAGAATTGATCTCCATTGTTTTGAGACGCTTTTGAATATGAGGATGGATTTCAAAGGAAGTCTAAGGACTATTTCTTCCAATAGATCGGTAACTATGTCGATCGATGTAGGGTTTTTCTCTTCTTGCCCCATATTTGCTTCGGGGTTTTTTTTTTTCATATAAAAATCTTTTTAATCAAACACTTTAAAAAGTTAGTCTTATATTTATAGAGTAGAGTACAGATATGGGGAGATTGACATATTACTTATTACTTATTGAAAAGGTTAACATTAATAGGTATTTTCATATATTTATATAAAATTTGTTGGATCAAGTTATGGTTTTGTAAGAAATAGATTTTTTTTTCTCTTGGTTTTAATTGTATAAGATTTGTGTTTTTTTTTTTTGGATAAAGATGTATAAGATTTGTTGGCTAATCAATATATAAAAACTTAGAATTCCTTATACGACTTTGGGTTTAAAATAATATAAGACGACCATTGGTTTAACTAACAAGTTTGACTTTCACCTACTTTTATAAATTATCAATACACTTTAGAGAATTACTGTGAATTAATAATATTTTCCGTGTAAAGTTTGACTGTAAAATATAAATTATAGTCGTAGATCAAATCAGGGGTTTTTTTTCCTTTTTTTCTTGATAAAGGGTTTGCAAAGACATATTATCTGTATCTATATAATATTATAATAAAATAATATATAAATAATTATTTTTATTTAAAAGTTGTAGTTATTTTTAATTCATTGTTACGGTTAAGCCGTGTGTTGGTGAGCAATTAGTTTAAATGACAACAACAGCGAATTTGGCTGAACAAATAGCGAAAGGTATAAATGGAATGGTTAATACGGTACGTAAGAATTTGGCTGAAAGCTAAGACTTTTGTCTCACTAAATCATTAAAATTCATAAAAAGTAATTAAAATTATATATATATATATATGAATAATCTATTTATACAAAAACAAAATAAGTAAGTAATTGATTTTGTTTGATTGTACAAATATTAGACTGACTATATATATTTATCCAAAATATTGTTATTAAATGGGGAAATACAATGTGTTTCTTTACACAGAAAACAACCCAAATATAGAAGAAACACAAACGTTCCTTGTATGAAAAGAAATACAAACATTAAAATCAATAATTTTATCACAAAAGAATGAATAATATATGTGTATATATATTGACATCAAGAATTAAGAATAGTAATCGAAATTTTTTTGTGTTCTTTCATTAAAACTATGGAGTATACGACTATAACAAAATCCAGCTCTACCATGGGACGGGGGACGATGTGGGCGACGTTAAGCTGCAGATTTAAACAGTAAAATTCTGTTAATAAATAATTTAGTTTGAGATAAGTATATTATCATATATAAATAACATATATTATAAATTAATGTGAAAAAAATAAAATCTTACTCTAAGAAACTCTTCCAGCAAGAATCACTTGTTTCATCATCAAGGAATTTGTCCCAGTCTTCTAGGAGATCTGAACCGGATGAGTGTTGAACCATACCGGGATGGTTCATATCGGATGTCACAGGAGAAACCGATACCAAACCGGAAGTTGGGATTTCACATAATTGATCTCCATAGTAACCCGGTATTAAACCGGCCCCAGTTTGATTATTAACCTCGGAGGTAGTACTGGTACCCGGTTTAGTTGCATTCATGATATTCTCTTGAGAAACCGTAACCAAACCTGGAAGCTGGTTATCTTCTAAACCATCCCAAATATTTTCAAACGATTGCATGAAATCTGAGGTGGCCTCAGGAGTGATCTCACTTTGGTTTATGAAAACACGTGGATCAATTGCATCCAATTGTTCAGCCGCCGTCTCCGGTTTAGGGTTGGTTTTAAAGTTGTTGATGTTTGGTATGGCTTTAGGGGTTATGATTTGAAGCATTTTATGGATGAGTTGGAGTTTGAGAAGATCTTCCAAAGCAGTGTTATTGTTATTACCAAATTGACCATTGTTGATAGCAGCCGCAAGCATTTGAGAAACATCGAGCATAGGGCTAAGATTGTTGGTTCTTGGCTCGTGCGTCACTGGATCAATCCCCATTTGCAACAACTTCTTCCTCATATGAGTGTTCCAATAGTTTTTTATCTCGTTATCAGTTCTTCCTGGAAGATGACCCGCAATTTTTGACCATCTGTATAGTAAAATTTGATTAATTAAAATGTTTATAAAACGATTAATCTTTAGTATGGTTAGAGTGAAGTATAGATTCTTGAACATGTGAATTCTATAATAGCAATAAAAAGTAATATTTGCCGTAAGAGATAATATATATATGATGGTTCGATCAATCAACGGAATTATGATAAGACCACAATTGTTTTTGTGCGTTTATGGTTTGTTTTTGTTTACATTTATATTTAGTGTATGTTTTTTTCTAAGTAAACCAGAAATTTACAAAAAGAAAGAAGAGAAATTAAGCGTTTTGATCAAAATTAATTTTGTTAATTGGAAGCGTCAACATAAACGTAAAAAATGTTAGCATCATAAATATTTTATGAAAAACTAAAAAAAACGTTTTTATTTAAATATTTTAAAAAAAAAAACGGAATCACACAAGTTGCGTTTTAATTAATCGGCCGGGACTTCAAATATTTTCCATCAATTCGAGACTAAATCATGCTAATTACAACAACATAAAAAGTTTAATTAACAAACAAACAAAAAGAGTCTTACTTGTTGCCAAGAAGTGCATGGAGTCTAATGATAGTGCTCTCTTCTTCATCGGAGAATTTGCCTCGCCGGATATCAGGCCGGAGATAATTCATCCACCGGAGTCGACAGCTCTTGCCGCAGCGGTTAAGTCCAGCGAGCTTAGGAAGAGACCGCCAATTTCCATAACCATTTTCATTTATATAAACGGTGAGCTTATCATCTTCTTCCGGCATCCATGGTCCTTTCTTCACGCCTTTGTCTTGATCGCAACACGGTGATCTTCCCATTTTGTTTATAGTATCTTCTCAAGAACCCTAATTAATTTATCAAAGGGTATATTGAAGTTTTTTTTTTTGAAGGTTATAACTATTGTAGATTTTTCTTTCGTATCTCCTACGTTTATTTGTATGCACACACATATATATATATATATATATAGATGTGCAAAGGAGCCATGACATAACTAAAGAAAAGTTGTACGTATGCATTCGTCAGAATTTTATGCAAATATTATTTTTTCATAGAGTGTGACAAGTCTACGATATATGAGTCATTCAATAAAATAAGTTTAAATAACTAAATTAATAATAGCAAAATCAAGATTAGGTAATGAAAATATGTTATGTGTCATGGCGTTCGAACTTCGAAGAGTAATTCATGGGGATCAAAGAATAAGAATATTTGTTCTAGCAGTGTACGCGCTATGTTAGAAAACAAATGCAGATGTTTCTTTATACAATTCTTTCTGAATTTTTACGTACGTATTACTTATAGATATAATAATAATCTAATCTTATTGGTATTAGATTCAAAAACCCACATTTAAAATTAAATATGTGGTGGTTTTGAATTTTGCCCATATATATGCATGCATGGTTCTACATTAAGATTAAAAACGTATAATAGTTTTTTTTTTTTTTTTTTTTTGTTGCTTAAGTGCATGATAAAAATGATACTAGTTAACGACTTTTCTTGAAAAGTATATATAAGGAATAGTTAATTGAATTATGCAAATTATGCTCTCATTGCAAAGTTCATCAAAATTGGAATCTTGTATTTATCATTAAGTGATTGCTTCAACCGCGTACAAAGCAGTCTCTACCTGCTTCGATGTCTCATGGATGGTTGATCACAGCCTACTCTTTCTCTTCTTCCTCAGTTTGAATTCAAACGAAGATTATTAATCTTGTCCTCCTGAGTTAGCGAGCAACCTGCTTCAACTATGGTTTGCTCGACTCTATCTCCACAGCACCAACGAAGGGGACAAGTCATCCTCTAATGTAGTGTTCAATTTGCTTCTCTCTTGTGACATTTAATTCTCGTGAATTACATTGTTACAAACGCTGTCAATTTTTTGGTTTAAGTTAAATCAATAAAGAATATCCGATATAAAAAAAAAAAAGCTAACCAAACCCTTCGGATTTTATAAGCATGATTTCCGAACTAATTGTCCGACTGAAACTTTAAACTAATTTCTCAAACCTATAAGCATTACGTAAATTCCTCACTAATATATATATATATATACACACACATATATAACAAAGATTGTTTTTGGTTTCAATCAAGATGATCATGTACTATCATTATTTAGACTTTTTTTTGTAGCTTTTGTAACGTAAACAGGTAAATACATGAAACTGCATGTATCTAAGTATATGTTGTCTCAGTTTCTGTTTCTTAGATATTTCTGTTAATTTTATTACAACAAATATTGTGAGAAACGAAACTTAAAAACTCAGTGATCAAGTGTGTGATGAATATATAAATAAATGGTAGAGATTTGCAAAGTAATTTACATGGAAATATAGATTTCGATTATCCGTTTAATACAAGTTTCGCAAAGTAATTTACATTAATGAAGTGGTTCGATAGCTTTATTCGATTAATTTTAATTCTTTTTAAGAACCTCTCTCGAGGTTTCTAATCAAACATTATTCGATAGCGTAAGGAACACATAAACAAGGAAAGTGGATTTATATTAGAAGGTGTAACTATAAAGTTGGTATAATATATTACGTTGTATTATACTATTGGATCTTTGAAAAATCTAACATATAATAGAATCTTTGTTGTCTTCAAAGGAATGATCGGATCGCGACAAATTAGAAGAAACAGAAAACGAAGTTTCCTACAGTTGGAGAAAACGTTTGTTATAATTTTTTAATAAGGAGGTTTCACTCTCACAGAAGATCTTGATTGTAAATTACTATTTTTGACCGTTAATTACAGTCATGGATTAAAGGGTCAATGTTCAGACTTGCTTCAAATTGTCAAATTGAAACCAAATACTTACCAACTCTCTATTTATCTCATTGACTACTGTATAAACAGTCTTGTAAACTAAGGTTCAACAGAAGTAGCGTTATATAGCATAAAATTCATATGCTCTATTTATTTGACATTGTCAACGATTGAAGGAAGAGCCACTAGGTAATATGTAAATTAAATAGTCGTAAAACCGTAATTCGATGGTTTCACTCTGTCAGTCAGTATTGGAAATAGACTTTCGAATTCATAGTAGTATCAATCCAAAAAAAAAATGAGTTATTTGAATCGAATAGGAATTCATATATTAAACTAATTTATGAAGTCTAAATAATATTGAATCAACTTTTTTCTTAAAATAAAAATATTCTATAAACCAAATCAATTGCGATACAAAATCTAACTTTAGTTGGTTTTTATCAACATGTGGCATTCATCTGCTTATTCGAATAGAATATCTCAAACCTTCATATTTATTTGAAGTAAGTTTAGATTAATAGTTCAAAACAAGAAATGCTCACTAGATTTTTTTTTTCATGGTATAAAATCTACTTAATTATCATGTCATAATTAATTGACTTCAATAAACAAAAACGTGAGTTTGGTAAACAATCTTTGTCTTTTAATTTATTGACCGATTCTAATTTGAATTTGAATTTGGTGAACATGGTATAAAAAAAGATTGATAATGAAGTTTGGGATAAAAAAAAAAAAACTTTTGATAATGGAGTTTGGGATAAAATTTCAGCAGCTCGTATCTCATTCTCTTGACAAGGAAGTATATAATCTGGTAGATGGGAAAATCTTGGAAAATCAGTTAACTTGTAAAAATTATATGAACGACCAAAGGTTAATCAATACGTTATATACAATACAAACAAGATATAAAATAAAAGTTAGCAAGCCCTATAACAATAAAAACAAGATATAAAAGCAAAATAAATATATGTGAATTAAAAAATATCCATTTGCAAAAATTTCTAAAGGATTATGTTTGGTCCTATATTAAAGCGAAACATCCGTGATCGTGTCTCTTGGGAAACGTATATGTTTGGTTATTTCCAGCAAAACAAACATTAATTGTCATATAATAAGTTGTCGTTACATAACGAATCAATATCTTAATTCTACAACGCTAAAGTTAATTTTGGCCAATAACAATTAAATAATTTTTAAACAGAAACAAATTAAACAAGTTAAAAAGAGGTCCAAATGTGAATGCGCGTAAACACACATACAAACGTACAATAATAATAATAATAATAATAATATTTTAGATGTTTATTAATCAGTAATAAAATATTAACAATCAAAATGATAGGTGTTAAAAATATCTAAAACAAATTGGTATACTATTTTTAAGTGGTCCTACATTTATATCTGATTTGTATATATTTATTCATTTACCATGCAAACATTATTTTTTCAATAAGTTCCAACCAAAATTAAAAAGTATTATATATATATAACTATTTTAATTTAAATATTTTTAAGTATTTCAAGAAATTTTGGTTTGGCTAAAACTAGTTTCGTATTCAGTTTTACTTTGTGGATAAATGAAACTGAACTTGATTTGATTCAGTTCGGTCCAATTGTCTGTCTCTCTTGAACCCAAAAAAAAAAACATGCTGATTTGGTCGAAAATTGAACCACAAACTTTTTTGGTCAGAGGAAAAGCTTCTTTAATTATAGAAAGCTAAAGGGAAAGTCGAAAGAGCCCACGACCCAAGGAAACAAAAAGCTGTAAATTATTGAAACCTAGCTTTTCGAACAGTAAACTACTAAATATATATTTAACCTATGAACTAAGCAAACATCAAACATCAAACAAAATAAACATCAAGCGGTGACAAAAGAGAAGGAACATCAAACATTTTTTTAGTACGTGAATGTTATCTATTTGGCTGATTCTTTCAAAACTGGTTAAGATTTTCGAATCTAAATATAGTTTCTGAACTTTAATATCGAATGTTTGGTTATTCATACTTTTAAATGTCAAGATCTATAGAGGATTGTTTTGAATGATCTAGAGCCAATATTCTCGATGGAGGTGAAAATGTAGGTACATGTGGTGATCATGATGATTTCTGGCCCATGAACTCTCTTTTTTTGTTTTCTCTTTTTTTTTTGTATAATACTCCTAATTCCTAAATATATCTTTCTTTTTATTTTAATAATGTGAAATTTTCTTAAACTTATTATGTAAAATGAAAAAGTTTATCAGAACCAACTTGAAAACTATTGTTAATTTAAAGGAACCCTGAAGGCTGAAGTGTTGCACGCTGCGTCTGTCTCTTTATTACCTTTAACAAAAGAGAATCCATCTTCTTGATTTTCATCTTACATTATCTCTATTTATAAAAATAAGTTAAGCCCCCTAAAATTAAAGCAAACTTTCTTTTCTTTGCGGATTACAAGTCAAATTCAAAGTATCCACCTTTTGTTCCCTATTTCGAATTCTTTTAAGTAATAGCAAAGTTAGTTTATTCATTTTCTCCTCTATATATTTGTACCACCATTCATTCCTCTTATACCCATCTCCACATATTCTTAGATAAACAAATGATCGCCACATTCTCTCTGGTTTCATTTTTTTCCCAGATGAAATGCATACACATTTTGGTTCGGTTCAAATCAAGGACGACGAATAAACTATACACCATTCACATTTAAAGGTTTTTTATATATACTATTTATGTGGATTTGGAGTCGTGCCTGGCTCCCTGTATGCCACAAGTAAACATCGATTTAGTTATAAAATCGATCACTGGTGGCGTACAGAGTAGTCAAGCATGACCAAAACTCTTATTGATATATAAGTTACCTTGTCTTTATAACACAACACAAATAGAATGGATGGTGTATACTCTATAAGCTTTTTGTTATGTGTATTTTTTGTGTCTAGAGGATTTCTGTTTTATGGTACTCATATCTTCATCATTTGTTTGAACATTCTTTATCTTAGTAATGTTTCATTCGGTTTAACCATGTAAATGGTAACCCAAAAATATTTTTAACGGGTGTGATACTCTTAATATTGTTTGAAGTTATCTATGGCCGTAAAAAGTACGTTGAACAATACTAGATAAATATACCAATTAGAAATGTTATTAGATGAAAGAAGTAATCAACCAATCATCATCCATCTTTGATTTATTTTGCATAATAATATGTGATGTATCATCTATGCATAGCTAAGCGCCGATATATTTTTATTTTTACCAATATTACTCGCTTCAGATCTTCCAATCAAGGCATCCATCACTCAACAATATGCATAAATATATTGTTTTCTCTACTTTCATGTGAAGAAAATGAGGTGACTCTATCTATCGATAATATCATATTTTTTTATTCACTCCGAAGTTTGTAAAGCTGTAAATTTCCATCCGGTTTGGTAGTTCAACCGGTGAATCATCTAGCCGCATAAAGGATAGTGTTCTTATGATCCTGAGTTCGAGTCTTAAAGGCGAGTAGAAGACTGAAATGTTTATTTTAACCTATTTTGATACTCGATCTAAAGAACTTCGGCTCGGAACTCCTTACATTGCCAAAAAAATAACATGTTTGTATCTTTAACGGTTCAATTTTCTATTTCTTTTGTCAAAAAATTGCAATGATATTAATATCCTTAGCAGTGGTCAAGACTCAAGAGGGTCAAAGCCTGGCCAAAGCTTTAGTCTAACTTAGAGGTTCTTGACAAAGCCAAAGTCTCTTTTTAACGAACGGGTTTGAAAGATGATGCATGTGATGCGTTGTATGATGTCTTTTCTTGTGTGACAGAAGAAATATAGAACACTAACACATTTGTCTCGCCCTTTTCATGCATCTGTCCCTCCCAAATTTCCCATCTTTTTTTTAATGTTTCTTTCCTCAAAATCATCGACAGAGATTAGACGGTATTTCATGGGTAAAACTAGTTTTTAATTTCTGGTTTTATAATTAGTGGTAATTTGACTCGAGTATTTTAGTTGCAGTTTGACAGAAAAATAAATTGAAGAAATAAAGCTAATGAAGTACTTCTTTTTTCTAGTAATCTGGCAAGTGATTCAAGTGTACTCTCTTTTTATGTTGTTGAAAATTTAGTTTTCCCAAACCTAAACCAAAACAAACAAAAAAACCTTCGAAATGACGTGTTTATCGGAATTTTGATATAAAGCATAATTAAGTCTCCTCAAATGCCATAACACGAAGGGACTATGTATTTTATAGTTTTTTCTTATATTTTGGCAGGAAAAAAATAAACAATACCATTAATTTGGCTCAAAGTTTTATTTTTATTCTTATACTTCTGTAGAACTAATTACTTATTTGCTGAAAAGAAATGAAGTATTAATTAATCTCTTCTTATATCTCTATATGTAATTTACTTTTGTCGTGAAGCAACATAAGCAATTATAAGGTCACATGTCAATGACCGTTAAACGGTCATCTGCCATATTCGGTGGGCAAAATCACCACACTATCAATTATCAAATCGAAATCGATTGTAGATTTATTGTTTATACTGATCACAATAAGAGAAGTATATTTTTTACATAAAATGTTGATTATAATAGTAAGATTAGTGTGCTAGTTTTGTTTTATTTTATTTTATGTAAAACCTGAACTCCACGATGATTTACTTTTCTATAACGTACATGTAATGTAAGATATTTTGTAATATAAGAAAAAAAATACTCATTTTTCAACTCTGCTAATTATCCTCCTTTGTATGAAAAAGAAGCAAATTTATTTATGATTCATAAATAAATTGACTATATCAACATATGCATTAACTTTCACTAACCATGTAACTTTGGTTTTGACTTGTATTTTATGTTATATTTATGCGTAGCATTAATCATTAATCATGATAAAACTTTTCTAATAATAAGGACAAAATTACACTCATTATGTGTCGCTGAAGCTATAGTAGGGTAACATGCATAACGAATCTATAATAGCGAATACAACCAAGATTTAAAAGAAAGAAAAAATGTAATGCTTTTTGGCAGAAAAACAAATTCCTATTACACTAAAAAAAAAAAGATTTTTATTGCTTAACGTGACATTTCAATTCCCAATTCCGAATTTATTTATTTGTCTGTTTATTATCTACGTTTTCAAAATTCTAAGCACATGTGTTTAGTCCTTGATTCATTGTCTTAGCAAAAAAAATTATTTCTCAAATTATGATTAAACTTAAATGATTAAATTATTATAACCTTAATAGTTTAGGAATTTTGGGTATTCGACAGGCACGTCTATAAACTCCGGGGCTAAATTTGTAAACCAATAAAAGTTAAGGGCCACAAATGATTTTTAAAGGCTATTTTGTTATTAATTTTGATTTTAGATTTTACAAAAACAAAACCAAACAAATCCTTCAAAATCAAAATTCGAATATTCCTTTTATTTATCTTCTTCTCCTTCGTCTCCCTTCTTCAAATCTTTCTCCATCATTCAGATTTCGAGAAGACATAGACAGATAAAAGGATTCGTGTAAGCAAAAGCTTAACTTCTTCTTTTCAATTATATCATTTTCTTCTATCTCTCTCTCTCTTCGATCTGATCGATACAGAAGAGAAGAGAAAGAGAGATGGAGAGAGAAGAAGGAGAAACAACAACGATCGGCGTTGTTACGGCGGCTCCGGCGAAATCAGCGAATCCGAGGTATCTTCTGAGCTTTTGGGAGGTCACGGCAGCTTCCGGCGTCGTTTTAGGTTTTCTCCTTGGTCTTGTTTGTGTTTATCTCACAATGCCTCAATCTGATTATAGCTTCCTCAAGCTACCTCGTAATCTCGAAAACCTTCAGATTCTTAGGTTAATTTTTATTCATTATTTCTGGGTTTTTAGTAAAATGTAATCTTTTGTTATTTAGGATTTAGGATTCTGGAATTTATATGCATGCTTGAAGCTTAAGCTAATCTCGTATTAGGTTTAATTACTAATTTAAGCAATTTTAATTGAATAATTTGAAGAATCCTCAAATTTGATTACTTTGCTAAAACAGATTGATGAAGTAAAGTTTTGATCTTTTTAACATTTTGAGCTTTTTTTATTGAATTTACTAAATTAGTGTTGTTTTTGATTTGCAGAGATAATCTTGAGATATATACAAGTGATTACACAATTCAAGTTCTTGTTGGATATTGTTTGGTATACGTATTTATGCAGACATTCATGATTCCTGGAACTGTGTTCATGTCTTTGCTTGCTGGTGCTCTCTTTGGTGTTATCAAAGGAATGGCTCTTGTTGTTTCTACTGCAACAGCTGGTGCTTCCTCTTGCTATTTCCTCTCTAAGCTTATTGGTAGACCTTTACTCTTCTCGCTTTGGCCCGATAAGCTCGTATTCTTCCAAGATCAGGTTCGAGAAACGAAATCTTTTTCCTCCTTTATTCGTCCTCTCTAAGATCATGTTCGTGGAAATCCTGAAGAGTTTTTGTTTTGTTTTAGGTTGCGAGAAGAAAAGATCGGTTGCTGAATTATATGCTATTCTTGAGACTAACACCAACATTGCCTAACACTTTCATTAATGTTGCTTCTCCAATTGTTGATGTTCCTTACCATATCTTCTTCCTAGCTACATTCATTGGTCTGATTCCTGCTGCATTTGTCACTGTCCGGGTATGAGAATTTTATGCATCTTCTTGGTTTTTTTTTATCTTATGGTTTCAATGAGTATGAATGAATATGTTTTGATTAAAATGTGATTGATTTTGTGACACAGGCTGGGCTTGCTCTTGGAGAGTTACAATCATTGGGAGATCTCTATGACTTCAGCTCGATGGCGACTCTGTTTCTGATTGGTGTGCTCTCTGTGACTCCAACCCTTATTAGCAAGAAAAAGGAGTAGAAGAAGAAGAAGAAGATCAATGGAAACATAAGACGAAGCCTTCTGATGATGATGATGATAAGCTTTTCAAAAGCCTCTTTGTGTATATATATCATTTAGAGTGTCAGTACCAATTTGAAAACCCACCTTGCTCTCTACGTGTTTTTAACTCAAAATGTACTTGGATACATCTCAAACGGGTTTTATGGGCCTTGGCATTAAGTTTTTGGGCTTAGTTATAACAAAAATACAGTATCCATAAAAGTGGCCCGAACCTGAATTTTCTGATTGCTTGGGTTTGGAAATTGGAACCGATTCTAATGATGAACGACCTCTGAATAAATCAATTTAAAATACTTAGAACTCATAAACAATGGAGTATCATATTTTTTATTTTCAGAGTATTAAACTTGTTCATTGACATTTGCAGGTAATAGTTACCATTGTCCTATAACTTATCAAAAAGAATTAGAGTTCGAAAGGATAAAAAATGTATGATAAAAAAAAACAGATAGTGAAGAATATGTTGAAAACTATATTGGAGTATTCAAAGGATAAAATACCTCAGAACTCAAAAATTCGATCTCAACAAGACTTGTTTGTTACTATGTTGGAGAACTCCAATATTTAGGCATGTTTATCATTTCTTAGTTGGGATGCAGTTCTTAGTTGTGTGGTATCTATTCTTTGAATCTGTAGAACCTTCTTTTGATTTGCTTTTTCATTTAAAAATAAATAAATTTTGTAAGAGCTCTTCATTTTGTTTCAGAGTATTATTTGTTAAGAAACCAAAATCTCATTGTGTGTAAAGACTTTATAATGGATTTTAGATATACTTTTGTGAGTAACGATAATTAATTTACAAAGACTATTAAATAAAAATGCATAAAAATCTGAAAAAATCAAATAATTTGAAATTAAAATAAATTTAGAGTATCTTTTTTTTTTTGGGTTTTAATTTAGAGTATCTTTTTGCTGCACATACCTTACTTTTTAGCTATAATAATATGTGACAAAAAAAAGCTATAATAATATGTATGTAGTAAAGTATAACTCTACTGGGTTCAAAGGGTTTGGCAATAAGTTTTTATGGGTCATGTAAATAACCAAAAACAGGGGGGAAAAAACCATAAACGTTGGTGGAAAACAATAGACATCATGCATATATGCTATACAATTAAGCCAATCTCATGCTTCTTTTGCTTGGCCTTTGATGATAAATTAAATTACTGATGAAAAGCTAAGCATATCTGATCAACTAACTAACTTCTACTAATATTATAAGATCATAATTTGGTTTTAAAAGTTTTAAACTTGTGCATTCTTTTTTCCAGCTAAACTTGTGGATATGAGGTAACATAGATGTCCTATAATTTAACAAAAACTGAAGACATTAGAAAGAAGAACGAAGACATAATGTTCATATGTCTTCAACATTCATTGCTACTGGACATATAAAAACAAGTACTATTCAAATATTATGCTATATATAGCGGCATAGTAAGGTACACGAAAACATAACGCGAGAGAAATTGGTCTGTTTGTGTTTATAGCTACGTCATTGAAGCCATACTAGAACCTGAGCACATTGAAATGCTTGCCGGAAAACGAAAAATATACAACATGAATAAACGTTTGAGAAATCCGCAGATCACTTTAACCTCAAGAAAACTCTCATCATGTAATTAGAAATGATATGATTGAAGAATAAAAAGGCCTAGCGATTAAGTTGAAAGTGAAGCTCAGAGGACATTATTTAAGAACATGGTAAGCCATCTTTTGAATAAGTTTTTTTTCATTTGTACGTAGTTATCGGATTTGCCCAAGAAAACATATGGAGATATATATAAACTCCTTTTCCAAATTCAAAAAATTTAGAGGTTCCATTTCTCTAGTCATACCTTAATTTTTGTTATATTCTGAAACTTTGTTTTATGTCTGCAATAGTAAAGTTAATCTCCGTTACCCGTGAATATTGTTAACCTAATTGGTAAACCACGTAATGTGTTTTTATTTTATGTTTGTTGTATATATACTCACATATCCATCACAAGAGATTTGCGAGCCTCAAGCTAATATTCTTAAAGTAGCAACCAATATTGTTATCAAATTATATGATGCATAATAATATGAATTCGATATGTAATCGATCAGGTCAACAAACTTTTGCTTTACCAGTCTACTGCTTCAAATTTTCAAATAAATGATCTCTCAGATGACTTTGTAAATGTTTAATAGCAGGATCAAAACCTTAGAAAAAATCATTGTTACATAAACTATTTTTATGTAATTTAGAAAAAAAACCGTTGTTATTTTTTACTTTTATTCTATTACAACTATATAATTAATAACCGTTGTATCTATTAAAACATTTATATATCTATATATATATAACTCATGTTAAATAAAAGCAACCTTTGCTTATATTCATCATATTGTTTATGTCAGTTCAAACTATATAATAAATCAAAATTAAATGTAACAACTGCTCAGAAGGAGTTTTTCTGCTTTCAATAGATGTTAAATCTAGTATGAAATATTTGTTTACAAATAAATATGATTACGTTAAAGGAGTTGTTTCACGTACTTTTACGTGCTGATTTTAGAAGTAACCATTCTAGATATATATATATATATATATATATATTATACGCATATATACTTGGTTGTGTAAAATGACAGAATATAAGTATATTTACCTATACATATTGTTTTAACTAACATTAAGGCAATATATTTTAACTAGTTTCGTTCCCAAAAAAAAAAAGGCAATAAATTTCAACTAAAATAAACAGTTAAAACATAAAACTAGTCTCTATAATTAATATGATGATCACTAATGGGTTTGAAACTCAAATAACTAAGTATATTCAATATGTAATACTGCTCGTAAATTAATTAAAACAGGAATATTAAAATAGAAAGGTCGCATAACTAAGTAACTTTTTTCAGAGAATATAGTTTCCAAATAAAAAGCTCAATTGATTAATCAAATGAAAGTTCTCTTACAGATAAGCACCACAACACATCAGTTCAATAACTTAATAATGCTGCTTCCAATACGAGATTCCCATAAAATCATTAACAATTTAGTTAAATTATTATAAGCATATGAATCTGATCTGAAGATTTTAAACGAGAAGAAAAATAAAACAAGCATAGCCCGTACAAAATCAAACATAAATTTCATCCACACTAATGGGAAAACACACCTTAATATATAAAGATATTATGAAAATATATAATGAACCAAGAAAATCAGATAATATAGTAACTTTTCCTACAGCATCCAATCCAAGAACTCAAATATACAAATTCACATCTTAAAGGACCCAAATATTTATCCTTCACCAAAGTGTGTTTTCTCCATATCCAAGACGTATATAGACATAGAGATAAGGGAATATATATATATATATATATATATATATATATATATAAGTTGACGACACAAATATAAGTATAATTAAACCTAAAACATGTCATGACTCAAATAAAATAGGAGAAGTATAAAACACAATGACAAACGAAAGGTTTCATTTTTTTGTTCATCGAGATCAAAACCAAAACAGAATTGGTCATATCGATATGTTAGGGCTTCAAGAAATTGAAATCACATCATAGATACACATATATAAATAGTTTGTCACCATGCCACACACATAAACAACACATGTATAGCTATATCAAGTATATATAATTCATATATATAGCAGTAGTTAATAAGAATATCCATTGAGAACAAATATTTGATCTAATTGTGTCACATTGTTAGGACACAAATATTTAAGTCATAAACTCAATCACCAAATCCCCCCCCCCCCAAAAAAAAATATGTTTTGCACTTAATCATTGCACTTAATCATTGCACTGACCGAAACACAAAAGGACCCATATATGTATATGCATATCAAGAACCCTATGCAGGACAAGAATATTACAGTAATAATTTTGATTCATGAGGGATAAGTCGGCTTTGATCATGGTCGATAATAAATTTGTGATAAACGAAGTGGTTAGACATGAAGAAAGATTTGAGGATTTTTTTTCATCGCAGACGAACACAAATAGAGTTTCACAGAAAATAAAAGGATAAAAACATAAAATTCTACAAAACGCAAAGAAAAAAAACGAAAAACCTAAGATTAACATGTTGAACAAGCTAATGTCCGAAATCACGATGATAATTTGAAATTCATTAGTCCATTAAAAAGCTTTTTCTAACCTTTCTTCACTCTCGCAAATTCTTCGCCAGAAAAAAGCTCCTCCGCCGGTATATATATAATGATTATCAATATATATACACATCAGTAAGGACCTCTTCCTCCAGAATTCCCTGGCCAACCTTCCACCGGAAGTTGCACATTTGGTTGCATATTCATCGGTAAATTAAAGAACGGAAGTCCTCCTCCTCCTCCGGCAGCAACCTCCGGAAACAAATTACCTCCGCCGTTAGAACCTCCTCCTCCGAGCTGTTGTTGCTGCTGCTCATCTTCTTCTAAAGGAAGTCTCTCATAAGCAACATTAGTAAACGAAGCTGCGATTACAATCACCGGTCCAGCCGCCGTAAGCTCACCCACAACGCTTCCTCCAACCACCTGACCTTGTCCTCCGGCCAAGAATATTGTCAAACTCGTTGCTCCGGGAGGAGCTGGAGGAGGAAGAAACGATCCCGACAGAGAAAGAATCTCGAACGTTCCTTGTAACGTCACAACCGCTCCAGCCGCAGATGGCTGACGTATGCTGACGTTCGTTACGGTTCCGCTACCGCTAAGAACGCAGATCCCTCGCTGCCTCCGACGAGCGTAAGTGGCGACGCAGTCGAAAACGTCGCAGCCGTTTGTTATTTCAAGAATGTGAGCTCTAAGAGTGTTTGCGCTCTCGCGCGTGATTATCACCGGAGGTTTCGGTTTGTTCTTTGATCCTGGAGGTCTGCCACGTGGACGACGACCAACGACGTCTCCTCCTCCGCCGTGACCTCCTCCTCCTCCTCCAGAGCTTCCTGATCCTCCACCTGAAGCTAAGTCGAGACCTTGATGGTTGTTGTTGTTGTTGTTGTCGTCTTCGTCGACGGTGAAGTGACCGAGTCCGGCGCCGGGAGTGACGTCATCTGAGGAGGAATTGTGGTGAAGGTGGAGATCGGGACGATGAAGCTGGTGATTAACGTAACGAAAAGCTGTGCCTAGATCAAGACCAGCCATGCCCACATCAAAAGCAAAGGAGAGATTTTAATTTGAAAAAAATAAAAATTATATAAAACACACACACACAACAAGATTAAAATAAACCTTCTTCTCTTTGTAGATTTTGTATATGTTTTTTTTTATTTTATTAAACTTTAAACTAGGCAAAAAAAAATTGAGAGAGGATTGTGAAGAAGTTAGGAAAACGAAAATGGGAGGAGAAAATGAAATGATAAAAAGTAGAAGGAGAAGGTGAGACTAAAATAAAGCATTAAAGAAGAAGAAAACAATGTTTATGTGTATATATAGTGATATATGTATGTAAATGCAGTCACTTGTCTAACCTAAACTCTTACAAAACATATATTAATATTATATTTCGTATTGGTATCGATTCAATTCAAATTTTTCATTTCTTTGAGAGTTTTATGTCGTTTTGTGTGTTTTGGACTCGACAATAAACTCCAGTCTTCTTCTTATTTTCCAAGAGCGTGAAATATACGCGACTACATGATGAAATTATTCGGTTTCATTATTTGCATTTGTGTAATTGTGTTTTTCGATATGTTATAAATTAATAAAACTATTATTTTTAGTGTTTTGATAAATAGCTTTTGAAAAACGTTGCTTGTTTTTCGTGTACTCATTTTAAATCTATACAAATATTTGACTAGAATAAGTAAAGTATTAATTTGTTTCAAAGTATGAATTAGAAACAATTTCACATAGAAAACCGATTCAAAGCAGCTAAACGTATTCTCATAGTTGATATGTTCTTAACTACATGAATACAAAGTTTAAAAACTAGCTATTAAGTAGCTTAACGGAAGTAATGTCCACGCACATACTTGACGCGTGAGAATTAGTGAAGGATATGTATGTGAGTGGGTGTGATCTATTTGATATAATAAGTTAAAATATTGAGAGAAAACGAAAGTTTAAAGTTTAATTAAGATGAATGAAGCCATCATGATAATATGTGGTTGGGGTTATCTTGTGGGTTTCATTAAGATGCTTCCTCTTTTCTGTCTATCAAAACATTCTCCACCATCATTGCCTTGCCTCTGTTTTTGATAATTTATTTAAATTAAATAAGATTATGTATATCCTTTTATATGTTGCAGACATATATACTATTTTCCTAAATTAAGATGTAAGCCTTGTATGCCAAAAGAAAAGAAAAGAAACGATGTTTAGCAATTTAGAAAACAAAAAAAAATAGGCCAACACTTGTTCATATATTAATCTTGGATTTAGAATCAATTATTTTTATATTTAACCATGGTTAACTTAAAAAGTTGACCAAAATGAATCAAAGTTAAATTTAATTAGAGAGAGAGAGAGAGGAGAGGAGAGGACAAATAATCATATCAAGTGGGAAGGAGAGAAGCGGCGCGTGGGGTCCACGATTGTCTGAACCATTTGGATGCGTTTCTCTTCGGTCTCATGGAGAGCTGAGAATTTTTATTTGGCTTTGACCGTCTTTGGTTGGATATTAGTTGGATCTAATCATTTCAAACCAATAATTTCGTGCCTTTATTAATGTTGTTACATTCAATACAATATTTAAATTTTTTTATCCCTTATATAGCTATAGCATATGTATGGGTGAATTAAATGGAGCGATCAAAAGAAATAAATAATGATATAAGGTCAATTTAGTGAAGTTATTTACATCAGAAATCACTTCCATTTAGAACCATGTGTGTGAATTATTTGTTCTAGATTTTACTTGTTTTTTTTTAGAAAGATCTTACAAAATGACTTAAACTTTTTGGTACATTGACTACCATATTTTAAAAACTAACTTTGTTTTGAATAAAGTTCGTCGGTTTAATTACAAGTATTATAGTAATTGTTTTTAATTAATTGTTATAGAAATCATCTCTATAATTATAGTGCTGTCTGATACGAGCTTGAGATTTTCCAATGAATAATATTGCAGCTCACTTGATTTTTTTTTCTTTCTATAATTAGTGTTTTGACATCCGGATCATATGATTTTTTCAGTACCAAAAGGTCCAAACAAATTTTGTTACTATATAGTATATGAAAGGGATCGGTTATATAGCATAGTACAGTTGCTTAATTTTGGAATATTATGCAACTACAATGCTATCTGGTTTCTATATTCATGAATTTTGTGGAACAGTTTCTATGACATAATGATTACAATAAAATCAAAGAACCTGTTTATACTTGTTTAGTCGGCTTCGATATTTTAGGGTTAAATATCACATTCCACGTGCAAAAGTCTTTAGATCTTTTAGGGCCTTTGGAATTTATATTTTTTCCACGTTATGACTTAGACGAATTATATATATAACCAAAAGGGTTGCTTTTCAGTGAAAGTTGTTAATTTAGTTTTACGTAAACAGTATAACATTATAAATAACATATTATATGTATGTGTATGAGTCGCTTCCATTATTTATATTATAGTATCTAAAATATTGTTTAAATAACTTGATAAGTTGATATATTCGTAACCACTAAAATTAAAAGGCAAAACCTATTGGCAATGACGACTTTTGGAACGAACGTAGTGATGTCTGACAAAGCCATGTATATAATATACATTCTTAATTAATACATTTATTTTATATATGTATGATTTTTGGTTTTATATTTATGTAATTTATTATTTTCTAAACTATATTTTAAGGATGTTTGTGGCATATGGTTCCTTATCCAATACCAATAGCATTATGTACGCACATATAACTTTTTTTTTTTACATACATAATTGAAGTAAGTGGGTCTTTAAGTTATTAAATTAGCCACAATGCCGTCCTTTATACAGTGCTTAACAAGGTAGGTAACCATATTTTATACACACTTATATATGCATAAACTTAAAACATTTATATTTTTGTCGGTAGATATATTATAAAGTAAGCTCTATATTATTTATATTGGCCATGTAATATTGAAGTTGTTAAATACTAACCGAATCAACACCGAACTGTTCATTTTATATTTTAAGATTATTCATCATGAAGTAATTATATAGTAGATAATACAATACAAAGATAGTTTTGCTATATATTATTAATTTATTGATTATACAATAATGGCTATATACAATAGCCATTATTAATATATTACTATACTATATAGTTTCATGGGATCTACAAAATTAATAAATTAATAAATTCAATGGGTCCTTAAAGACAACCAAATTTCATTAATTGATTGACTGGAAATCTTCCACAATTTATATTCTAAATGTAAGTTTACAAGTGCACGTATTTTAGGCATAGTAACAGTATAGTAGAAAATGGTGTATATATGTAAGAAATTAAAAATTAAAAATTTGATGTGATATCCGCAACACCGTTACTGGCTATTGTTTTTCTTTTTTCTCAGGTGGTGGGAAACTAAAGTTGCAAGTTGACTATACCAGTCTACCATTTTATAAATGGTTATAAAATATAATATCCCGTAATTATCTAAATATATTGAAAATAATTTGAATATAACAAAGTCTTAAGTTATTAGTTTAACCGATCGACTACAAAAGTGATCTTAAATTTACTTGATTGAAACTCGTTGCAAACTTAAAAGTATGTAAAAAGCCAGAAGTTGAACACTCTATAATCATTTTGTTGGAATATTGATTTCATAATCAACTAAGAGAATGAAGAAACAGAGTAAGAGATAATTCTTTATCTCTTCTCTTTTAAAGAAGATAAAACATAAACTTTTATTAACTGAAATTTGTTACTTTACATCACGACAATACTTGTTTAAATAAAACCTAACATACACAAGTGAGAAACATAGGTGAAAAGTTGTGTCTCTTCCACAACCTAAACTAAAGGTCAAAACTCTTAACATAATTATCTTAATCTAGACATAAGCTCAATTATCAATCAACACTCCCCCTTAATTGAGTTTCGTTTTCACGCCTAACTTTTTTCTTAAGTCTTTGAATCTTGACGTGAGTTTTCAAACCATGTCTCATCATTCACGTTTGATGATGATGCTTCTTCAACTGCACTGAACAGCAGGTGACCTTCATTGTCACTCTCTTCGTCTGTTTCTTGTAGGCTTAGGTTCGCTCTCTCGGCCTTCCTAACCTTGCAGTTCTTCACCACGTGCCCTAGCTTGTTATACGCAAAGCACCTTGCACCCGTAGGCAAGCTAACATCCCTGTGTTGCTTTCTCAAACAATCAATTGTCACACTTACAAAAGTCACACCATTTCTCGGCCTTAATTTGAGTTTTGTCGCCACGTTTGTTTTTTCCTTTTGAAACAAACTTTTCTCCATAGAACGCTTCTTCCGTCATACTTTCATTATGAGACGACACACACTTCTCATGTGCCTTCAGATTTTCTCCACGTGATCTTTGTCACGTCTTCTTTGGCTATTCTTGCAACCCTTCCACTCCCTTTCGCTTAGGTGAGCTTTCTTCTTTATTCCCATTTGGTGTTCTCCTTGAATCACCATCACGTCTCCATAACGTCTTTTTCGTGAATCTTCTCCAGGTCTTCTTTGGTTATTTCTATAACCGGTTACCGTCTTGTGCCAAACGTGAATCTTCTCCACGTCTTCTTCTTCGGCTACGTCGAACAAAGTTTCAGAATTTTTCTTTCACAACTCCAACTCCACATCGTTTTCTCCATTGCCTTTTGAGAAGATTTCCTATCTCTTTCATCGCTTTTGGAGCCTTCTTCTTGAAGGTATGCTTGTGAATATTTTTGTGAAGGTTGATGGTGCTCTCTCTTGTCACCACCTCTTCTTTTTCTTCTTTTTTCTATTTCTACTTCTTCTTCTTCTTTTTCGGTTTCTCACCGTTGATTTGTTGTCTCCATCTTTCTCTTCTTTTTGCAGCGGAATTCTTCTTATTTTTGTTTTACTTGGACAGGTTCCAAGATCAAAATAGCTTTGATACCATGTTGGAATATTGATTTCACAATCAATTAAGAGAATGAAGAAACAGAGTAAGAGATAATTTTTTATCTCTTCTCTTTTAAAGAAGACAAAACATAAACTTTTATTAACTGAAACTTGTTAATTTACATCACGGCAATACTTGTTTAAATAGAACCCAACATACACAAGTGAGAAACATTGGTAAAAAATTGTGTCTCTTCCACAACCTAAACTAAAGGTCACAACTCTTAACATAATTAACTTAATCTAGACATAAACTCAATTCTCAATCAACAATTTTAATTATGGGGTTAACAATATAATTACATAGCTCGAGGTACGCGCTAAGTAAACGCTCTAGGGTACGTACTGTCTCGCTTAATTTTAGTTTAAAAGAAACATGAATCAGATATGTGAAATCCAAGTTCTTGGATCAGAGCACGTAACCTCTAGGGTTCCTAACCAAGGGAAAACAAATTTATAAACTAAATTATCTATCATTATATAGACACACAAAATATAATTAAATTTAGCCGAACATATGTGTGTATTTTATATATGTGTAGGTTTCTACAAAAGTACATGATGAATATTGAAATACCTAATCATGTTTACGCAAACACAGACATTGAACAGTGTTGGTACGAGGTTGAAAAGTACTGTTCGTAAGCAGAAACTAGTATTATTTCCAAAAACCAATAAAATGCCTGCAGCCTGCAGATAAATAATAATAACACTATATAATAGTAACAATTTATCCCCAAATATATAATAACTAGATACACATATATATATATATATATTAAAAATGTAAAAAATAACAAAATGAATAGGTGATGAATTTCAAAAAAACTTCTCATTATTTCGTTTTTGAACATACGGGTCCTTGCATACATGTATTTGTAGAAAATATGAGTACACACGTGCGAAGGAGAATAGTAGACACGTGTGAGATTGAAGATGAGAAAGAGGAGGAGAGAAGAAACGTATAGCTGTCGGCCACGAATAAGGCTGTCACTTGTCTCTCATGAAAACATTGGGAATTGCTCTCTCTCTCTAAAAGTCCTTAAATTTCGGGGGGAGTTATGTAAGAACATCTATCTACTAGTACTAGGCTTCTGCATTTTCACCTGCCCTAATTCACCAATTTTATAATCTTCAAAATATTCATCATAAAAAAACAAATGGTTACATGTTTACTAAAGTTACCAAAAGAAAAGTCACGAGGAAGTGTTTATAATTTTATATATTCGTATTTACATTCACTTATGTTTATAGTTGTTTTGGTTATTCAAAGTATATTTAACTATAGTTCATAAACCAATATTTTAGATATGCACACTAATTTCTTTCCTCAAAAAAATGTTACAGAATTTTTTTAATTGTATTATTCGTAATCGTTCGTATTTATTTGACATTCCCGATCCGATAAGTTTGTCCTAGTAAGCTAAAAAATAAATTTCCACGAAACTGGTCCTAGTAATCTATTGGGTTCATTGAAAAGGACAAAATTGGTTATTACGTCTATATGTTGACAAAATTATTCGGATATATACATACATATGTCTATATATATGTGTGAGAGGAAAAAGAAGAGCAGGTAAAGGATACAGAGGTATGGGTTTTGCTTGAAGTTGGAGATATCCTTTTTAATCATTCATTAAGCTCTTCGTGCTTCCCTAAAAAGCTTCCATAAATTTTAGGTGTACTTCCCAAATACATTTTTTATATTACTTTCTCCGTTTTATATTAATTATCATTTTATACCTTCGTTTCATATTATTTATCTTTTTACGTTTTTAATGCATATGTTTGATAAAATTTTTAATTTTATTCTTCATATTTTAATATCTTGACCAATAAAATAAAATCAATTAGACATTAATTAAAAACAAAACAGAAAAATTAAATATTTTTTTAATATGTATAAAATAACCTTAAACAACAACTAATTTGAAACAGAAGGAATAGTATTTTTTTTCCTTTTATCTCTACTTAAGTACTTTACATGACTATATATACAAAGATATTTTTTATTTAAAAACGTGTATCATGTGTTATCTTGTTGTCCGATTAATAAAGGTTCAAATTTTTGTTGCCAATAATGTTTGAATTTATTAAGATATATATTGGTGTTACCGAACGATATTTTATGTATTTCGGCAACCATCTCATTTTCCACATAACAAGCACAAGTCCATTAAATGATAGAGAAATATTTGGAAGAAGAAAGGGAAGGAAAAGACTTGTGATTGCCGACTGGGACTTAAAAGTCTGGGATTATAGAGTAGTTGTTTCTTTTTTCTTAAAATATATAAAAAAGGAAGATTGTTTCTCATCTGAAAAGATTGATTAAATCCAAGTCTTTTTTCTTTTCCTTTTACCCACTCTTGTATATTCATTCTCCTTGCAAGTAAAATCGATTCACATCCAACCATATACACATGCATGTATATACACTAATTAAGTAAGTAGTGTGTGTGAATAATATATATGCAACCATTTATATATAACCAATCAAACAAAACATAATAATTAAGATTAAGTGTTTATAATCATTTTCTTGAATTTGGTATGCATATATGATATTCGAGAAGAGAAAAACATATATATATATATATATATATATATAAGTTGGTTTGAAATGATCTTATTAAAATAAGAAGAGCTAGCTAAGCACTAATCTTGGTTACAATTGAACAAGTGGAATAATTGAGGCCACTAAGAGGCTTTTGTGATTCTTCCAACTGCATCAATCTCTAATGGAGTCTTAATGCATGAGCTAATTTGTCCATTTCCCACCATACACCTAATTAACGAAATACTATAGTATGTTAAATAATACAGTCTTTAATTAATAATAGAATTGGACCAAGATCAATTGGGTGATGACTTTCGGACGCGAAATCGGTGATTAGCTAGCCTTAATGCGTGTTTAAGTCCGAAGTCCCCACAATTACTACTTTTTGCCTTGAAAATCAAACCCTTTACTTTAAATTAATTATGTCGTTATCTTGTTAATTTTGTAATTTAATATGCAAGTCTATAATTGTCGGCCTCTAATACGGAACTTTGGATGCTAGACGACAAAAAATCTAAATGCTTCTTTTAACTTTTTTTTTAAACCTCTTTTAGTGAACTTAATCAAAAATTTATTTTTAATATTTCGATTATGAAAACATATAGGGGTGATGAAAAATTAACGTGGAGTTGAACTGATAGTTAAATCAAGGAAAGCTGCAAATATATATATTTAGGAGAATATAAGTTTTTTTTTTTTGAAATTTAAGTTTTTTTGTTGTTAGGAGAAATTTATTAAAGGTTGATCTCGATTTGGAGAAATGTATAATGAAATTTGGTGATGCAGGATCTCTCTAATGATGCGATTTATCCAGGTAGTATTTTAAGGGTAAGAAACATATATGTAAAACTAATTTTAAATACTTAAGTGATTTTAAGAAATTATCTGCAAATAATTTATACTTATCTATAAATAAATTGATAAAATTTGTGACTTATGAAATAGCTAGCAAATCGGACAGAGGTGAAACTTTCAGACTATAGTAATAGGGGATATAGTGTTGCAAGATTTTATTAAATAATTTGATTTATGTTGATAGTTTTTGGGGGTAAGAAACATATTTAGAACACAATTTTCAATATACATGTGATTTAAGAAAATACATATAAATAATTTATAGTAATCTATAAATTAGTTGATAAATTGTGTGATTTATGAAGTATCTAACAAATCAGACAGAATATTTTTAAAAATATAAAGCGACGCAAATTTTCTTTTGTTGATTTGATTTATGTTTAGAAATACTTTCGAGGTAAAGAATTTGTAATATGCTATAAAATTGCCAATACTCATTTAATTTTTAGAAATGCATATAAAGAATTTGTAATATGCTATAAAATTGCCAAGATTTATGATTTACGAAGTAACTAGTGAATCGGACAAAGATGAACATTTAGACTAGTAGTGGACCGAGAGATATTGAAGATGTGATTGGTGATATTGTACTATTACAATAGAAGCTGTATCGTAAGCGTGATATTTCTATAGAAGATAAAAATGTAGTAAAGATTGGTGGAATAAAACATAAAAACTAGATTTACAAATTTTTGTATTGCCACCATTTTAAATTGGTAAGGATGCGGTTAATATATTTATTAATTGTTTTTTGATTAAAGTGATATCATGATACTGTCGGTTTATTAAGTTATTTTCTTGTCAAATTCTAGCATTTTATTATTCAGCAGACAAAAATTCCAAAAAGCTATTTTATAACACTACCGAGCATAAACATGATTGAAACAAAAATTACATCAATAGGTAGACAAGATAATGATTTCTCTATTTTAAATAATGTACAAAGGTGTACAGTAAAACTTCTATAAATTAATAATATTGGAATTATGATATTTTATTAATTTATAGTGATATTAATTTATCTATAAATTAATAAATATTAATTTATAGTATAAAATAATATTTATTAATTTATAGAGATTTTTTGTCAAAAATTAAAAATAAATAAATTAAAATTTTTGATCTAAATAAAGTTAGTGTATTAGATATTATAAATTTTAATAGTTTTAGATTTGAAAGTTTAAAATTTAAAAGAAAATTAAATTATTTTGATAATAAATAACAAAGATTATAGATGAATTCACTTATATAAATAATTAACATAAATTTTAAATTTATGATTAGTATCCTTAATTATTGTATTTAAACAGTCTATACAACTATTGAAATAAAACTTATACATATTTATAATTTAAAAATTTATAGAAAGTTTTGTTTTATTTTATGAAAAATTTATTTACATCATAACAATAAGATAGTTTAAAATACAATATAATATTTTTTTATATAAAAAAAGTTATTTATGAGTTCTAACATAAATTCATAAAAATAAAATTATATTGTCTATATATATATATATATGAAAATTTACATAATTATTAATTTATGTTATTTATGAGACCATATATTTACATAGAGATTCTAAAAAAATTATTATCTTATTATCTTATAAACTTTTGTTCAGTTTTACATTGATCCGACTTGTGATCAGCAAATTTTATTAATTTATAGTGTTTATTAATTTATTAAGTATTAATTTATAGAGGTTCTATTGTACTTAAATAACATAGAAAATAACATAGAAGATACTAAATTCTTAAATTTAGTAATGTTAGATCCCGTAGAAACGAGACATATAATAACGTGAAGAATGTTTTAACCATACACTAACATAAAATAATCGATGCGTTATTATATTGATACTTTCCTTATGTAATATTATAAGCCTACCTTCTTCTTTTTTTTTACCATTTTTGATTGAGAAAGGTTGGTGCAATAAAATTTCCACGAGACTAGGATAATGATGTTTTTACTATGCAATCATCATGCAATGAACACTTTTCCTTACAATTTTAGATATTTACATAAATTTATATGTCTTTATGCACACACCCACATAGTCATAGTAGTAATATAGTATTTTCTAAAATATCCACCCATTTATTAATTAAAAATATCGTGTGTTTTTTTATATATAAAATTCTGCAATGAATAATACTAGATCGACAAAGGAAGATTTCATATATTATTAGTTGACAAATATTACTATTTGTATAAAAGTAATCTTATTTTAAGGTACTTCTTAATGGTCCAAATTCACATGCTTGAAACCGCTTTCCTAAACAGTACTTGTACAAAAAAAAAACAGTAGGCAAATACTTAATAATTGGGTTAATCAGATGAACCATCCTTATATATGTAATTATTAAAAATATGAAACGAGAGATTGTCAAATCCTAAAACACTACGTGTACGTGTTACATTACACGCAAAGTGTACCGCTATACGATATTTATGATCTTCACTCACATTAATTATTTCAGTGTAATACAATTTTATAACTCAAAAATATTGTATACAATAAAGGGTTCGAACGTAATTCTATACCTCAAAAAAATAAGAATACTAAAACTATTTTTAGTGTAAGTTATAAAACATTATTGGATTGAAGATGATTTACTCTAAAAATATAAAAATATCTAAAAATAGACGACCTTGGATTTGCTCTGCTCTAAGCTAATCTAACCTATATAGCCAAGTTGATCACAATTAGTGTTTTTTCCTCCGTTACTAAAAAGATACAAAATCCAAGGAAAATGAAGTGTGAAAATGATATTTAATCAAATCCCACTAATGGAGGACATTGACTAATTAATTTACATATAAGATTTCTACGTTTGTTTCCTTTATAGTTTAACATTGCTCGTTTATTAATCACTACTAGACTAATGCCCGTGCTCTTTGTGGTGGAATTGAGTAACAATTGATTAAAATAAGAATCCTCAAATACCATAATATATAGGATTCAGTAAAAATATAGAAAAAATTGTCATGTGAGATCGATTATGAACACAAAACAAAGTTGAGAGTACATGTAAATATTTTATAATTTTATAAGAATAGATATCTAAGATTTAGGTAGCACATCTTGGACATTAAAGAAATACTAATCGAAAATATGGCGAATAAAGATGTATACTACAAATACAAAAATATCAATCCATAATTAATTATGTTTTAATTTATACAAGACATACATGTCAATTTTGTTGTTGTTGCGGACGTGTCATAAAACTGGAAAGAGTTAGTCTTTTTTGGTATATATGATTTGGTTATTAAATTAGCATATGTTTTTTTTTTCTCTTTTTCAAGTTTACATATTTGTTTGTATTAGTACGTGTGATATATTGCAATAGTAAATTAATGTTGTTATACCTAAATAAATATTAGAAATTTCAGAAAAAATAATTTAAATAAATAAGTATTGGAGATGTCAGAAAAACATAAAAAGAAATATTGGATACATGACTGTCCGGAAAATACAGAGCTCATGAAATTTAAATACGCAATAGCTAAGTTTTTATTTTATTTATATCTAATTCACTCATTAAAATTAAATCAGATATAAAAGTTGGTACATGAAAAACAAACAAATCTAAGTACACATCAACTTTATTTTTGAAATTGTACTCTAAAACTAATAAAGCAAAAAAAAAAAAAAAAGGTTAACTTTGGGGCCCATGTTTATGCTAAACTGATGTTCTATTTTTATATTATCCAATACATATAGATTCGTAGTCTTTTCAGGTTTGTTGCGTTTATATTTTTATCGCTTAGAATGTACTAACATTTTGAACAATTTGTTAAAAATAAGCTTAGCTAACAGAAAATAAAAATAAAATTAGTGTCCGTGTGCTTATTTTACCTGCAAGTACGGGCACGAAGGCAAAGAGATTTGATAGATAGCCAATACGAACACGCATCACGTGCTTTCAAAACGCTTCAATCACTCTGGAAACGCCACGTGTACAAATCTAGCCAATTAGAGTCAGAACTTGCCATGTGGGCACGTGCGATTCTTGCAGCTCAAACATCTATGTATGCCCCCATGACTCCATGTGATCATTTGAGCTAATCTAACATAATGTGTAAATGTATGTATATAGTTCATAGGAAAATAAGATCTTAATTTACTTTTTTTAAGGGACTACGATCCTAAGTAAGCATCATCATATGATGTTAAAAAGAAAAAAAAAAACTAGTCTAAACTGAATGCTAATCGATTGTAAAGAATTTTACATATAGTATTATGTCATCAAAACGCACCAAGTCGTTGTTTATGATAAGTACATTAATGGACATATTAGGTCTTAATTAACCATTATTTTGTTTCACATAACACGAAATGATAAAGCACGTATTAATTATTGAATAAGCAATAGCCAACAGCTTCGCGAAATGGAATACAATAGCTAACCGAATATCAGAAGACCAAGACTAAGTCTTATCTTTTTGAAAACATGAAATCATCATGTTATAATCATACGGTTAAGAAAACATTGTGTCCTCAACAACAATTCTTTTATTTTACATTAAAATTTTATATAATATATGTTGACAAGAAAAATCTTATTCTGCATAATATCATTTTTTTCTATTAACAATCTGCAACATGTATATGAATTTGAATTTGGATGGTAACACACAAAGATAAACTACTAGCTAGGTTTAAAAGTCATGATCCATCAGATTTTGTTTTCTACATCACATATATGTTATATAATAATAAAAAGTTTATGAGATGTGATGGGCGGCCAAAGCAAAGGTCATCGTCCGGGAGAAGCGGTCGTTTGATAGCTGCGAAAGGATTCTCTTTGCTACCAAAAGCTACGCTGGCAAAACGTCATCGTTTGCTTCTCCCTTAATCTATCTTTCCTTTATTCTCAACTTCAAGAAAATACAAACATACACACATACATATCCATACATATCTACACGTATTTGCGAACGTTGGTACATTTGTTTAAATCAAAGTTACAAATTGTGGAAGTTTTCTTCAACCTATAGATCGTTCGTCTGATGTTTGTATGGGTGTACTCGAAAAAATATAGACACTTATAAATGATGATATTAAAATGATTGGTGTGATTTCTCACTGACGATTGTATTTATTTTCTTGGAAATTAGCTTGAATATATTATTGATAAAAGGAGAATTTATGATGGTTGCACAACTGTAAATGATTGAAGAAATTTAAAATAAGATGTACTTTCGCATGGAAAAATAGCAGTAATATGCAGGCAATAATATATAATATTATATATATATATATTTAGGGAACCCATTATCAAATATATATATATATATATATGTGTGTGATTATATGTTAAGGGTCGAGATCAATAAAATAAAATGGTTCTTCAAGTATAGTTAGAAGGAAGGCCTAAACTATTTGTCCAATGGCCCATTTAAAGCAATTGCAAGGATCCACAGTGACTTTTATTTTGGGCTGACATTTCTCATTGATTCTGTACATACTATTTTGAGTATTTTCTAAGGAAACTATGTCACCTATTTTTTTAGTAAATTGAAAAAGATGACAAAGCACATGTCCAACAAAGGAGTGATTCAGTTGAAATTCCCAACGAAACCAATGTAAATGTAACTGTACAAGGAAAATATCTTTCGGACATTATGGCCCATCCCTTTCAGCTCTTCTGTTTTTTTTCCCTTCTCTTTTTTTTTTTTTTTTTTTTTTCGTATATTCCCGAAAATCTGATTGTTTTTAAACTCCGGGATTTTAAATTGGATATATAAAGTTACCCTTTGGCATAAGGAACCAAAAATTATTTTTTCTACATGGAGTACTTTTAAATGGCACAGAAAAAGGATAATATATACAGGGCCGGACCGACATTTTCCGATGTCCTAAGCAACAAATTTGTTTTATGCCCTTTTTTATACCATTCATACAAAAAATAAAAAATTATGCTCTTTATGTTTCTTATAAAAAATTACAAATAATATTAATATAAAAAATAATTTAAAACTTTATAAACTTTTTTTAATTCCATAATTTTTTTAAAAAACATAAAAAGGTTTTCTAAAAAATATGCCCCTTTAATTTTCTATCATATACTCTTATATTAAACATTATATACATAATTAATAAATTGGGTACGCCGATTTGCAACGGTTAATTTAGAAGAATCTAAGAAATAAAAATGATTGTTTAATAGTAGATCACAATGATGCGAGGCACATGCTCTTGCAAATATATTTATTTTCATATATATATTATAAAACTGTTTAATTAATAATTTTCTATAAAGTTTAAAATATAATTTACAAAATAATATGAACTTTTATTTGACATAATCATTGTATACAATATTGTTCTTATAAGAGAAAATATTCATCCTTAAACAAATTAATTTCAAAAGATCTTCTAAACATAGAATAACATGAAGTAAATCCAATAATTAAAAATTTTAAATGAAAATTGTTATCAATGAAATGAAGGAAATGTAACTTCTTAAATAAAATTGATTTGTCTTAGGAAAAAATAAGTTTTTCAGTTTAAATGGATTATGTTAGAAAAATAAATAAATAGATAGGATAAAAGAAACATGGTAAAAACAAATGCAAAAAAAATCAAAATCAAAATAGGTGTAAGTCAAAATAAACACGGAATAAAAACCAAAATAACTTTGAATACATATATGATAATTATATTTTATAAGTATGTAATATAAAAAGAATTCAATTTACTATATAATATTTATTTTTAATAAATCATGAAATTTTTTTTATTTATTTAATATTTGAGGATGCCCCAAAGCAATATGTAGTTTTATAATGTATATCTCGAATTGTAGGGCACCATATATATATGTAGGATCATTATGTTAAATATATGGTGATAACGTAACAGTGTAAAGGTACACAAGTCATTTGTCAGATTCTCACAAGAGAATCTTAGTAGTGATCACGCAAAGCTAAGATCTTTGCCTCACCATTTAAAGCAATCAAACTTTGTCTTAACCTTACATAGGACATCTGAGTGACAACCAACTCTTTTTTCTTTAAATCTTCACCTATTTAATTGCACTTCTTTTTCTCCTTTTTTTTTTGTAATTGGGTTTCCTATATTAAATGCATAGCAATGTGGGACTTTATGTATTTCTATTAGTACAAAACACCAATGAAGATAAGAGAGGAATACATCTAAAAACATAGGGTTGTAATGTTGTCTATAGGAAGTCGTCAAGTTGAAATGTAAATTTCGTAAAGTAGCTATCTATATATATTTAACTAACAGAATCAGATTTTTTTTTCATTGTCTAAAATATATATTTGTTTAAAGTTATATTATAAAAAGCTAAAAATAGATGTTTGCAATGGGTTTAATTAATAGAAGGATACTATTATAGTGAAAAAATTGAAATTAAAAGGTTATAATCAAACATAAGTACTTTGTATTCTCTTATTCACAGTGAACTTTTAATGGTTCAAAATATATTTTTCATTTTACTGAAAGTGATAATTTGAAGATAAATGACAAATCTCTATATATTTTGGGTCCATCTTGATATTTATTATTTACATCATTATCCACCAACCCCATCTTCTTCTTATTCTCCATCTTCTCTACTAAGAATTCTCAATAGAGAAAACTCATCCTTGAATGTACGGTGGTGCATGGATGTGGAACCCTAAAAAAGCTGAAGAATCAATGGGGGAAGATGATGAATCTTGGGAAGTTAAAGCCTTCGAGCAGGACACTAAAGGTAACATCTCTGGTACTACTTGGCCTCCAAGATCTTACACTTGCAACTTCTGCCGCCGTGAGTTCCGTTCTGCTCAAGCCTTAGGTGGTCACATGAATGTCCACCGCCGTGACCGCGCCTCATCTAGGGCTCATCAAGGTCCCAACGCTGCGGCTACAGCTAGAAGCAGCGGCGGAACGTTCCTCAATTCTTGTGCTCTGCCGTTGCCGACGAAGACGCTTATAATCCAATCCACGGCGAGTAACCTTGAAGGTTTGTCCCATTTCTACCAATTGCAAAACCCTAGTGGCATTTTTGGTAATTCCGGTGATATGGTGAATCTCTATGGTACGCCGTCGTTTCCTTCGAGCAACCTTGCGTTTTCGATGTTGAGTTCTCCGGTAGAGGTTCCTCCTCGGCTTATAGAATATTCGACAGGAGATGATGAGAGCATTGGCTCGATGAAAGAGACTACAGGAACATCGGTGGATGAGCCGGATCTTGAACTTCGACTAGGGCACAATCCACCCTGACATTTTATTTTCATGACCACTTGAGGCTTTCACATCCATATTTATACACAGGTTCTTTAAAATCTTTATTTTCATGGTGTTGTTAAATTCTGAATTCAATTTGGCTTGAAGTGTGTTTCACAATTAAATTCATTTGATTTCATGCTTTGCTTACCTTGATTTCACATATATGTGTATAATTTATATAGAAATAAAAGACTACACGGTTATTACTTAATTTGATTGGTTAATTCAAATATAACCAAAACCTGCATTATAAGATTTGTATATTACTCTATAACTTTCATCTCAGAAATCCCTAAAAATCTATGCATTTATTGATGGTATATATATATATATATATCCGTCTTGATAATTACTTGGGCTAGCAAGGATTTTCTTGGAAAGTATTAAGGATTTTTGTTTTCGAATTCAAAATTTTGGTTTGATGCATGGAGGCAATTTACATTTTACAGACATAATCAAAAGTTTATTTCAGAGATAAAAAAAAAAGATTAATCCGGCTCAAAAAACTTTAAAATTATTGAAAAGCGTCTTCAAAGAATATACATGACAATGATTCAATGAAAGCATATATCAAGATGCCATTTAATTTGTTGCCATATTTAAAGAAGAAAGTTTTCTTTTCTGGTTAAAGAAGAATGTTTGTTGTTACCATTTCCATATACTTTAGGGTTTTGGAGTATTGGAACGATGGAGAGATGTAGTTTTGCTTCTTCGTCAGTAAAATGTCATATATATACCTTTTTTTAACGTTTAAATTCCATTAAAATATTATTTGTAACACAAAATAGTCCAAAAAGCCGCATATTTTTTTGATAAATTATTTTGTGGATGATTATTTTGAAATTAAATACTTTCAGTTTGATCAAATTTATTACTAATTAAATTGATACGTAGAGCAAATAAACGTTACAGTAATGAATAGAGGATCTAAATTAGGGTATAAAGGCAATTGGAATCCAAAAATGAGAGAAGATTTGAGGACCACCTTGAAATGGAAGAAGGGGTAGAGAAGGCATGTGAGTTCTTTTTAATTCGTTGCATGTTTTTTCTTACTCAGATCTATTTCTGTCTCCGCATCCATTTATTTTTATTTTTATCTCTTCTTATAAAACTATAACCGGAATTTTAGTACAACTAGACTACCATAAATTGAAAAAAAAAATCATGAGTAGAATTTGACATTATCTTGTCTTGGACCCCCACATGTGATGAGATTCAAAAACATTTCAAACTAGGCCATTAGAGTTATGTTGTTTCTTCTAGTTTTGGTCCCCGCTTTCGTCACCATATTTAGCATCATAAATAATCTATATTTTATAAATATATTCGACATAACATGTGGGTTTCCGATTTATAACTTCTTTAGAATTTACGCCAATCATTGATAATATGTATGTATCGTAAAATATACATAATTTTTTCTACAACGTAGGATCATATTCAAATTCAGTTCTAATATTGACCCTAATTTTTTTTCTAACCGATTGAATTATTAAATTAACTTCACTTAGACATCCATTGACAATTTGTAACCTTAAATATCACTTATTAGGTTACTTGGATCCATTGACGTGTTCTTACTTGAATGACGTGTTAGAAATATACCGACAAAGATTCGTGTAAAAGTAAAACTGAGATATGAATTTGTTGGTATGCAAATAAATTACAAATGTTTGATGCTAAGACCAAATAAAATTAAAGAGGGATTTAGGATTTGATATGTGAGAGAGGAACAGTCCATTGAATCAGTGAGATAGGATTCTTTCATTACACTGTCTTCTTCTGCTCAGCATGGTTCGAATCCCCATAAATGGCATCCGTTGTCTCTTTCACCTTTGTTTTCATAAATGGCAAAAACGTTAGGCTACAATTTTCGACAAATGATGAAGTATGACTAGCTACCCATTTAAAGTTCGAAAATTAATCATTTAAAAACTAAATATATCATGTGAAACATATGATTAGATTATAATTAAAATTTATAATCGTCTCCTAAATTAACTCTTTAACATTGTTTTCATAATGTCTATCTTACAACTTATATTTTAAACTCTATATATAAACTTTTTATGATTATTATTTTCTTTTTTCAGCTGAATTTTATTGCCAAAACTATGAACGATAAAAATACCGGTGGAAGAAAGTAAGATCTTCGGTGAGAAAGCCGGAAAAAAAAAATAGAAATTTTTGAGAAAAAAATTATGTAGGAAAACACACAAAGCGAATTCTGAAAGACAATCTCAAACCCAACAGACATTCTAATCTAGAGAATGAACCTAAATTAAAGCATGGTGTTACTAAGATAACATAAACTAATTTTATAAGGTATTGTTCGAGCAAAGGGGAGATATATATATATATACACCTTTTTTGAAGGGGTTTTTTTGAGGACTTATATCTACCCAACCCCTATACATGGTTGAAGCCGCAATCACTTATATTCCCTTACATAAATTAATTGGCTATGCACAATTGCGTTCAATCGGAATAATAAAAAATGACGAATACCTCATGCAATGTTTTGAGCTCCATCATCCTTGTAGTTTGTGACAATTGTGACAATTGACAAAGAAGATGAACCGACTTGGATAATTGATTGCCTGGTTGAAACAAATTTGAAAAAGTTAGGATATAAATCTTGTTTCTTTCTCTGGACCTATAAAGTCTAGCATAATCATCAGGTACGTAGCTGTCCCGAAACATAGCTGCATCACTTCGATTTTTATGATTATCTAAATCCTATTCGTGATAGTTTAGGCTCGTGGGGGAATCAAGACTACAACATTTTGTTCCTTTTTGCAACTTGACTGCTAAAAGACATAGCCATATCCTCTTCAAAATGCAGCTACGTACAGATCAGCTATTTAAAATAATGTGATGATCAGAATTATTGGTCATATTTTTTTCTTTTCTTTAAACTATATATATACCATTTTATTGGTCATATTTTACTTTCCCTGTTTTGTAGGACCTTGTAAACAACTCCATTAAACGCAAGCCTTTACAACAATGACCATATATTGCAAGTTTGCAACAAACCTTACTTGGCAAATTACCACTTAATTATGAGCTATAGCGTGAGCAAAATAGGCATTACCCACGCACACACAATATACTCATCGAATGACAAACTCTTTTAACTGTGTATCAATTCTTATGTGATAGAACGTCTTTGTTTACGCAAAACAACACAAGTCTCTCGAGTAAGCTTCTTTGTGGTTTCATCATCGGCCTTTTCCTCCAATCGTCTAAAAACGCAATTTAATGATGTTGGTTTAACATTATGCTTGCTTTTATTTGTGACTCTTCCAACTTTGTATCAATAAAACCCTTTGGCTAAAAGACCTTTTTTTGTTTGATTAATTAAATTACACATGTTATTAATAAAAAAACGTTATACACTAGATATGTTTTCCGAAGTTAAGGATGTTTTTTTGGTGGGGGAGAAAATGAAAAGTAGAATATATAAAAAAAAATGTTTGATAATGAAAATGTTTGATACTGAATAATTTATTTTCTTCCGTATAAAATATTAACTAATACTCCCTCTTTTACCAAAAAAAAAAAAAACTAATACTCGCTTTATTTCAGAAAAATTGATGTTTTGAAGTTTTTTCATGTTCAGAAAGATTGATGTTTTGATTTTTAATGTATTTTTCTATTTTATAATTAATTAATAAGTGAAGTAATTAATGTATTATTTGGAAATTGTGGGAAATTGAAAATGCATTTTCATGTTTTTTGAGCTTTTTGCATGAATTCATTAGTTTTTTCAGTTAAAAAAAAAATAGAAAAAATGATTTAAAATAAACTAATAAAATAAATACTTGTTAATATGTGTGAAAAATTCTTAACATCAATCTAGTATATAAAATAGAGGGAGTATAACCTAACAATCCACCACAAAAAGTCAAACTCAAAAGTCAAAACCTTCGACAAACACAATCGAAGCTAAAATATCTGTTCTGTCTTGGCAAATCCCAAAACGAAAAAAACATCTTTGGTCCAACAATGGCGTCATCTTCTAACGCAGTGATCGAATCCTTAGGCTCTCTTAACAAAGAGTCATTCGTTTCTCTCCTATCAAAACTCATCGGCGAATCAAAATTCGTCCAGAACAATCCGCCGGAGCTCATTCCTCAAGAGGATCTAATTGTCAAGCACGTCCTTGATTCTCTCCGTCCTTACAGTACAGAAACTGGTGGTGGTCCTTTGGTGATCAATCATGTGGCGTATCACTCAGGAAGAGGTAATCTCATCGTTGAGTATCCAGGATCTGTTCCCGGAAAGATCTTATCTTTCGTCGGAATGCATATGGACGTCGTCACTGCTAATCCTGATGATTGGGTAATTTCTATTTGATTCCATTTTCTAACCGAAACCCATGAGGATTAGGGCTAAATTTGATATTGGATTTTGTTTAATCTCTGAAGAACTGATCCGGATTGTTTAAAATTTCAAATCTTTCTCTCTTTTGTGTACACTAGGGTTTAATCGTTTTCTGGATTCTATTGTTTGATTGATTTGAAATTGTGAAGAATTACTCTTAAAATCTCTGTTTGTTTTTGTTTTGTTCATAGGAATTTGATCCTTTCTCGTTAAGCATAGATGGTGATAAGCTTCGTGGTCGTGGGACTACAGATTGTCTTGGTCACGTTGCTCTTGTTTCTGAGCTCATGAAGAGACTCGGGGAAACCAAACCGGCGTTGAGATCAACGGTGGTGGCGGTTTTCATCGCCAGTGAAGAGAACTCTTCCATTACAGGTGTTGGTGTAGACATGCTGGTTAAAGACAAACTTCTGGATAAGCTCAAATCTGGACCCTTGTTAGTTTCTATTCTTCTTTATTCTTCTTCGTGGGGTTTTTTATACAGAACATTGAAGGATGAATGAAGCTTGTTCATGTGTGTTTCTTTTGAAGGTATTGGATTGATACGGCGGATAAGCAGCCGTGTTGGAACTGGTGGTATGATACCGTGGAAGCTTCATGTTACTGGAAAGCTTTTCCATAGTGGTTTAGCTCACAAGGTATTTTATATATAAATTGTTTACTCGGATTGATGAAGGTGAAAATTTGGCATTGATCTTTTTCTTTTGTTTATGTGAAGGCGATTAATGCAATGGAGTTGGGAATGGAAGGGCTTAAGGAAATCCAATCCCGGTTCTACAGAGACTTTCCACCTCACCCACAAGAGAAAGTTTACGGTTTTGCGACACCATCCACCATGAAGCCAACACAGTGGAGTTGTAAGTTGTGGAATCTGAAGCATATAATGTATGGACTAACGACTTTAAATGGTGTCTACTTACCTCTGAAGGATTTGTATGGTTTTTGCAGATCCGGGAGGTGGAATCAATCAAATCCCTGGAGAATGTACTGTTTCCGGTGATGTCAGGTTATGTTTCTAAGTTGTGAATATTGTATAACCGAGAGATGTCTTATCGTTCTTCTACTTACTTCTTCATTTTTGGTTTTCAGGTTAACTCCTTTCTATGAGTAAGTCTCTTCACACTTCGTCCTTGGTCATTTCTTCTGTGCAATTATGTACACTTTAATAGTTTTTCATTGTTTTTGTAGCGTGGAGGAAGTTATAAAGAAGCTGCAAGAGTATGTAGACGACATAAATAGTAACTTGGAGAAACTCGAATGCCTCGGTCCTGTTTCGAAATACGTCTTACCAGATGAGAATTTACGGGGAAGGTTAGGTGTTTCCTGCTCACTTGATTTCTATCCCTCTCTCATATTAGTGCAACTCCAAAATCTTAAAGTCTCAATCAATTGTCTCCTGCAGGCTCACGTTAAGCTTCGATGAAGCATCAGCTGGAGTTGCCTGTAATCTTGATTCCCGCGGCTTTCACGTTCTATGCAAAGCAACCGAAGAAGTTGTTGGGCATGTGAAGCCTTACTCGATCACTGGTACTTTGCCTCTAATCCGAGATCTCAAGGTAAAGCCATTAGATAAACCTTAAATCTCACTAGACTCAAGACTGATCTTTCAGAGTCCTCTGCAACTTTACTCTTTCTAAATCGATTTTAATCTTGGTCTTGGGTTTGTAGGATGAAGGTTTTGATGTGCAAACTTCAGGATACGGTAATCACAAAACCCTCTACAGATTCTCTCATTTTTTGGATTTCGTCATCTTAGATCCTTGTTTCTTCTGCAGGTCTCATGGCTACATATCATGCAAAGAACGAGTACTGTCTTCTTTCAGACATGTGCCAAGGCTTTGATGTCTTCGCTAGAATCATTTCTCAACTTGAACAAGACTAAAATAATCAGATTGAAGATTATTAAATAAAAAGCTTCAAATAGCTACTCTCTTATTAACTAATGGTTCTATACATTTTGCTTTCTTTCTATTTGTACAAGTCAATGGTGGCCCAATACATATACACTTTACAAAAATTAAAACAAAGAGTGATATTTTATTCAGTTACTTTATCTATTTATTATTATCTTGAGTTGTTGTCACCTTCAGCTTCAAGCTTCTGAACACGTAGCCGGAGTCTTTGCTGATGATGATGTAATTTCCAGAGACCATTCCCCAATACAACAGCTGAGTATATACCATGTGTGATGATAGGAGCAAGAAGGTTGTTTGTCTGCAATATTTTCCGTTTGGTTTCAATGATTTTACTTCGATAAGTCGAAAAAAAGAATGTGTGAACAGAAGAAGTAAACACCTGAATCCATTCAAAGCCGAGGTATAGCCCCAAAAGACCTTCAAGTAGAGGAGAGTAGATTTTCTTCATCTGTCTTCGCTCATACCACGCTGCAAACAACTTCTTCAGCTCATCACGAGCAGAGCGAGTTTTCAAGACCGGTGCCATTATATAAGTTGGATCTACGAGATAAAGAAACAAAATTAGTTAAGATGTTGAAGGTTATATGTAACATAGATTAGGGGGTTTTAAGAGTAGATGCAAACCTTTAGGGGACGCGGCTATGTAATAGAGAGAACCAGTGAGAGCGGCTGTAATAGTGGCTGCAAATACTTGAGCAAACGGTACAAATGGAGGCAAGATTCCAGTCTGCAAATTTGAAGTCAAATTTGAAGTTATAAGAGTCTAAAGAACAGAAACGAAAGGAGTAAGAACAGAAACCATACCAACACGACCATTCCTCGAGAGTCTGAGATGAGATTGGTGCCTCTTAGGAATATATCAGCAAGTGCACCCTGTAAGAACAATATGGAGAGACCGATAAAGCTTTACAAACCGGAAACATAGAACACGAACAATTGAAGATTGTTGTTATGAAGTAGCAAAACCTGAAACGCAGCGCGATAGAAGAGCTCTTCTCCAACTGAACTTGCAGCCACTACTAAGATAAACTAACGAAACACAAAAAGACAAGTCTCAATGATTCTTCTTAAGGATTCAAGTAAAAAACGAATTCTTGAAGTTCAAAAGATTCTGTTAAGATTCTTCACCTGCCAAGCTGACATTCCATGAAAGAAACCTCGAAGCTCTTCATCTTCAACATCTCTAATAGCACGAGCATGTGGCGAAAATTTCACAACTTCATCCTAAACATAAAAAACCAAAACAGCAAACAATCAAATCCTTCACCACAAGCACCAAAGCTTCATTTCATTTAAAGAGAAAGATCCCAAAACTGAAAACTTACATCAAGAATGAAAAGAAGAGCCATAATTGGTGGAGAAGCATAACCAAGTCCAGCAATAATTGCATCTAATGAAGCATTAAAACCTCCTGTGTAATCAATCCCAGCTACTTCACATATAAATCTCCCTGCTACAGCCATTCCACAGTATATTCCTATTTTCCCCAATTCAACAAAACACACAAAATCAATTTTGTATTCCTTCAAACCAAATTTTGCTATTCATTTATAGATAAAGTTTGAATTTTGATCAAGTTTGAATTTTTTAATTCATAGAGGAAAAGTTTTTAATTTTTTTGCTTAATCAATGAGTGACTCACCGATTCCATAACTCAACCTAACAACAGCACCGATCTTATCCCAAGCTTTATAATCTCCACCGCTTCCACCGACAAATTCTCCGACGGATGTTACCTCACATGAAGCTCCAGCTAAACCGCCACTACCGCTACTGAAACTTCCCACCGACGTTACCTCTCCCGAAGGCACAGCTAAACCACGCGCCGCCGTATCTCCGTCTTCGATCACTTCGCCACTGCTCTGTCCAGCGGATGATGACGACGACGGCGACGCTTGAATAGACCTCAATCTCTCTAACGAAAGTCCATTTAACCGTGAATTTCTCTTACCGCTACGTTTCTGATAATCCGATCTTGAACTCGCCGGAGAAGAATCGAAACGCCTAGAACTACAATTACTACTCCTAAATCCACCGTTTCCGCTACTACACCAAGACGAAGAAGAAGATGATGAAGAAGAAGACGAAGATAAAACGACTCTTGAGGTACTACAAGACAACAAAGGAAGACCCATTTATAACATGCGAACAGGCGAAGCTATCGGAATAACGCCGGTAATCTCCCGGAGAGATTCTCTTCTTCATTTAGTAAGAGAGAAACGGTGACCGTTCGTTTTTTTTTCAAGTAATATCATAAATAGAAGTAGAGAGATTTTGGACCGTTGGATTATGGATAACAGAGTTGATCTAACGGTTATAAGGAGTTTAGTAATAGAGACCACTTAAATTGACAAAAGAGTAATTGGACTTGACTACTATGTTCTGTCTTCATCGTTGATTTTTGATTTGTACTCCGTTGCCGATTCATCATTCTTTACATGTGTCTACACGTTACCCATTCGATTTTATGCAGTGAATAAAATGGGCCGTTCTTTTTTATTGGGCTATATTTCGAATTAATTGGGCCTTCATTCCAGTGCATACGTAAATTAATAACTCAGAATCTATGATATATAATAACTATACATTATACTGTATATCATCTATATCCGTATTCAATTTGTACTGTTTTCAGAAATTATGGGATAAAAAGAAAGCGACAAATTTATTAAAATAAAAAAGAAATCGACACTATTTTAGTTGGAATATTTAATAATTAGATGGCTGACATTTTTTTTATTGCATTAATATTTTAATATAAAGATTGCGTGCACAAAATGTATGTGAAATCGTTATGGAGAGGGAAAAAAAAAAACTTACCAAGAAGAAAAAGAAACTTATATTATACAAATGCAGACACATATTTAACTCATTTTTTTTGTTACCTACGTAACAATGCTTTTTGTATAAGTTTTTTTTTTTTTAATTTGTTAGCTTTTTTGTATAAATTACCTACAACATTTGATATTAGATAATAAATTAATAATGACTAGTTTCCATTACTTGACATCTTAGCATATGAATGAGAGCATGTCAGAATTTAACATATGTAAAACTATTAATAGAAAAAGTAAAGTTAATTATTTTAGATATTGTAAAATCATGCATATTAAATAATATAAGATCCTTCACATAAATCACATTTGTATACATGTGAATGCGTCAGTGGTGTGAGAAGAATATTAAATAGAAAATTTCTGGAGCAAAAAACAAACAATCCTAGTTTGTCCCAGGCTATAGCATATAAAGGAAAGTCTCGATAGGCGAAACATTTATCTAGCATTTGCCTAAAGAGAAGTGCCATGTTAGCTTTTTTTTTTTTTGAAACTTTATTCAACAAAACACTTTTTACAATGAGATGCTTGATGTCCAAGATGTTTTTGAAGAAGTAGAAATATGACTGAAAACAAACAAAACTGAGACAAAACTAATTAAGGGAAATCGATTAACTAGCTTCTTGTGCCAAACCAAAACGATCATGGCTGTGGTCTCCTAGCATTATGTGTTAACAAAAACTGAAAACCAAATGCTAACAAGTGCCATGTTAGCATTTGTGTGTTTTTGTTTTGAAGATGCATTGTCTCGTACGTGGAGGAGAATCAAATGGATTTTTTTTTTTGCATTTCAAGTTTGTTTGCTTTTTGCATTGGCCCGTGAAGTTTCAAATGTTTCTTAGTTAACTTTGCATTGGCCCGTGAGGAGGGGTTAGAGCACCCACATTGGTTAAAATAAAATAATATCTTTAAATATAAAATTAATAAAATTTTGAGTAAAAAAAGGAAAATGTCTTTGATTGGAGAAAAAATGTTTTGGCAAGACAATCTAGACATGATGTCTTTAAATTTTAATATTAATTTATGTTTAATACACTCATGAGAAGGTGTGGGATAAAGATAGTCTTAGGGTTTTGATTATGCATCCCTGTAACTATTTTTTTATCCCAGTAACTATTTCCTCTGCAATCCTTTGTTTTGTTAGTCATCTTACATTAGTAGAATTCTCATCACCATCTATCCTCTTGCTTTCTCTATTTCTTTTTATTGTGGTGTTGTGTTTTGTTGAACATGCATACTTCAAAGAAGAAGTCTTCCATTAAGCGAAGTTATGCATTTCTAAGTTCTATGGTTTTATTTCTATTATGCTTCTCTAATTTTCTGTTTTTTCTTAGGTATTAGTTACTTTTATCGATATAACTTTATACTGTAAGCAGGTCTGGTCCAAAAGTTTTTACTGTCTAAAATAAAACTGATTTTCATGTCCATTAATAAAGTTAATTATATAAAAAATATCACCATTGTAACAATGTGGGTTTGAACTTTACTCTGAGGAAGAGCCATGTTCCAAAAGATGCTAGGCGTTAGTCGGGCGGCAAGGGTGGGCCTAACGCCTAATCAATAAATCGGAGATTAAACGGAGATTAAACGGAGATTAATCGGGGACTAGTTTTAAGGTTTTAAGACTATTTTAATGTTTTTAAATATATTAATCCATTATAATTAAATTTTTTCTATAATATTGTTTTTAAAATTGCACTAAATACATAAAAACGTGTTTTTAAGACAAAATTTTATAATTTTCATTAAAATTTTGAACATAAGTTATTGTAAAATATCACAAAAACTCTTAATATAAATGTCTGAATAACAAAAAAAAATAATTATCTAGCGGTGAAGGTGGGTCTAGTGATTAGGTAGTGACAAAAGATTCGAAAGGATCAGAGGAGGAATTCGAGTGACGGATTTTTAGAACAGAGAGGAAGAGTAACATGTGGACTTAAAGCATTACGGTACACCAAATTTTATTAAATTAATGCTCTTTATTTATAAATATATTAGTGATATCTAAAGCATCAGGTTCATCTGTGTTACTCCAGGGCCGGGCCTGCTGTAACCATGAGATCACTGACAGTTGTTACACCGATTATCATTGCTTCCATACTCTTTTTTTTTTGGTATGGTACTTATCTATTATGTATGATTAAACGTTTGTTTTGAATAATATTGATATATAATATTAAATAAATTACATACATAATTTATAATTTATATTCTATAAATTAAAAGTCAAAGTCAAGGAAAATAAGAAAGAAAATACTATAAATATATTTCCTAAAGTTGAGAATTGAGATCTAGAAGAATTAATTTGCTTAACTTGCAAAAAAAAAGAAAATACTAAATGATCCTAAGAGAATAAGGGAAATAATTTATGGACTGGACCCTAACTTTAGTTTTGTAGATGTCAAAATGGGTCATCCATGTATATAATGGCCCGTTCATTATTGTCCAATTCTATTGTGAACAAATCTTGTCCGTGTCCATAAATGTGCAAGACCATAAACGCCAAATCCTATTAACACCTATGTAAAAATGGACTGTCCATGGGCTAATATTTACACAAATTAATAGATAATTTTTTTTAACTTCAAAAGTAAATTTCTTCAAACACAAACGTAACTTTTCATACAAAATGAACTTCAACATCTCTTTCTCCTTCTCCTTCCTTGTCTTCTCCGGAGAAGTTAAATGAATCAACTAATTCAAATTACAAAAGAACTAAGCAAAACTGATTCACATGAGAAAATAACTAAGCAAAACTGATTTACATGAAAAAGTAATTAAGAACTTATGAATCTCTTCAAAGCCACATACCTAATTCCTAGCACATATCAATGCTTGCACATTTGAAGGAAGAAGGGAGCTTCTATACTTGTTTAATACACGATTTCTTATGCTAAAAGAAGATTCAAAAGCTACCGTTGTAATGGGGATGCTAAGAATGTCACAAGCTATAAAAGACAATCTATTAAAGCGATTTGCATTGTCTCTCCAATACGCCAAAACATCCAAGCTTTTAAACGCCATCATATCTAAAACCAGCTCATCCAAATACTTGTCTAAAGCTGATTTTCCATTAGCAGAAACCCTTAGGGAAATGAAAGCATAAAATCCCTAAAAAAATAAAAGTATAAAACCGTTAGGAAAGATGATCCAAAAGTTACAGTTTTGATGCAACAAGCTAAACTTTTAAGCTCATTGGTACAAAAGGTTAATGCAGACAACACAGAACCAAGCATGGAGAATGCTTGGAAGGTAAAAACCAAGAAACCACAACTTCTCAAGACCTTGTAGACAATCAACCATCAGAGCATAACTACTTAATTCAAAGCATAACTACTTAACTAGTTCAACTAATAATTCAAAGCATAACTACTTAACTAGTTCAACTAATAATTCAGAGCAATGAAAACAACTTACATCGTAACCAGGAAGAATATTTTGTTCCAATGTGTTTGCTTAAGAACTTCATGCAGTTTTCTTTTGGATTCTTCCTATAAACCTCAAAAAGCTTCTTCAGCTTCTTAGGCACATGATCTAACTTTGTTTGACTAGTTAATGCATCTAGAGTATTGAAGCAATACTCTAGGAAAGTGAACTTCAGCCTAGGATTGAAAACTGTTGCAACATCAAGAATATCACTGTAATCCTCCCAGTATTTGTCAAACTTCTCCTTCATATTTATCGCCATCTCAGAAGTAATACTATCCACAGAAAACTCATGATCGCTCAACTATTTTTGAATTTTCCACACTTGCATAAAGTACAAGTTAGCTGTTGGATATGTTGAGCCTGAGATTAAGTTAGTTAGAAACTCAAATTCAAATTCTATTGTTGGATACTGCTCTTGTCCACTCAAATTTTATTAAAAATGTTTGAAAATTCGAATCTACCTCAGCCAGATGGCTGAAAGCTTCTTTATACATGAGGGCTCTCTCTAGCAACAGATAAATTGAGTTTCAACGAGTTTATACATCTAAAATCACTCCAGCCTTAGCTTCAATTCTCACTGTTTTGATAAAGCCTTAGAACAATAATTCTTTAGTTTCAGATGCCTTCACATACTTTACACTGTCTCTGACTTTCTCCAAAGCTCCATCAATGACATTCAGCCCACTTTGCACAATAAGATTCAATATATGCGCTGCATATCTTACGTGAAAAAACTCACTAATGCACACCACGTTTCTTCTAAGTTGTATTTTGAGAATTCTTTGCATATTGTCATTTGATGAAGTATTGTCTACTGTTATTGTAAACACCCTCTTATATAATCCCCATTCCTTTAACATCGCCAAAACCTTTGTGGCTATAGCAGCACCGGTATGCGGAGGAAGAAAAGCGCAGAATAACAATATCTTACTCTTCAAATTCCAGCTACTGTCTATGTAATGAGCAGTCAAACACAAGTAGTTTTCTATAGTCAAAACTTTCTAAAGATCCGTAGCAAAGCAAATTCTACCGGAAACATCATTCAATGCTCTCCGAAGCTTCAATTTCTCTTTCTCATAGGTTTTGAAACAATCAGATGCCGCTGTGTTTCTGCTCCAGAATTCTATATTAGAATTAGCATACAAAAAAGCCTCTCTAATCCTTTTGTATTTAACAAATGCATAAGGCAAACCATGCTCAATAATTGCTAATCCTATCATTTTCCTAAAAACTGTCATGTCTAGTTTCCTATTTCCGGATGAAGGAGTATATCTAGGACCAGGAGTCTTCGAGCACACATTCATGTGACGCAGCATAGAATTCGTGCCATTCCTACGTAGATCAATGTTGTATGTGTGCTTGTAATGATTGCATCTGACATCACTTTTACCATCTAGATATCTATCTCCAATGATCTTAAAATTCTTCCAACACTTTGATCGGTTTCGCTTATTTCCTAACTTGTTCTCAGTCATACTCTCAGTCTCATATTCTATTTGATCCTCTGTATTCTGATTCTGTTCTTCTAGTAGGTTTTCATCCCCACTCATATAATTATCATCTCTGAGGTTTAAAGTATCCTCGTTATCTAGCTGAAAAGAATCCATCTGCAAAAAAACCAATAATAGTAAAGCTACAGACTCAATCATTCATCAAGCTGAAGCATGCAATTCTACTACAAGTCTACAACTATTCATTCAATCAAGTCAGACCTCAAAGACTCATCACAAGTTTAAACAACTATTCTTAGTTCTCATCAATCGATTTAACTTAGTTCCCATCACTCATCAAGCTGAAGCATGCGATTTGAAGTAAACACAGTACACAAATCATAGATCAAACCCATCAATCGATTTAACTAAGCTCTCAAATCTACTACTAGAACTCACGATTCACGATTCACCAGAACCAAAACCTAGAACTCACGATTCACGAATCACCAGAACTCGCGAACCAAAACTCAGAAACTATCAATCGATTGTACTAGAACTCAAATCTCGAACTCTCGAATCAAACCCATCAAGGATTCTACTAGGACTCGCAAAACAAAACCCAGAAAACATCTATCGATTCTACTAGAACTGAAACCAAGAACTCTCGAATCAAACCCATCAAGGATTGAAGGATATTATACCTAAGAAAAAGATGATGAGAAGATTGAGAAAGAAGGAGATGGAGACAATGACAGATATGAAGAAACCGCCGGAGAAATCGCCGAAAATCACCAAAAATCGCCGAAAATTGAAAAAATTGTGAATGACCTAGGTTTTGGGAAAAATTGGGGAAAATCGATTTGGACTTAAGTTTTTTAAGTCTATGGTCCGACCATTGTCCAACAGTGTCCGTCTAATTTTGTCTGTAGACCAAATTGACGGTAAACTATTTTAGCAAATTTCGTAAATGTGCTGTACAAAAACGGTCCATAATTTATTTGGATATGGATAGACTACGGGCAGTCTGTCCATTTTGACACCTATAACTTTAGTCAAACAATAATTGCATCTAATGAAGCATTGAAACCTGCAATGTAATCAATCCCAGCTATTTTGACCTCAAAAAAAAATCAATCCCAGAATTCACATATAAATATCCCTGTTACAGCCATTCCACAGTATATATATTCCTATTTCCCCCAATTCAGCAAAATCAAATTGGATCTAGGATTCCTCGTTCATTGCATTGTAAAGTGATTATGTTAAATTTCAATGCTTTTATTTTTTTCATCTCCCCAAAATATTTGATTTTTCTTTTATCTTAAAGTTTGATTATATCAAAGATTGAATTATTATTTTTAAAAGATTGATCACCATTTTCAATTAAATTAATTAGCTCTTTAGATTAATTGAGTTTTGAGTCATGATTCATTAATAATGATGTTCGAGATCCATCAATGTTATAGTTTTTTTTTTTTTTTTTTCACAGATCTGAACTGCACTCCATTTCATCTATTATGATTTCAAGCACTCATGATCATGACCAGATTGTGGTATCTAATACACCTGCATCTTCATCTAACAACACATATGGCTTAAGCACAAATGATATTGCAGAATCATCATCCGCAAAAGAATATGCTCTATCAAAGGTTTTTTTAATATAATTCATCATTTTTAAATCATGAATTTAGAAGGATATCTCTTTGATTTTCATGCAAAATGAATATGATAATGGTTTATGTATTTAGAATAAGAAATAAATGAAATCTTATATGCAGCCTAAAGACGATAATGTTAAGAATAAAGAATCTGTAGACGCTATAGTCCTCGACAATAACAATGAATTGTTTCATGTTGAGGAAGAGCTACGTAATAATTTTCATTTTTTTTATTTTAATCTAGTTGGTTGGATCTTAATTTATCCAAGCTATCAAAATGAAGGTATATTATATCGAATGGTGTTTTTGCAGGTGAATATTTGTGATATATGTGGTGATCTAGGATGGGAAGGTTTACTCGTGATTTGTGACAAATGCAAAGTTGTTGCTCAACACACGTAATATTTTCTTGTCAACATACATATATAATGTTTTAACTGTCTTCTTTTCAATTAATTAAAATATGTTTAGTTGACCATTTTAATCATCTTTTTGTTTGTTATAGTTATTGCATGATTGAAAAAGTCGACAAGGTTCCCGATGAATGGTCTTGCTATGCTTGCATTGAAGATCAAGATCAAATGCGAGAAAGAGAAAGAAATGAAGAAATCAGCTCTAGAAAAAAAAAAGCAGAATCCCTTTTTGAGGTAATATATATAAAATACAACGTATGTATGAAAACATTTTTATTTGACATGTAAAAATACATCACTCAATACAAAAAAAAAATTGATGGTTAAAAACGAAGGACTCATGATGTGTTGTTTCCTTTTACAAGGTGGCAGAAAAAGAAAAGACGATCAGGGCTGTTGAACACACAAAACAACTGTAAACTCTTTGGTGTTGACTTGAAGAAGGACCTTAGCACAGATTTGAACACACAAAACAATGTATACTTTTTGGTGTTGACTTGAAGAAGGACCTTAGCAAAGACCTGAACGAAGATCTGAAGAAATACCCTGGGATAGAGAGGGACACACAAAACAACTGTATACTCTTTGGTGTTGACTTGAAGAAGGGCCTTAGCAAAGACCTGAAAGAAGATGCCGACACAGATCTGAAGAAATACCAAGGTCCTAACACAAACATGAATATGGATCCTAACATGGGCGTCAATTTGATTAGATACCCCATACTCCAACCAGGTCCACCAAATGTAAGGATCTCTCCATTGCCTATTTCAAACTTACGAAACCATACATCATAACACTTTGGACTATCCACATATTCCTCAAACTTATTCGAGTCAATATCCACAAGTCTTCTACCCTCGAAACACTTGAGTTGTTTCATGAAACATGAAAACTTCCATAGATTTCCTAGTTGTTTCGGAAAATTCCCTGACCCCATCGGCGGGCTGGTAGCTCCGGCAAGGCCACCAGAATATCCGCCGAAGTAAACTTGTGATACTTCTTGCATCGGATAAACTTGACACGGTCAATAGCCTATCGAAGGTCGATTTCGACATCAATAACCAATTTTTCGTTCTTGAATCCTGCATGATTAATGAAATGTTAGTTTTTATATATTATAACTTGCTAAATTTTAAGATATAAATCTTTAGTTATGTTACTTTTTATTTTTACCTGTCCGACAAGAAGATGAACACTATACTGTTTTTTTCCTGGAACACTAACTTTATCGTAAACTATACCGGGATAGATTGTTTTATGGACTTGAACATAACTTACCTCGACATAAAGCATTGTAAGATCCGTTTTGGTATCTATGTGACTGCAATATATAATTAATGGATTATGAAGAATTAAAAACAAATGTTTTAAGTCATTAAATTTGGGAATTGAATTAAAATATAAAGTATGTATCACTTACGATCCCATATGTTGTTAGCCTTGGACGATTATCTTGCTATAATCCGGTATGCACCTAAAAGCCGATAAATCATTCCATAATTAAGTTCATCAGTCGACATATGATTATATGAATATGATGAAATTTATCGACAAAGTTTGTAGTTTATATATACTTACAGCCCAACCGAATTGAATACTGCTTATTACATCTTTTTCTCTGTGATTTAGCCAAATCCAAGCCTTACTAAATTGATTTTTTCGATACTTGTGGCTTGTAAATATTGAGAACCGCTTGCGCTCCACTCCATTTATTTGTCGAATTCTGAAATGGTCTAATAATTGCATTCTAACCAAAAAGAATTTATTATGATACTATTTTATAAAACAAACCGCAGATTTTGTTTTTAATGTGGTTAAAAAAAATACTTACATGTAGATTGGCTTCTGTAATTATTTTCGTAGGATGGATAAAGTCATTAGTATAGTTAAATTGCGGTCTGTGAATTGGTACTTGTCCTTCAGGACAACGTTCTTCAGATTTATCGTTGGACAGATCTGATGTGTCTGAATCCATCGATAGCATTTCTTGAAACTCGACACTTGGTCTCATCTAGGATAGAGACAAACAATAAGTATTTAAGAAATATAATCTTGATATATGCAAACATTAATTGTGTGAATCTTGATAGTTAAATTCAACTTTATAATGATCATGAATCTCAAACCTGGATTTGGTGATCCTTCATTAATGGATGTTGAAATGCAGGTTGCTTATAGAACTCAACACATTCGTAGTCTATTTCTTCCTGCCACAAACATCAGATATATGAGTTAACATTCAAACAGATAATGTATTAATTCAAATTTGAGATTGAAAACCATTTTTTTTGGTTACCTGAGCTGTTTGAGCAATATTATAAGAAAAAATATAAATGGAGAACCATAATAACCAGTACAAAGCCATAGATTATTGTTGTTTTTTCTCTTTGTTTGATGAAAATATATTATTGTTTTTGATCCTAATTTTTAAAGAATATCATGTATATATAACCTTGACAACTTTTAAAGAAATTCAAACTTTTTATATTTTCTGCTCTTTAAGTCAGCGCCACTGACTCGTTTTGAATTTTGAAATTACTAAAAGAGACATAATTTACCTAGTTTTAAGTCAAAGTCAAAGCCTGTTGATTTTGTTCCGAATTTGTTTGTTCTTTGAACATGGTCAGTTCTTCAAGAAAGACAAACAATTTAGCGTACATAAATGCTATAAGTTTATAGCTAATACTTGGCTTTTATAAAAATGGATGATATTAATTTAATAAAGCTATATATTATACACAGCAGTCGTTATATAGTCACTATATTTTGTGACTATTATGCGACTACGTGATTTATTTGATTACATACTATATTAGTCGCATAATAGTCATAAAATTTAGTGACTAAATAGCAACTATAAGAATAATATGATGCTATTGATTTAGTAAAGTTATTAATTTAGGTAACTACCCAAATTGTTTTGTTATAAGTATGATATTCTTCATAAAATTGGTTAAACTTGTTAAGCTTTGCAAACACCATAATAGCTATATAACGATAAAAACTATCCAAAATTCATCGCCAAACTGATTCTCTTGTTCTTTAGGTATCGTAAATGCACTATTTAATTTTTTGATTTTAATTTTGTGACTTTGTTTCGTAACATTGTTGTTGTTTTCGAAGTATTTATATTATTTATCTCCTCTAAATTAATACTACGGGTCTTCTAAACTATATATCAACATACTAACATATAAAACAAACTTTATTAATAATAGAAAACACAATGACATGGTATTGATACCAAATGTCATACTTATTTCACCATACATATATATATATATATATTATAACATTATTAAACAACTTAATCAATGATCAATCTCAAACTTTTCAGTGTGATACTGGCAACAACCATATTCATCACCATTGCATTCGTAAACGTCAACTGGTTCTTCAAAATCCGGACTTGGAGGAGGGTTAGGTACAGGTTCCTCAACGTTTAGACCAAATTGCCTCGCTATGGCATCAACATCTAGGTCCTCCGGAGGACTGTCAACTTCTTCAGCATAACCACCGCCCTTGTAACTATCATATGGAGATAATGTAGAACCGGGGGTGACACTTGGTTCAACTTCTGTGATTGGAGTCTCAGATTCCCAAGACATCTCAACTTTTTGGTGCTCCTGATCCCACTCCGCCAACCTCGGGCTTGAATCGAGCCACATAACAAAAAAATTATAAGTGATGCTTCAGAATCACTAAACGAGTTACAGGGAAGCTTTGACATTTTATTTCTTTTGGGTTTGTATTAAACCTCATATCATATGTGATCTTTTATAAGAGATTTTCCGTATATAGATTTAACTATTACATCTACAAGTAGGTACACCTAACTACAATTATTTAAACATGTGAGAATAAATGTTACTATAATGCGACTACAACACATCTTTATTAGTAGTCCCTAAATTGTCGTTTTTGTATGCGACTACTTAAAATAGTCGCTTATTGGAGTCACATATTTTATGGTAATTTTTACCTTATTTGCGAGTATCTAAAATTAAGTTACAAAACAATGGAACTCTAATATTGTTTACAAATTGATTGCAACGATTAAGCGTACATTTTGGAACAACTTTTCTTTGACATAAGTTGTGATCAAAATGTGTCTACAATTTTTTGTTATTTCATACTATACTTCACAATTTACTAACTTTTATATTTTTGGACAACTTATTTTGGGAAACATTTACTAATATAATCACCAAAAGTAGCATATTGGTAACTATTTGGTTACAAAATTTTGCGACTAATTAGCGACTATTTATTTTTGGACTAAATAGCGACCAAAATGCGACTGTTTATTTTCGTAATTTTCAACTAAATTGCGACTGTTAAAAATTAAGTTACAAAATATAGGGTAGTCGTTTATTGGTCACAATTTCGTTGTAAAATTATGCGACCTATTTGCGACCTATTTGCGACAGCTTCTTTTTTGGACGATAATGCGACTGAAATGCGACGAAAATATTGAAGTCGCATTTCAGTGGTAAAAAGGTTATAATTTAGTCGCTTTTCTTTGCGATTACATAAAGCAGTTGCTTCATGTAGTTACATTTAACATGTTTTCTTGTAGTGTGTATTCAGATGCGATTATATATTGTTCATTAAAATATGTTTAAACACTTGGTAACTGCATCCAAGTTCATAACACTTATTATAGAATAAGTTGAAAATTAATTACTAGAAAAGATTTTCAGTTTTGATCGTACTTAAATTTGTTCAACAATTCCATGGAGAGGCATAGAGCCGGCCATAACACCAACCGGAGGGAAGCCATTGCTTTTTTTCTTTTTCGTTTATAATATGTTTTTTTTTTTTAAGTTCAAGTGTGATTCTAAGTGTGTGATTATATTAACTATTAAAATTTATTAGTATTTATTTACACAAATCTTTAGAACGAAAACGTATTTACAACCCACATTTATCTAAATTTGACTCGTCTAAATATTAAAAAAAACATTTTCTTTCAGTATGTACGGTAATTAATTTTAATATTAAACAAAATATTTTTTTCAGTATGTACGGTAAATCATAAAGAGTGAGCAGATGCGTTCAAAACTTCAAATATACCCACAATTATGATATGTATCATACCAAATTTAATCTAAGAGCATTGAGAGATATTTGAGTTACAATGAAAAATCATGTATTATTGAAGCATACATTTTAAAATATACTTTGAACTTTATTGTTATTGAATTAATAATTTTAAAATGTACAATCAAATCCACTGACTACTGTTATTAAAAGTATTTTAAATTTTGGTTTGAAAGTTTTAGATAAAATTTCAGGATATTTCTTAGTTAAAAATATAAATATCAAAATTTCATAGTTTTAGGTTAGATTTCAGAGAATTTGTAGTAACAAATTTTTTAATTAACCAAAATTCAACCAAATCATGTAAAATCTCATTAAAACTCAAATCTCTCCAAATTATACATCTAATACACTCCCTAAATACAAAAGGAAATATATCTTTTCATAATTAATGGAAAAAAAATCAGATAAAAAATATTAGTTTTCCATACAAAATCTTGTTAGATATCTAATTTCAAAGATATTAGTTTTGCATATAAAATCTTGTTAGATAAACAAGTAATGAAATTAGTTTTGCAAATTCTGGTGCCAAGTCGACATGAATTTATGCCACATATCTTTCAACATGTCATTTCTAAGGTTTCAGTAGCTTTAAACTTATAATTAGAGATCACAATGTCCACGAGGTCCTCCGAGGTTGAGGATCTCTCCATTACCTATTTCAAACTTACGAAACCATGCATAATAACATTTAGGACTACTCACTTATATACTCTTAAGAGTTAATATCAACAACTCTATTAACTTTGTAAATATATTTAATTAATAATCATTCATGTATTACGAATCGATTTCTTTGCTTTGTTCTTGGAAACATACCAAAGCCCATTTGTAGAGATTCATGCAATTTCCCTGTAGTCAGTTTGCTTCCAAAAAGTCTTACCCACTAGTTTGCTTTTAGAAGGCATATTCAAGTTCAGAAGGATAAATATGAAAATTTGATGATACCTATCTCATCTTTGTAAGATTTATTCTTATAATGATATTTTTTAATAATTACAACTCCTTTGTCACTACTCACTAGCATTTATTTCCTTTAAGTTATAATAGTTTTTTTTTTGGTTGTTGTAAATTTTCAATGATTCATTGATTTTGTGATCACTAGATAGTTTATACTATACCAAAATGATATCTTAAACAATTAATGAAAATTGACTACAAAAATTTAAAATATAATTATAATAAACATGATTTTTTCAGAACTGCAATTTAAAAAGAAAATATTAACAATTTTTATCTCTAGGATTTCAATGATTTTGAGATTAAAAACTTTTTTTTTCAAATCGCCACGTACAAATGAGGGTCACCAAAAATCACATTTTCATAAATATTTTGTAACGTATCATTAAAGTAAATCTAGCTATTCCAATAAGATCATTTGTAAACAATTTTGGTATTGTGTGGAAACACCAAAAAAAACTATTAATTAATTAAAGAATCTTTATAGATTCGGACGAGTGTTTGGTAAAACCACCAACGGCAGTTATAAATTGAAATAGTGTAAATATTTATATATTTTAGGTTGTTCAAATTAATTGCTGCGATTTTAAAAAGAATAGAGCTTAAATCTAATATCAACAAAAATGAATTTTAAATAATTAACAAAAATAACCATATTATTGCGGTACAAAGTCAATTAAAAAACTTGACTAACTATACAAAAATATTTAAAAATCATTCTAAACTTATAAACTTGAAACAAAATACTGTACATGAACAATTTAAATGTCTGACTGGTCTTATCTTATCCCTTAATTTCCATTTTTTTCCTTAATCTGAATAAGTACTTGAAACTCCAAGTCAGGTGAAAGAAAAAGAAAAAAATAGATTCCATTTTTGCAGTACACTCCTCCCACTCTCAGGTATGTTTCTTTATTTGCCCTTATCCTTGTTTACATATATTTCCAGTTTTTGCAGTACACTCCTTCCACTCTCAGATGTATTTCCTTATTTGCCCTTATCCTCTTATATATTTCCAATTTTACCCTTCGTCTTCCCTCAAAACTCAACCTCTCTTCCCACTCTGTGATTTCAACAATAAATACAGAGAGAGAGCGAGTCTGAGCTCGTCGTCGTCGTCGTCAATGGTGAATCTCAATCCAATTCAATAAAGACACACAAAAACCTCCTCAAAAAAAAAAAAAAAAAAACTCAATCACCATGCCTTCCGAGTTAACACCGGAGGAACGATCGGAGCTAAAACAATCAATCGCCGAGTTCCACACTTACCAACTCGGTCCAGGAAGCTGCTCCTCACTCCACGCGCAACGAATCCACGCGCCGCCGGAGATAGTCTGGTCAGTCGTCCGTCGATTCGACAAACCGCAGACGTACAAACACTTCATCAAATCATGCTCCGTAAACGAAGGATTCGAGATGCGTGTCGGATGCACGCGCGACGTGATCGTGATCAGTGGATTACCAGCGAACACGTCGACGGAGAGACTCGACGTACTCGACGACGAACGGAGAGTTACTGGATTCAGCATCATCGGAGGCGAACATAGGCTGACGAATTACAAATCGGTTACGACGGTTCATAGATTCGAGAAAGAGAATCGGATCTGGACGGTGGTGCTTGAATCGTACGTCGTTGATATGCCGGAAGGTAATTCGGAAGATGATACCCGTATGTTCGCCGATACGGTTGTTAAATTGAATCTTCAGAAACTCGCGACTGTAACTGAAGCTATGGCTCGTAAAAACAACAGCTCCGGTGACGGAAGCGGTTCCCAGGTGACGTAAAAAAAATGATTTAATTTTATTTCTTTGTTTATAAAAAAAAAATGTTATTCATGTTGCTTCATATCAGATTCTCCTCTTTTGTCTGTTTTTTTTTTATAACCTTGATATAGTCAATATTTACCATTTTCATATGTTGAGATAATGACATTAATATCCTTACGTACAAGGGTATTTTGGGTACTTCAAATTCTGGATAACTATGAATCTTTCCATTTTGGTAGGTATATTCGATGAGTTAGTCAAAATTTTCGCCTTACGCTACAAAAACAAACTCTCATAAGGAAAAAAAAACCATAAGATCCTACATTCATAAATTAAAAAAAAACAAAATTGAATTATCGTGATACGTTTACTTTCTGTGTTTTTTGGTTGAAAAGTATTGGGTTAGGATTTTTCACGTGTATTTAGCAGTTATTGCTGAGTGTGTGATTCCTCTGAAATTGTAATTAACTTTTCATAAAAACCAATCCGTTTTATTAAATTGTGAACAAAGTTTTCTATAAAATGAGTTGTCAAAAAATAAACAAAATGTATATTTATTTTAACGAAAAAACCCATAAGTGGAAGTGTTTTAACGAAGATGATTTAAAAGTGCGTGCCGTTTACAGATTCGGGACACCTTTTGCACTATAGTCAGGCTAATGTCCCACTTGAATATTTGTCCTTAATAAATTTGATGTGGGCGAGATCCATGATGAGGCAACATTTACATATCTAATATATAGAGACAAGAGCGAAAGGCCACTTCTTTCTATTATTTTTATTTCTATTTGAAAATGAAAAATCTTCTAATTAAGGCAAAGGTGATGTTGCTGTGCTGCAAGTTGCCAGCTTTCGATAATACTGCAAGTTGCCAAGTTGGTTATTAAACGCCGACATAAAAGTAGATTAGGATTATTATATTTGCGCATAAAGTGGAAAACGAAGGAGAAAATAATTACTATAAAATTGATGTACTTAGAGTTGATTATGGTGAGCCAATAAGAAGATGGATATTTTTGAACTCACCTACTTTAATGATTAACATCGTTAACGTCAAATCTTTCTTTCATATTTTGTAGTTAAAAGACCAGATCTAAATCTGAAAATATTTACTATTCGTTGATATACATGAGTATTAACTTAACAGAATGTTTAATAAGGCTTGAATGTTTGGATGTTCGTTCGAGTTCGGATCAGATCTTTTGAATTTTTAGGTTTTTGTGTTTAAAATTTAAAATATTACTTTGTTTTAAAAAGATGCAATTTCTAGAAAAAAAAATTGTTTAAAAAAGATGTAATTTCTCTGCTTCTTATGCATAAATAACTTTATATTTTTAATTATGCTTTTATTTAATAGTTTTATAGTATCACAATTATTTTTTAATCAAAATTAGTTAAAAACACAAGATACATTGTCATTTCAATTTTTTTTTAAAATTTTTTGAAAAGATTAGAAATTGCATCTTTTTGAAATGGAGGGAGTATATGGGTATTTCTATTTTTCGTATCAGATTCAGTTTGGATCTATTCGGCTTATGTTCGTGTTCGGGTATCCAAAATATTGATGAATTAAAAAAAAGTTAAATTTGAATAAAGTTAATTTTTTACAAATATAAGTATATAACTAAGAACTTTCTTCTTTCCTGTAATTTAGTTATTTTGGATATTTTGGTATTAAAATAATTGATATATATGGGTTATAGTTATAATTTTAGATCATTTAGTTATATCAAGTCTAAATATAATTAATATATATATATATATATTATATTTTAAGTATTTCGGTTATCCATTTGGTTTTCGATTCAGTTTTTTGGGTATAAAAGTTAGGATCCGTTCGGATATTCTTAAACTTCAGATCGGTTCCGGTTCGGTTAGTTTCAGATCATTTCAGATCGGATTTTCAGGTCCGGTTACTATTGCCCATGCCTAAATAAGGCTTTCATCGCAAATGATGGATAAAACCATTTGCAAACTAACTATTTAATTTTTTGGCGGATAACAATTTAATGTAGATTAAATTTATTTTTGGCAAAAAAAAGTTAGTAGATAGTCCGTGACTGATTTTTTTTTTGTTTTTTTAGACCGTACCATTATGAATTACAACTAATAATTCGTGAAAAAATAGTTTAAACCACAACTAGTTTTGTCAGTTTCATCCAATGCATTTATTCGAAATCTAAGAAAAAGTATTTAATAAATCATTAATAATATAGAATATATAAAAAAATCAGAATAAGTAAATTTTTGTTATTATAGTTATGTATGCTGCAGAATAAGACTATTTTAGAACTTGATTGGTTTGTTTGCGGGTGGCTACAGTTACTAGCGTTTGACAATAATCACACAGACATTATCACTATTTGGAATTGCTAATTTTGAAAACTAGTGTTTGCGGTTGCGGAAAGTTGCAGTTCGTTTAAAAAATTAATTTGATTTTTAAATCTATAACTAGTGATAAAGATTTACAAAAAATCAAAATATATTAAAAAAAATTATTCTCTTTTAGCAAATGCTATCATAGTAAATTCTTATATATTATCAAAGCTAAATATATTTATAAAGATACAAATATTTCTTTTATATATAAAATATCCAAGCCTCTTAAAATAAATATGTTTAGTTATTTATTTAGGATTTATCTAAAGTTAGATTTATAAAATTTTAATAGTTTTTGATTTTTTATAGAAATTATATATTGTAAAAAATATTTATAGGTTTTTTATTAAACTGTGATGCACTAGCTGTCAATCAGCCAAATACTTCTTGCCACACATTTGTTTGTAATCGTTACCATATGTATAAATCACTTAATTGAAACCGCAACCCTCCGTTTTCGTAAATTTCAACATCGCAAAATTTTGTATTAAAAATAATAATAAAATGATACTTAAGTTTATTTGTTAAACTAGAAAAAGGTTCAAGACTTGGGCCGTAGGAGCACAACATGAAAATTCTTGTGCTTAACCACTAACCCAAAGCAACTGGTGGTTAGTGTTTAAGTTCATTCCAACAAAATGAATTAATAGTTCATTTTTAAAAATAATTATATAAATATCTAAACTAGACCAGAGTTATATTGCTAAACTTTTGTTCCTTTAATATGAAACTCTAAATTTACTAACAACATAATGTTCGTAAGATAGTTTTCATACTCTATTTTTCAGATTTAATATACATTTATTGAATCCCGACATGATTGACAAATCGTCTCGTATAAAACCTACTTGTTTTTTTTTTGATAAAACCTACTTGTTAAGAGAAGCTAAATATATTACGTTCCTCTTAAATATACTACTTCTCTTCAATACCCTAATATTCAAGAAAATATTACGTCAAAAAAAAATTCAATGGTGATGGTCACTACAAAAAATTCCAAATCCGCACGCACTTTGGAGAATCAAATTAAAAATAGTAATAACAGAAAAGTATTGACACAGACAACCATGCAACGATATGATTTGGCATAAAAGGTAACAAACCAATGGATATTCGATCGTCTTAAAAACTTTTTATTCTTTGGTTTTCATCTTGAAAACTTTATATTACTCCATTCGAATTTGTGCGTATTATTGTCGCATGATAGGATTGATAACTATGTGATTCTTTTATACTTCTTAGGTTTCACTTTATTTGTAGTTAAAAGTTTTTGCACACTAATTAAGAAAAACATGAATTTATCTATTTTCTCCTTCATTGATATATCATATATATTGTTTCACAGGTTAATTCATTAAAATAATATGGATAATATTAGAATTTTTCCAAATTAATGAATTGAAAACACGAAACAACATTTATAATAAAACAAATTTGAAATACTAAAACTATATTTAAAGTGATATTGAGAGAGTATATACTTACTTGCCACTAAAAAGTGTATTAATTTGTCCAAATCAAGAAAGCGCAACATCGAGCAGTTTTCTTTAACAGATCTTCAAACACATGAAGCTGAACAACATGTAGTATCATTTTGATTGTGTTTTAGTGCTAAATGTTAATAATAATTGTAATATAATATAGTATATATATTTTTGAAAAGGTGATGATAGTTATATACTTAAATTAATGGTTGATGCTATATAAAATCTTTATGTATATATAAAGCTCTCCAAATGTAAAGCAATGTACCATCATAAATCATAGTTGAATGTACAAAAGATCCATCTGAATTAATGTACTTAGTACTTTTTATGTTTTATTATAAGTGATTTTTAAGTTTTTTACACACAAATTAAAAAAAGTGAAATTTTCTTTTTGAATCCTAATTAATATACTAAACAAAATTTTTATTGATCATTACATAAAAATAATAGAAATAAAACTATAAATTTTTACCAAAAATTGCATGGGAAACACAAAACAATATTTATAGAAAAACAAATATTAAGCTCTAATTAGACGAAAAAATGACATCTTTAAAACTACAGTTAATCTAGGTTTTGATCTAGATACATGATTATCAAACAAACTATAGTGACTATTATGTGTGCAAAAAATAATTGTCCCCTTTCGTTCTTTGTCTTTGTTTGGCAATAATGTACTCCCAAGAAATTATATAATATATATGCTTTTGAGTTTTTATTTATTTCTGAAACACATGCTTACTTCTTCTGAATCGCACGTTCCCTTCGCACTGTCACTCACTTCACACACATTTTCGAGGATTATTGCTAAAAAGGAAACAAACATAATAATATATGTTGCAGAAAAATCGCTTTAATAATCAACCACACATGTCTCCATAGTTTTGTGTATTGTTAAAACTTTTGTTCTTCAAATCTTTTTTTTTTATTTCCCCTTCCTCTCTTACATTTTGATTCACATTTTTGGACCGTATGATATGAATTGATTTTTGATAAACAAGTATTTATAGTGGTTTCAAATTTTCTATCGAGATCAAGAAATCCATTTAGCCTTAGCAAAATTTGCAGAATGATTCATGCCCACGAATCTATTATTAACGAGAAACATTATCGTCTATGCGTTTGAAACAAGATTTGATAACAAAATGGTTGTATTATAGTAGTAAAATTTTGTTCTATTGGATAAAGTTAAGAAACAGCTTGGTCATTCTATGAATCGATGTGAAACACATCTCAACTATATACTTGAAAACATCGAGTTCAAACACAATGGTTATGTCCATTAGGCATCCACATTCATTTTAGGTCCCAGTGAGAAGCCCTACATTGGAATCTCTGAATAGATTTGACTGATGTGAATAGTCCCTATTGAAAAAAGTATATTCTTTCCTAACAAATTAGATGCCTCTTTTGAGGCCTACTTCTCAAATACTAGTCCTTTATGTGGCTGAGATGATTCCACAAAGCTTTAATTCATAGAACCACAAAAAAAAAATCACTTAAGAGTGAAAACTCTAAACTAAAATCCAATTTTGTTTTATTTGTTTCTAGCAAAAGCCTTATTTCCATTCATACTATATTTACATTACACCACAAACCAAAGACTCTCACTAATCTCATGAAACCTTAGACCCAAACTAAGACATAGCTACTAAACTAATAAACTTCTCCTCTCTAACAAGCATCAATAACAACAAGTGGGTGCAGCAAAATTACCCTAACCTTACACAATATAGTGTAGACTACAATCACAATAGAAAACTTGTGAAAATATTTAGGTTTTTAACCCTTTATTATTACCCCTAAAGATATGGTAACTTTTTTCATGGGCTTTCACCAACTTTCTCCATTAGAGCAACCTTAAGCTGATCTTGTGTAAAAAACTGAGTCCCCATTTTCACAGTCGCTTGTTGGATCATAAGATCATTCACTACCGATAAACTCGCATGATTCACTTCCAAATCCAATTCCTTAAGTGCTTCCATAAACTTAGCACCAGGATGATTCCTCTTACTGCATTGGAACCTTATCATTGCATCCCAACCAATGATCTTCACATCAATCTCCATCTCAATCAAAACACCAGATTCTTGATTCAAACATTTCCGATCTTTAACCGAACTTTTCTCATTCGCCGCCGCCTCTCTGCTCATCCCATCAATCTGCTTTTGTAACTCTTCTTTATCAGACTCAACCTTCTGTAACTTATCTTTAAGCTCATTGATATACGAAATTGCATCTCCTAAAAGAGAAGCTTTATCCATCTTAGATACATTAGGAACCACAGCTCTTAAGGAATAGAACTTTTGATTCAACTTCTCTCTTCTCTGTCTCTCTGCCTCCACATGATTCAACGGCTCTTCTCTTCCATTAGCTGGTTTTCTCCCTCGTTTCCTCGGTTTCTTCTCCGGTTCAACCACAACTCTGTTACTCTCTGATTCTTTAACCACTGAAGCTTCAAGATCAGAGTGATTCGAGTCACCAGATTTAGCAGGACGTGGAAGAACAGTTGTGAAAGAAAGCATTCCTTCTTCATTATTCGAAACCGGAGATCTCTTCTTCTTACTATCATCTTCTTCTTCCATAAACCGGCTTTGACCAGATAAACCATTCTCAATCCCATTCTTGAAACTCACAATTTCACCAGATTTCAGAATCTGGGGTTTAGGGTTTTCCACAGAGCTTCCATTACCAAGCTTCGAATTTGTTTGAGAATCCGAATTAGAAGTTAAGTTATTACCAGTATTCAACGCCGGAGTAACAAGACCCGATTCAATCCCAGTAACATTAGGTTCAGTAATCCACAAACCCGGATCATTCTCTCCTTGATCCGGGTTCAAATCAAACGCCCAAGAACCCAATTCACCACCACCGTTGTTAAAACTGAAAAAGGTGTTAACTTTATCAACAAGATCTGAGCTTTGATGTATAACCTCCGACGAACCAAGCTCAACGACGCCGTTTTCAGAAGGTATACACACCATTGTCTCTAACCCATAAATCTGACCTTGACGAGCTCTTTCACAACTCGATCCAGCTAAAGCATTTGAGCCAGAGAGCCAAATCGTGTTCGAATTCGAGAAAGCTTGACCTGGTAAACCAATACCGTTAACGAAGCTTTGTGTCATCGAAACTAAAAAGAACCATTCAGTATCTGTAACTTCTTCATCTCCAGCTTCATCAGAGCCACCATTATTAACTCTTCCTCCTTCTCCATTTCTAACGCCGGAGATCAAAGCGTTGAGTTCTCTAATCACTCTCTTTCGATGTTCTTGTTCAGCTGGATTTAAATTCTTCTTCTTCCTTGGTTTCTCTTCTTCTCCTTTGTAATAACCATCTCCCCAAGCTAACAACGCCGTGTTGTTGTTGTTGTTGTTACTTCCTCCTTCTCCGATGATGACGTCTTCTCCGGTGAAATCGTAAGATAATTGCCAGAACACAGCGTAAGTCCAGCTTTCGTTTGCTCCTTCGATTAAAGCTTGGAGTCGTTGTTGAAGAGTATCTTCGTTGACCTGAGATTGCGCCGGAGGAGGAGGAGGAGGAGGAGAAGGAAGTGGAGGGAAAAGTGAAGAATGATCGGAGCTGATGAAAGCTTCCATTACCGATGTATCTTCATCGTTGGTTGACCAGAGATTTGTAGCGTTTGTTGATTGGTTGAGATGGTAATCGGTTAATTGAACATTCGTCGGAGACATAAGTTTTCTCCGATGGACTTAAAAAGAGAAGATTTTTTTTTGTTTTCCGGTGATGAGACAGAGAGGAGAGAATCAGAGAGTAATAGTAAGTGCTTTTAACAAATGTGGTGTTTGGTTTATTGTTGGGGAAAAAGAAATCTGTATATATTTATATATAAACTTTTTTTAATTAAACTGTAAAAATACTTTTTATTTTCACCAAATTCGTAAGAGTTTATATGAATTATTTCTTGAGTTAGTTCCTAAGGTGGTATTTTCATTGAGCCTCTAAATGGTTATTTCATGAACTAGTACAATAAAAATGCAGGTGAATAAGAACTAATGGTAGAGGACTTATTTAAAAAAAAAATGTTTGTTTCATTATATTCGACGTAACTAGTTAGAATTTAACAAAACATAGATTAGTATTTTATACCACCTTATTTTCTCTGACTAACTAGATAATCCATGTATATCATAAATGTGTTATATTTCAGTTTTTTGGTCTCAGGAAATTTTCTTAACTTGTTTTGTTTGTTTTTGGAGTATTTCATATGTTTGATTGTAGATAAGAGTCTATATTGCAGGTTTTGCCACTCCAATTTGTAGGATTGGTTGGGTTTGAAGATATATAGACAAATCTTTAGTTTATTGAGTTGATAAAAATTTCCAAAATAAAGTTACTCAGTTTCAGTTTTTAAATGAGTTTTACATATGTTGACAGAAATGAGTTTTACGAATATTATACCCAAGATTAATAAACACATTATCAATTTATTACATCTAAAAAGAAATAAATTGTCTTACTTGAATTTTATAATCAATCTTGTGGGTTATAATTATACACAACTTTACTGATATATGAAACAGAGTCGGATCAAATTTGTAATAGGACCAATTTTACAGCAACGTCGACCTTTTACATAAAATGTTTGTAATCGTGATAATTAAGAACACATAAAGAATGAAAATGATTTTTCACTCAAAATAATTATCTTGTCTCCCTCACTTTTGGTTTTGGGTCAATGTCTGCTTTTCTTGTGATTAAGGTCGATCCATCATTAAATTCTTGCAATCAATTTATTTAATTTGGAAATTTTTAACAATTATTTTTCAATATTGAGTGTACATAGTTCGATTGACATTATCATACTATAAAAAGAAAGGCAAAAAAATGTAATACTACAATAAGTGAATTGTTAATTAGTTGGTTCTTGGAGGCAAAAAGGATTAGGGGAATGTTGACACCGAACATTTGAATACAACTTTTATACACAAACCCTATAAAGAAGACATTATTTTAGTTATATATATATATATATATATATATATTCTCTTTCTCAAAGAAGTTCGTTATGACAATTCAATTATATAAATTTGCCTTTATATAATATACTAATAATTAGATTAAATTAATTTAAATTCGAAAAAATTAGCTTTGGATAGATGAAATTATGATTTTTTTTTTTAAAATCATATTAAAATATAAAGTACATTTTTTTGTAAAATAAAATTTTCAACTCTAGAATAACTATTTTTATGAAACAGAGGGAAAAGTAAAATTGTAACTATATTTTTGTTGGCATCGTTATCATATACAACTTTATAGCATGATAAATAAAGAAAAGACATGGATGATTTCGACATCAAAGGTGAAAGAGACACGAGATCATAAAGGTGAAATAAGAGGTATCGCATTATTTTTTCAAAAAAGATTTTTTCATTTAGTAATGAAAATTATACGACCTCACAAAATTAGACTACATTATGTCGGGTCTATTGTTTTTGTTGGCCAAAATTAATTTATGCTTTCCTTTTCGGTGAGAGGAAATGCCCAAAAATGTTGGTCTCTATGTGCATAGCCTCTGTTGCATAGTGACATTTTGGAATTGCAAAAACTAATCAAAGCAAACAAAACAAATAAAACTGGGCTTTAATAAAACTGGGCCGCAGAGGTTTTAGACTCTTAGTTGAACCTCTACTCTAGATAAGTGAAATGGTGAGATTTACGCTATATCACTTTCATGTTTGCTTTTAAATTATTTGCACCGCAACAGAAATGGACTTATAGATCAATTATTGGAGTTGATGGATGCTTTCTGAAAGTTATAAACTCTGTTCTAAAAATCTCTGCCTACCTCCGATTACTCTCCGTCTAGTCGCTAGACCCACCTTCGCCGTCCGACTAACGTCTAATCGCTAGATCCACTTTCGCCGCAAGATAATTTTTTTTTTGTTATTCAGACATTTATATTAGGAGTTTTTGTGATATTTTACAATAACTTATGTTTAAAATTTTAATAAAAATCATAAAATTCTGTCTTAAAAATACGTTTTATGTGTTTACTGCAATTTTAAAAATAATATTATAGAAAAATTTAATTATAATAAATTAATATATTTAAAAACATTAAAATAGTCTTAAAACTCTAAAAATAATCTCCGATTAATCTCTGTTTAATCTCTGATTTATTGATTAGACGCTAGGCCCACCCTTGCCGCTCGACTATCGACTAACAATTTTTGGAACATGGGTTATAAAGTATTAATTGTTAAAAGGTCAGTTTTTACTTTTTAGTTTTCACTATATGAAACACAAATCACTATATAAATTGTAATTGTAGTACATATCGAAAATACAGAATATTAGTTGCGATCAACAAACAAAAGTCGGTTTGCATTTTGGAGATGACACCGGTTTTATTTTAGTATTAGATCGGCAAAAATAATAATTTATTTTGATGTTTTAAGCATTAAAAAAATATTTTCTTTAAAATTTTGTGGGTATGCAATTTTTTATCATTTTTTTTGAGGGTATACTCAATATGATGCAACAAGAATAGCGAAACATTTGAGCATATAATACGTGTGAGACATTTTAAAGTCAAAATATGGAAATAAAACAAAGTTGAATCCGTTAGTCTGGTGTTTTATTTGGAGTTGCAAAAGTCGTATTAACTTCAGAATTTTTTTTTAAAAAATACGTACTAGTAAACTATATGATAAACATAATATTAATAGGAAAAATGTATAACACACAAATTATATTTCTAAGTGTTGTTAGGAACTAAAAACTAATCTTTGAATTGAGGTTGAAGAAAAGGGAAAAAAAATGATAAGCGTTCATCAGTTACCATCCACGTTGCTTCAGAAACGGAATTACGCACTACGTGTCGTTTCTGAACAATACCATTTTCGTAATTTCTGGCATTTTATAAGGGTATTATCGTCAGTATAGTCAGATTAAATGTTTCCATCAATGTTCCTGGGTTTTTTGATTTTTTTTTTTTTTCAGATTTACAAATTTTGATTGAAAAAGAAAGGAGAAAAACAAAAGCGTCTCTCAACTCTTAAAAAAATCTTTCAAATTCATCAAGGAGGTGATCCATTGTCACCTCTTCAGTTTTTTTTCTTCTTCGTAAAATTTCTGTAAATCCTTCATTTTCTTCCACAATGGCTTGTGCTGACAATCTTACCGACAAAAATATCGTTTTCAGAAAACTCAAATCAAAATCTGAGAACAAGGTATCAATTTTTTATCTGAATTCTCCCCTTTTTTTTTTGAAATTTGATTGTGTGTGTCTAGATCTGGGAATTGTTTGACTAGATCTTCGATTTGGAATGTATTTCGATTTCTAGGTCTGCTTTGATTGTAGTGCGAAGAATCCGACTTGGGCATCTGTTACATATGGGATTTTTCTCTGCATTGATTGTTCAGCTACTCATCGAAGTCTCGGTGTTCATATCAGTTTCGTCAGGTAAATTTTTTGAAATTAGAGGTCCAATTCTGCATCTGATTCGATTCATCTACATTGTTCTAGCTCACATTTGTTGATTTTTTTGGTTAAGGTTTAAGCTTTTTTTGAGTTCTAAAAGTGTAGCATTACGTTGACTCTAGTGTGATTGAACAATATGATTATGCTTTAATTCAAATGATCGATCTATTGACTAGTTAAGATTTTCAGAACTGTTTCTTTGTCTTATTGGGTTTGTATAATGCCACATTATGTTCTAAAGATGCTAAATTTTTCGTGTTTTGTATTTTGTCTGGTTTGGTGTATAGATCAACGAATTTAGACTCATGGAGCCCTGAGCAGCTGAGGACAATGATGTTTGGTGGGAACAACCGAGCTCAGGTGTTCTTCAAGCAACATGGATGGACTGATGGTGGCAAAATCGAGGCTAAGTATTCTTCAAGAGCTGCTGATTTGTATAGACAGATTCTTGCTAAAGAAGTTGCTAAAGCCATTGCAGAAGAAACTAATTCTGGTCTACCCTCATCTCCTGTTGCTGCTTCTCAGCTACCGGAAGCAACTAATGGGGTTTCTTCTTATGCTGTTAAGGAAGAGTTACCACCTAAAAATGAAGCTACCAGTGGCACTTCTTCGCCTAGAGCTTCTAATACAGTTGTGCCTAGTACGTTTAAGAAACCTTTAGGAGCTAAAAGGACAGGAAAAACTGGTGGTCTTGGCGCACGGAAGCTTACTAGTAAGGTAAGTCTTGGTTTTTTTTTTTTTGTTGGAGGATTTACTTTTATTTTCTCTTGTTCAGATTACAAGATTGGGTTTTGTTTTTGGTAAATTGTAGACAAAGGACAATCTGTATGAGCAGAAACCGGAAGAAGTTGCACCGGTTATTCCTGCTGCAACTTCAACTAATAATGGGGGAAGCAAATCATCAGCTGGTTCATCATTTGTCTCTCGGTTTGAGTACAATGACGACTTTCAACCTGGTGGACAAAGCGGTGGTGGTACACAAGTGCTTAGTCATGTTGCTCCACCAAAGTCATCAAGTTTCTTTTCAGATTTCGGAATGGACAATTCTTTCCCCAAGAAATCAAACTCCAACTCGTCAAAATCTCAAGTAAAGCCGATGGTTCTCAGAAACAAAAATAGTAAATCGGTATTACAACCCTCTGCTAAGCCAGTTTTTTCCTTACTAGGTTGAAGAGTCGGATGAAGCAAGAAAGAAGTTCACAAACGCCAAGTCCATATCTTCTGCTCAGTACTTTGGTGATCAAAACAAAAACGCTGATCTTGAATCAAAAGCTACTCTTCAGAAGTTTTCAGTAAGTAACATTCCACACAATTTCAAACAAACATTTCTCATCCTTCGATCCTAATGCCATTGTGGGAAATTACAGGGCTCAACATCTATCTCCAGTGCTGATTTTTACGGTCACGACCAAGATGATTCCAACATTGATATAACCGCTAGCGATCTCATTAACCGGCTTTCTTTCCAGGTAAAAGATCAATTTCTCCTGAATCTCTGGTTCTAACTCAGATATTAAACCTGTCTATAAATGTTCGATTTCAAATGTGTGATCAGGCGCAACAAGATATCTCGTCGCTGGTGAACATAGCAGGCGAAACGAAGAAGAAGCTTGGAACTTTGGCTTCTGGTATCTTCAGTGATATTCAGGATAGAATGCTGTAAGAAGAACACAAGCTCTCACATGTTTTTGATTTTACAGAGTAAAAGAAAGAAAGAAAGAAAAAAGCTTTGTCGGAAATTTCCAATGAGTTTCACGTTTCTCTGTTTTTTTCATAGAGCTTTTTTGGAATATTGAGACGTGGCTATTGTTGTTTTGTTATCTCAAAATCTATATGGATTATTATATTTGGATATGTCATAGACTTTTTTTTTTTTTTTTAATCAAACTGTTTGTTTGTGGGAAATGTGATTTTTTTTTCAATTTAATTGTGATTATACAATGTGTTTCGAATGTTAATCCGCAGAATAATAGAATGATTGGTTCTGCAATTATGTTCATGATTTTGCACATGTAAATAACAAGTAAAATAAAGAGTCAAGATGCTTCTTACTTTCTAATATTTCTTTTAATTAAGTCAGATTTTTTTTCCTATTAATTCATAAATATATTGTAGTTTTTGGAGGATACAGAATCTAGAAGACTGATTTTATCTTACCAAATAGTATTAGATTTCATGTTTGACCAAGCAATTATACTATTTTGTAAATTTGTTTTACTTCTTTTTGTCATAAAACTTTATCTTCCAACCAACAAAAAATTGTTGAAATAAAATATTTACCTAAGATATATTACCATAAAAGCAATTCTTGTAATTATATAATGGTTGACTGAGTGTGTCAAAGTTATGACATAAAAAAAAAAAAACAAAAGGACTATAAAAGAGTCAAAATCCAATGTTGACCACCGACCTTAAAAAAAACTAATTTACCGTATCTGGAGATACTGGAAGATCTGAGATTACACTTTACAGTTTTACGCATAATTTCAATTTTTTTTTTGTTCCGATTAAAAACCCTAAAAAACCATGGCGATTCGATTTTCCCTCCCAATTCAAATCATCTCCTAGTCTCCTTCTTCTCACCTTCCTTCGGAATTCGCTTCCGATCTTCTTCCAAATCCTTATTCTTAACCGGAATTTCAATTCTTGCACCGGAAAATCGACTTTTCATCTCCTATAGACGAAACCCTAATTTTTAGTCAGATATCGAACTGTATGACGATGATAATGGCTAATTCCGACGTATCGTCATCGACTTCATCTCCTTCTCCGTTAATTCCCAACCCAGACGCAACCCTAGATGAGTCTTCTTCACCAATCGCGTCGATTGAAGACAAAGTTGTTAAATCATTGGCTCTTTCATCGCCAAATCGAGATCGCGATAATCATGATTCTCCAATCTCAGATGGGGTTTCGACTTCTTCTTCGTCAGAGGACGATGAAACTGTATCCGAAGATTCTCCGGATGGTTTGGAGCACGATGAGTTTAGCAATGCTACTCAAGTTAAGCCAGAGTCTCAGATTCTGCCATTGAATTACTCTGGATGCAATAACAATGCTATAGACGATATCGACGATGGAATCTGGGACGCTTGTTCGTCTGAGCCCGCAGAGCATCACCATCGATGGACACCAAATGTTTCACCTGGCTATGGAAGTGAAGATGATGATGATGATAACTCTAAAATGGAATGTAGCCAACCCCAACCACTGTCATTGGGATTTAAGCAAGTAGAGCCTTTGAAGATTGAGGAGCCCATCACTGGTGTTGTAAGTTCTGATTTCCATTTCAATTTGGTTTCATTGTTTTTAAGTTTTGATCTTTGAATACGAATTTGACATTTTTTTTTCGTAGGGTGCTGGAATTTGGAATTTAGGCAACACTTGTTTCCTTAATTCGGTGTTGCAATGCTTAACTCATACTGTGCCACTTGTTGAGAGCCTTCGTTCTTACAAGTATCAGAATCCCTGTAACTGTAAGACTCGTAATGCATAGCTTTTTATTGTTTATGTTACTTTGTAATTATCTTATATATATCCTTTGATATTTGTAGGTGGCAATGATTTCTGTGTTATTAGGGCTCTTAGATATCACATTGAGTCTGCATTGAGGCCTCCGAGATATCCATTGGCTCCGGATTATTTTCTTAACAATCTCAATTGTATCCTTTATACAATTTTTTTACTTATTTCCATCAATAATTGCTGTCATATTTTTCTGAGTATATTCGTTTGGCTGCATAGTTTGCTTTTGGGATTCTCTGTTTTTGTTTCTTAGAGGAATTGATTTATCCTTAGCTACTACAGATTTTTCGCCTGACTTCCACCGTTACCAACAAGAAGATGCCCATGAGTTTCTGCAGGCCTTTTTGGATAAGTTGGAAAGATGTTGTTTGGATCGTAGAACTCATCGTGGCTATATGTCTTCTCCAGATGTTAGCATCGTTGAGCATGTCTTTGGTGGGCGTCTCGTCAGTGGGGTAAGAAGTTAACTCAAACTATAAATTTGGTTAAGTGTCCAAGCAATTGTTGGTATGAGTTTAAATTTGATTCTGGGAAACATGTGCGCATTTCTTCTTTCATTCAGCTTCGTTGCTGCAACTGCAACTCTGTGTCTGAGACTTTTGAAAAGTCCGTTGGGATCAGTTTGGAAATCGAACATGTGGATACTCTTTGGAGTGCACTAGAGTCCTTTACCAATGTGGAAAAGCTTGACGAGCAATTGACCTGTGATAGCTGTAAGGAAAAAGTTTCAAAGGAGAAGCAACTCCTGCTTGATAAGCTGCCATTGGTTGCCATATTCCATCTGAAGAGATTCAAGAATAATGGACTTTATATGGAGAAGATCTTCAAGCATGTCAAGATCCCATTGGAGCTAGACTTGCAGCCATATATGAGGGATAGCCAGGAAAACGGAGTATGTGAACTTGCAGTAAGCTATCTCTTATATCCCTCTTAAGTACTCAAATTTGTATTTTATCTTAGATTGCTCACACTAAAAACCCATTCTATTTCTTTCTTTCTTCAGGTTTCTACAAAATATCATCTTTACGCTCTTGTGGAGCATTTCGGTTATTCAGTAGCTTATGGTCATTACTCCTCGTATGTGAGGTCAGCCCCCAAGATATGGCATCAATTTGACGACCTGCAGGTGATATTTTTAGTAATTTTAGTTGATTCTGGTGGTTAAGTAGATGAGTTCGATTAATGAATATTTCCTTGTTGTGTGTTTCACAAACGTCGGCAGGTCACAAGAATCGATGAAGAAAGTGTGCTAGCACAGGATTCATATATTCTTTTTTATGTAAAAGAAGGAACCCCCTGGTTTTCTAGAGCCTTTGAAGAGATGCAGCCATTGCTTGAAGCTAGCTTACGAAATTCTTCGCCTCAGTCTGTGCTTGATTCTACCAACGGCGAGTGTTTATCAGAGATCAGTTATGAGGCTGTGGATAAATCCAACAAACCCAGCGACTCAGCTGGAGTGTCTAACCAAAATGTCAAGACAGAAGAGAATTTTGTTTCCCTCTCTGACGAGCAAAGCGAAGATCTGTTTCTATCAGCAGAGTCTAGTAACGAAGATTCTCCCATGGAACTTCTTTTGGACCCGCTTGTGACTGAGGATTCATACAATCCATGCACTGAGAAAGAAGCAGATTCTTGTTTAGCCATTGAAAGAGCTTCCACCGGTGATGATTTTTTCCCTCTGCTTATGGTTGACCCTTCTCCAAACCAGCAAGGTACTATATATTCTTTTATTAGAAGAAGACTTTTGAAACCGAGTTTTATGTTTTCTTCACATCAATGTCAACTTATCGGAGTTTTAGTAATTACTTGGTGGTGCTGTGTGTTGATTCTGCAGTAGGAACTTTCCAAACTCTACTCAAGCAATTTGAAGAAACCCCAAAGAATGAAGAAGGACCTTGCGAGCAGCCATTATTAATAAGTGACATTGCAGATTCAAAGGAAGCAGAGTTTGCGCAAAGAGACCGTGTGAAGAAGCTGTCACCTCGTGCTAGAGAGTTACAGGATCAAGCCGTTTCTACAACAACTGGTTCGCCACCCAAAAAGATAAAAACAGCATGAAAATGTCTAACATCTAATGCTGCATTTGGACACAAAGTGGTGTATTTTGCGACTTTCTTGATCGCTAATTAACTTCGAACTTCTTTTAGGTGTGAGAAAGACGGGTAGCGACTTTGATTAGACTAAATTAGGCTTAAGTCGTTTTTCGATTTTGTGCATAGTACTAGTTTTGGCACTTTGGTGTTTTTTTTTTCTTGGTTTATTGATAAAGGCAAGGTTTAAGAATCTAATAAAGCTTTAGATTCTGCAAAATGGTTTTTGTGTTTTTTTTTTCCCGACGACTTATTCTACTTTTTTGTTGGGTCGATCTTGAAAATACCAAGTAAAAAAATAACAATACGACGACGAGTTACAGGATCTAAGACTATTAAGGCTATCTTGGGTTTCCAAATAACACTTAGACGAAGAAAAATTAAATTAAATGAGATTAACCGAGATAATTCAATTAAAATGAAAACCGACCGGTTTGGTTCCAGCTCATTTTGACCTCTAGCTTCACTATATATAATTCACCTGAGATCGATTTACTAATAATGTTAAATAAGTTCAATTGTCAGTAATTAACTAATAACCTAAAGATTAGTGGACTATGAGTAAACACTATTTACATGCCTCTATATCTCTATTTTCTTTTAAAATTGAATAGAAAATATAAAAGTGTTTTTGATCAAATATTCTGGAAGATGATGCGAAATAAATACAAATCTATGATGTTTATCTTCGACCGAGTCTACTCTTCTTTCGTTTTTATGGTTGATGATACATATAAAATTTTCGAAAATTAATAAAGAAAAAAAAAAAAAGGATGATAAGAAGCGGGCCCATTGGGTCAGATATGGCGTGCCGTGTCCAAGTGCTTCAATTTTGACTAACTTTTCAATTTTTATTTTTAGTATTTTAGTTTTAACGTCAAGGAAAATATAACTCGTGTATGTTTTTGGTGGATTAAAAAAACTCATTTGTATATGGTTTAAAATGATCATAATTATCATGACTTGTGTTTGCACATCAAGGAATAACTCGTGTTATAAAGTTACAAAATGATTTTTTTTTCCTTTATCACATTTTTGTAAATAATTTATTTATTAAAAACACAAATTATTTTCTAGCCCCCCCAAATAAGAAAAACGAAAGAAAAATCATCTCTAAAAAAATATGGATTGGGACTATGTATATCACAATTTGAAAGTCTAGTGGCGTCATTTTTCAAAGTCAATGGACAATGAAATGCAAATAAGACTTGTGGGTTCTTTCTTTGACTACACATGTTTCAAAATTGTCACAAAGATACTAACTTGTCCACCAATACATTATTTATACTAGTATTAAACAGTTTCAATTTTTTTTTACAGAAATAATAATTCGGTAATCGGATTCCGGCTAGTAGTTTCTGTTTTGTATAGAAATTTTTATGAAATGTGTTTCGACTTTTATAATGAAAAACAATTTGGCATCTTTCTCCATCTACCATCATGCATGACAAATGAAAAAAAAAGAAGCTGTTATTATCATATGATGTCTATACAATGCATTTTATATGTTTTCTTTAATTTATTTCCTTGTCGTCATTCTTTTATTTTACTATAAACACTATAGTCTATAGGTGTATTTTAAAAAAGGTTAAAGATATATACAATATCGATATCGGATTCATTAGGTATAAACAAAGATTTATCGTCGGGCCAACAAATTATATATCCGCATGAAATACGGAGGCCTAATTAGTAATTAGCAACGCAATGAGTAGAATCTTATAAATAATACATGAATTTAAATAAATAACTCCATATTTTACTTATCGAATTTACAACAAAAAATGGTTGTTCGTCAAATTTTGAACTCTAATGGGATATGACGTTTACCCGTTTTGTTTTATCAAAACTAATTAATTGTACTTTCATATCAGATGAGACATGACATTGATTCAAAAAAGGTTTGGTATGTAAAATGAATTAAACTATATAAGTATACGATTTTTATATCAAAGGACATGAGTTGAAAATGGAGTTTCCTTTTCAAGTGATGCATATTGGAATAGTTAGTACTGACTTTTCAATGTTTATTAACCTAATTAAATTGGAACAACAACCAAACTCAAGCACTAATAAACAAAAGGGTGTCTTTTTATATAATCACCCATCTTTTGACCTAAATTTCTGCATTAATTTCCTCTTTATTAATTAAGTTATAAACAAGTACAGATGGATTAGGTTATTACGTCTAATTCATGAGCTTGTCTCCGCTTATTGCTCGCTTTAAAGCTATAAAAATGGAATCTAATTATTGGTATCACCCATCTTCTTATTATATACAAATATATACCAATAATAAGAACAAAGTATAAAGTGCGATTCACACTTGTTCCAACTCATTCTTATGTACATATATAATAGGAATACATGCGCGTGCACATAGACACACTCAAATACATATATTTCCATATAAACCAAATTTATAAATTCTTAATGTTGACTTAATCTTGAATAAAGCTTGAGTTATAAACTATCCTAATGAGATTAAAATTATGATCTTTATAAGTTATCTAAAGATATATATATATATATATATATATATATTTAGGAGTTATCTAAATATATCTCTAATATGAATAAGATTAAGGTTAAGTGTTTTCATATATAAGGAGATGTCAAACTTGTGACATAACTTATGAGTTTATAGAGATTAAGATTGAGAAATTGAAAAAGTTTTAGTTTTGAGTGATTTTCTAAAATTTAATAAAAAATTAGTTGTTTTTATTGATCTTTGAGTTCTTAATTGTGTTTTAAACTTTAGACTTAATTTTTTTTTTGTTTAAAACTGTTTTTGGACACAAAAGGTGTCAAACTACAATAATGGAGCAATAGTTTTCTCCACTTGGCTAATATAAAATATCTAACACTAAAAACTTACACATCCCCCAAAAACAAATTGTGGTAAAGATAAACAAATTCCATTTTAATAAAACCAAAAAAAACATTATTATTATTTTATACATGTAACCAATAATAATGTTGTGCTGTAACGGAAACAAATATTAACAACTAGTACTTAAGATAAGTCCAAATAATGACAGAAACGAATTCATATAAAAATATATACATAACAAAATAAAATTATTAAAGTTTAGAAAAATTCTTATAAGATATAATCAAAATACCTAACATCTTAATAAAACCGGGCTAACAGGAAAAAATATCCAAAGTGAGGAGAATATATTATTTGAAGATAATCAATAGTTTATAGAAAACAAAGATATTGATAATATATGAGAAATATATTGGGAAAATATAAAGGGAAATAATTTATATATGCATAAAAATTGAAAAAAAAAAAAAAAAAGGAGGAGGAGGTTTGGGTTGGTCGACTTTGCTAAGATAAGAGAGACTGACCCTCTTTTCTTCTTCCCTATTCTTCTCTCTTTACCTTCTCTGCAAGAAACTTCTCTCTCTCTCTTTCTCTCTTCAAAAAAGTTTGAAGCTGACTCTAAAAAGTCTTTCTTTTTTCTTCCTGCACTTAGTAAATGGCGATCGAAGATCAAGAGAATACAATCCGTGAAATCAAGCCTAAGAACAGAAGAATCATGGTACTTCCATTTTCTCCTTTCTCTGTTCCTCAAATGTGAAATGGTTTCTGTGTTTTAGTTTCCGATTTCTCATTTATTTGATTATCAAATCTTTCTGGGTTTGGAGTTTTTGATTGAATTTGGAATTCAAAAACTTGTAAATGGCGAAAAGTTTTAATCTTTTTTCTTAAAAATGATTCTTCATTGAAGTGCTCTGTTTTCGTGTACCTAACAAAGTGATTTCATGTTTATTTTGAAGAATCCGGACAATGCTCTTTTGGAGTTAATTTTTTTTATTTGGTGTCACGGATTTGTACAATATACTTTTTTATTATATACCAATTTTTATACTTTTAAACCCTCAGAAATCCAGTGAAAACAGTGAACACGAATCTAGAACATTTCTGGGTTTAAATACGATTCTTTTTAAATTGAAAAAATATATCAGAACAGAATCAAATTTCAAACTTGTTTTGAGGAGTTTTGATGGTAGTTTAAGAGAGATGTCTAAATGTTCTCTTGAGGTACCAAATGGTAATGTTTGGTTAATGAAATAGATGATGAAAAATTGAATATATTGGTTTTTGGTGTAGGGAGCTGGTGGACCAGAGGAAGAAGATAATCGTTGGCCTCAATGGCTAAAACCTTTGCTTAAAGAGCAATTCTTTGTTCATTGTAAGTTTCATGGAGACTCTCATAAGAGTGAATGCAATATGTATTGCTTAGACTGTACCAACGGCCCACTTTGCTCTCTTTGTCTTGCTCATCACAAGGATCATCGCACCATTCAGGTGAGAAGTCTTGATCTTGATTGTTGCTTAATACTTGAGTCGAAAGAGTCGTTCTTTATATTTTCTTGTGAGGTTTTGACATTTTTCTTGGATTGGTTTTTGGCAGATAAGGAGATCTTCTTATCATGATGTTATAAGGGTGAATGAGATACAAAAGTATCTTGATATATCTGGGATTCAAACATATGTGATCAATAGTGCTAAAGTCGTCTTCTTGAATGAGAGACCTCAGCCTAGGCCAGGGAAAGGCGTAACCAATACCTGCAAGGTTTGTTACCGTAGCCTCGTCGATGATAGCTTCCGCTTCTGCTCTCTTGGCTGCAAGGTACGGTTACCAACTCTTCCTTTTTATTGTATCAAGTAGAAGAAACTTTGGTATTGGGTTGACATTTTAATTTCCCCTCTTTCACGTTTCGTATAGCAAATCTCAGGTCTCTTACAGTTTCACCTAACATTTGCTTGCATTTTTTGGTAAATTTAATTCACATTTTAACCGCACGAAAAGAAAGATCAAAACTTTTGAAATTGGTCATCCTCAAATCTTGATTTACCTTTTACAGTTTCACCTAACTTGAGATCATCTCTCTCTCAGAATCATTCTCTGATAAACTTACTTTCTCTATGTTTTTGGTGAATGAAATCAAGATTGCTGGAACATCAAGAGGCTTTGAAAAGGGAAGAGAGAACCTTCTGATGGAAACAGAGGATTCAAGTAGCAACATTGGAATTGGGAAGAACATTTCAAATCTCCAAAGTTTCAATCCATCAACACCTCCACTTACTACATCTAGTAACTGCAGAATCGCCAAGCGAAGAAAGGGAATTCCTCATCGATCTCCGATGGGATAAGAACTGATTTGAAAAGAAGCTTCTGCCATTTCCAAGTTTCTTCATCTATAAGATAACACTCAAAGGTTTAGCTAATACAGAGGCTTTTTGTCTCTTTTCATATACTAAAGAAATGGTCTTCTTGCTTGTGTTAGCAAAAAAAAGGAGAGGCCTCTTAAGTTAGGTTGTGTCTTACTAATGGGCAAGTATGTGAATATGTAATGCGATTGTATATTTTTGTGGTGTAAAAGGGGTAGAATGGAAATATAGGGGTTTTAGGGGGCTACAAGTGGGAATAAAACAAAATTAGTTTTTGTTTTTTTATTTATTTATGTACTCATGGTGTAAATTTGGTTTGGTTAGGTGCATACATGGATCTAGAATTATAAATTAATAAATAAATAAATAAATAATGAGATTTCCTACCTTTTATATTTTTGCGATTTTAAGAAAATAAAGAGGCTTTAGAGCCCAAAATATTTATTCCAACTTCCAAGTCCAAAATTTTAAGAGCCATATGTTATTATTTGTAACTATTTGGACTTAATTAGAAAGTTGGAATTTTTGGCTTTAAGCATGAAGCCAACAATAACATATGGTCCTGACTTGAATAAACGAAACGACTTTAAACATAATTGGTGTTGTAATTGTAATAATAAAATAATTTAAACTTTATTCGTTATAAATGGTATATTAATTCTCATGGGGCATTGTGTTGGAAAGCAATTTGGTGGGGAAGGTCTAATTTCCTGTCTCTTTTAAATTTCTTGAGAATGGAACCATTTGGAAATTGGAATAAGCATTTAGAGAGAAAGAGAGATACATAACGAGAAGAATATATGTCTTTTTTTCTCAACGAGTAATTTTTATTTATCAAATTAGCACTAGAATTATAAATGAGAGGCCTTATTAAATAAATTCTTACTTATCAAGATAGATAAACTGATCATTTTCACGTTTAATGGTGTAGTCAAACTTAGTTTTTCGAGAGGAAAAAATCCATATATATATATAAATTGTAAAATAACACAATGAAAAGCAAATTATCTTAATGTATACTCCAATTGTATGTTTAAACTGTAATAAAGATAAGAATATCTCAAACCCTTAATTATATGTGTAATGTATGTATAAATTTCTCAAACCGTAATATATGTTTCATATTCTCGTCCAGCCCCAAGGAAAAAAAAACATATTGTAAAGGAAACTAATTTCTTGTCAAGGAAGTAGATTTGAAGATCTCATACTCATTGCTTGAGTCCCAAGAACCAATCCATCACTTGAGAATGATCTATTCAAGTCTGCAGGCTTCACTCTGTTTCCATTTTCAAGATCATTACTTTCCTCTTCCTCTTCTCCGTCTCTACTTATCCGCAAAGCAATATCCGCGGCCGAGAATCGACGTGGATGATGAGAGCTAATCGAAACACTAACCTCTTCCCGGTGATCAACAACGATTACATTTCCTTCTGCTGATCCAACATTGCTAGTAAACCGATCAAGATTCATCACCACAACACGATGATCAGGTTCTTGAGTGGTAGGGACGATGATCTTAGCCCGACAAAGTGGACAATTTGAATGAGATTTGAGCCACCGATCGATACAAACGACGTGGAAAATGTGGTTGCATTTAGGCAATAACCTTAAGCTCTCGTCTTCGTTAAACTCACCAAGACATATTGAACAATCCGTACTTTTGATCTTGATGAGACCTTTTTGATGCTTCTTTAACTTGAAACATCCGATCTGTTTTATGAGAGCATCGTCTAAACCGGTGTTTGAAGACTCATGAGCAAAAGGGTCGTCTTGACTTTCCGGCGAGTCAACATCGAGAATTATATCCGATCCTCCGGTTTCTGAGGCAGCTTCATTGATGGTATCATTGGCACAATACTTTGAGACAAGAGTGTAGTAAGCTGCCAAGAGAAAGGCAGTTGCAAAGATTCCAATAATGGCGATGACAAGAGGGGAGAGATTAGGGTTTGATGAAACGCCGTCGTTTAGGAGTTGTTCATAGGAAATTGGTGGTGGAGAGATGAAGTTGATGTAACTACACCATTGAGGACAAAATGTGGAACATAAGCCTTGAGAACAATCTCTTGGATTGATATATTGACTCCAAGCATTAGGATTTGGATCGGACTCCATGAAAGAGGAAAAAAAAAGGAAAAAAAAATTGGATCCTTGAGGGACTAATCAAAGATATGTTACATTGATAAGTTTATTCATTTATATATGATAATCCAAATCGTAGCATAAATGAGGTAAGAATTTGTTTATATTTGTGATGAATATGGCTTATAGATGTGGAATGTACGAAATTTGATATCATATACTAATATATAATGCAGATTCTTTTTGGTGTATGAGAAGCTTTGCTTTGTTTTCGTTTCCCTTACTTTTTTGTTCTTTTAATGTGGCTTTAGCTTTGTTCTTTATCTCTTTATTTCTTTTCTTTTGATGGCATAATTGGCTTGTTGACTAAGATATTGAATATGGTACGTAAATATGTTATCTATGATTTTGATGTCATTTTTTTTTTCTCCCTTACGGCAACTATGATTTTGATGTCGTATGATTCTAATTGAACGATCTATATTGATTTAAACATATGTATTACATAGAAAAAACATGTGTATTTTTTTTGGATGAAATGTAAAATTTATTAATGAAAAGAGCGTGGCTTAATTACAATGGAAAAAAATAGATAACGGAAATAAAGAAACTGGAGGACTGGTACGGGCAATTAGGATATGCCCCGAGCTCTGAACCATCTCGCTGAAGTAGGCCATAGAGATGGGCTGTGTCTTGGTAACGAAGAGAAACAACATGAATCCGAACCGGCTTCTCGATAAGGCGAATGAGATATCTCGTTGACCGGTATAGCTGATTATGTTTTCTTTGATTCCTTTCTCTCATATGTAATAACATATGTACATTACATTACATAAATAATCCAAGTCTCACCTCTCTCAGTTTGACTAAAAAAGAAGTATGTTTTGTTGTACTTTTTTTCAAACATAAAATCTAATTCATAAAGATTATTTTAATAAAAAAAATTAGTTATTGTAGATTACTTTGGTATAATTTAGGATATGTTTATCTTTTAATTATTTTGGAAAATAGTGTCACATTTCTTTAAATCCAAAGTTTAACATATCTTTCTTTAGTGTTCTCATTTCCTTTTTCTTTTGAGTTATATATATACTTTATTACATTGATACATGCTAAATTTTAACAATATGCACTTAAAAGTATACATTTCTATCAGCATATATAAAATGAAAGTAATCTATTTTATTTGATATACTTTAAAAAATATATTTTTACATATGGCGTGGGACCCCAACTTCATATTTAATAATATAACTAAAATATAATCAAGAAATAGTTATCGTAAATCTACACTGGAATATTATTCTTTTATTAAACTATTCTGCTATTATATATATATATATATATATATATATATATGGATGTACAATATCATACGTGTTTCCTTTCTCTAAAATCTTATTTTGTTTAACAATGTTTTCTGGACAAAGTGTTGTTTTCAGCAAACTGAAAGCGAGATCCAAGAATAAGGTTCAATTTTTCTTGAAAATTAATGCTCCATTTGGGATATGTTCGTTTTTTTTATGTTTTTGCTTCTCTTGGTGTTTTAGGTATTCTTCGACGATTGTGTACGAAAAATCCGACATGGGCATCAATTACGTACGGAATATTTCTCTGCATGGATTGTTCAACTACTCATCGAAGTCTCGGTGTTTATATCAGCTTAGTCAGGTAAAACTTTGAAATTTGAGGTCCAAATTTTAGCATTCGACATTATTCTAGTTCAAAGTTGTAAAATTGTATGTGTATATTTTGGCTAGTATTTTGAGCTTTTAAGTACATGTGATAGGTATATATTCGGAAAATGTAGCATTTCGTTGATTTTTACCTTTATTATTTTATAAAATCAGCATGCTTTCAGAGTTTTGACTTCAATTCAACCGGTTTTCTTGAAATTAGACAGATTCATATTATTGATCCATTGACTAGTTAAGATTTTTTTGCTTTTTTGTTTTTGATAATATGTGAATTATATATACTAAATAGACATAGCTACTTTGCTTCTTTAGGCCCAAAAAAATAATTAAAAAAGCCTTAAAGAAGTGAAAAAGAGAATTTACAAACTGGTTCTTTGGCTTATTGAATTGAATAACGCCACGTTACGTTCTCAAGATGCTGCTACATTTTCGTTTACGTTCTTATTGAATTGATCAACGAATTTAGACTCATGGAGCCCTGAGCAGCGAAGGACAATGCTGGTTGGTGGCAACAACCGTGCTCAAGTCAAGTCTTCTTCAAGCAACATGGATGGACGGACGAAGACATAATCGAGACCAAGTACACTTCAAGAGCTGCTGATTTGTATAGGCAGTTTCTTGCTAAAGAAGTTGCTAAAGCCATTGCAGAAGACACTACTTCTGGTCTACCGGAAGCATCTAATAAGGTTTCTTCTTGTGCTGTCAAGGAAGAGTTAACTCCTAAAGAAACTTCTTCTGTGAAACATGACGCTACCGGTGCCACTTCTTCGTCTAAAGCCATACCGGGATGGTTCGAATCGGATGTCACAAAAGAAACTGATACGGAACCGGAAGGTAGGATTTCATGTAATTGATCACTAGAGTAACCCGGTATATATTATGCCGGCGGCCGGCCCCAGTTTAATTATTAACCTCGGTGGTATTACTGGTACCCGGTTTAGCTGTATTCGGATTCTCTTGAGAAACCGTAACCAAACCTGGAATTAGCTGGTTTATCTTCCAAACCAAACAAAATGTATATCCAAACGATTGCATGAAATCTGAGGTGGCCTCAGGAGTGATTCCACTTTGGTTTATGAACACACGTGGATCAGTTGCATCCAATTGTCCAGCCGCCGGTCCGGCTTAGAATTGGTGTTAAAGTTGTTGATGTTTGGTATGGTTTTAGGGGGTGATGATTTGAAGCATTTTATGTATGGATCAGTTGGAGTTTGAGAAGATCTTCAAAAAGCAGTGTTATTGTTATTACCAAATTGGCCATTGTTGATAGCAGCCGCAAGCATTTGAGAAACATCGAGCATAGGGCTAAGATTGTTGGTTCTTGGCTCGTGCGTCACTGGATCGATTCCCATTTACAACAACTGCTTCTTAAAGTATTTAGGAATATTTTTGATTTTAAAATATTTATAATTAAAACAAACCAAAGATTAACCATTTGTATGGTTAGAGAATCTTAAACTGAAGTATAGACCCTACTAGTCTTGAACATGTGAATTCTATAATAGCAATAAAACGTATATTTGACGTTAATTAAAAATAGTATTATACTTCATGGTTGGATCAATAAACGGAATATGATAACGACGACAATTGTTTTTGTGAGTTTGCGTATTATTTGTGTGTTTTTTTTTTTTTTTTTTTTTTTTTGCTAAAAGGGTAAAAAACTTTTAAGAAAATTTGTTTGTGTTTAGGACAAAACAGACAAAAGTACCAAATAAACTGATCGAATATGTAATAAATATTATATTTTCATTAGACAGTAAAACAGTACCAAATAACATTAATATGAAGATCAATAGAAAAGAACTACTAATATTTGATAAAAACGTATTTCATACTTGATAAGAACTACGTACTAATATTGCCATTATTTGAATAATAATAATATGATAGTTTTTTGTTTCTTATTCATAAAAAGGAAGGACAATTCATCGGACAAGCTGAGCAGCAGTGGAGGAGATTTTAATTCTGAAAAAGAGCAGCAAAAGAACGTTGAACTGACTCCCAAAATATAACCGGTCAGTTGCAATCGTCGGAGCCACTAGTAAAGCCGAAGATCACTCCACAAACGACCCAAATTCCGCAAGATGATGTTTTACTTATTAATTAAGAGATATCATGGTTTTAAGAAGGTGATTGATTGAGACTTTTGCAATTCTTATATATAAGGTTGTAAAAATCTTAACTGTTACAATTTTATTTATTTAGTTATAACTTATGACAGTGATTTTAAAAAAAAGATTACTAATTAGTTTATGCTTTTTTAATCAAGATGAAAAATAAAAATTTGGATTTTGTGTGATTTTAAAGATTTTGAGAGATTATAAGAGAGTTTTAACTTTAAAGTATGATTGGTTAAAAGTATTATAAGAGAGACATTTTACTTACTTATACTTTATTTTATGTTTTTGTTACTTCACTTTTTCATATTAAAAAATCAAATATTACTTAAAACGCAAAATCATATCGGACATTTGTTGAAGCTTTTTCAATTAGATGTAATCTTCTTAGCTTTATTGTATACCATTATATATAGGATATTTGCGTTTTGAAGTTAACTACAAATTTTACTAATTTTAATATTTATACATTAATGATTCTTAAGTTAATTAAGTTCAAATTAATGATTAAATGTCAAACAACAAAAATTATTTATATATATAGAAAAAATAATTAAGAGATGATGTTTTAAAATATATTTCAGTGCATTGCATATTTTTTTAAAATGCATTTAGAAAATTTTTGACTAAATTTTGTATAGTTTAAAGTGTTACTACAATTTAAATTTTTGAATAAATTTGTTTTTGATATAGTTTTGATTATATTGAGATTTTATTAATGTGTTAAAATGAACTCTAAACGTTAAACATCCACAAATATGTACATAATATATTTTTATTACTATCTATTGTGTTTTATTGGTTTATAGTTTTGTCTGTATATCTAAAATATGTAGTCAAAAATTATGTTAATTCTAGATTTCCATACTTCCTTGAAATTGCGTTCTGTATATAGAAAAGTACCAAACTGCATATTATCAAAAAAAAAAAAAGTACCAAACTGCATCTATAGTTTCGAAACTTTTCAGGACATTTCAAAACTTTTTTTCAACCTCCCTTAACTTTAACCTTGTCGTAAAATATAACTTCCACATCGATGATCGAATTCGGTAACTATTTTTGAGAGCTTATTCAGTTCTTTTTTTCCGGTTTGCATCAAAAGGGATTGGTTTGGCTTACCAGAATTGAACAACAAAACCTGATAAGTTGGTTTATTACATGTGTTGTCCAGTGCATCAAAGTCTGCCTTCAGTCAAATTATTATCAAGAACTAGATTTCTATCTTTTAAACCTGATAAGCCCGATAAATAAAATAACAAAGACAGTCTTTAGCTTCTCTGTTCACATGCAAAACAATTGTATCTGTATCCAAGAATAGTGTCTGAAACTTGTTGAGAGTTAACAAGACGTTGGTGAGCTATATACTATATTTACCAGAACTTTAACCGGAAACCGGAGAAATGAACGGTTCCGATAATAGCAGATAAAGCAAAGGCGTAAATACTTAATATCATAAGAGAAGAAACTGGAGAAGCAAATATGGTATCTATGGCGAGGTTCACCATTCCTGTAAAAACATTTGCCTATAAAAAACAAGAAATGTGAAAATCAGTTCAAAAGAGAAATCAAGATTCATAAAGATTCTGGAGAAATCAACTGATAAGAGACTTACAAGTAGAAAGGTAGCTAATAGATTCTGGTCAATAGCTTCTTCAAGTGATGAAAGTTTGTTCATTGGTATATAACTAGATAGCATAAATATCCCAAGCGCCTGAAAACAAAAGCAGAGACGAATCAAATCTCAAATCCCAAAGAGAAAGTCTTTCATCTTTATGATAAATTCTGAACTATTAAAGAGACCTGAAGATCTTGCGCGAGCACCCAAGTAACGTAAGGCATGTTGCACTGCACAAGATAGAAATGGTTTTTAATCAATATTGTCCTCTAAAATGCTTTTGGAGCTTTAAGTGACTATCATTACCGTTCGACGGGAAATTCTCTCAACGTAGTTGTCGAGAAGTATAGTCACAATCCTGAGACATATTAACATATACGCCCATCAGAATCTTTTCATAATGAGATGGTATGGTCTATAGTAATCCGCTTGCTTTTACCATAAGAGAAGAGAAACGAGAAAGACTCTAGCGATTGAGCTTGTGGTGCTTCGAATATTTGAATGTTTTGCATAAAAGAGACGATAGCCTAAGTGGACGCCAAGAAGGTACATGCCCCAATAACCTGAACCAAAAGAGAGTTAGACGCGGCAGAATCAAAAGAGAGTAGCAAATAAAGAAATCACAAACTTACCAAGAATGCTAAATATGCCTTCCTTGTTTTTGCTGATAATGTCAGTTCCTCTTTCGTCGGAAAGCAAATATGTGTTCAGTCCACTAACCAGCCAAGTTTGGTACCCTGAGAACCATCAAAGTTGAAGATAGTTAGGTTCACTATCTTGTAGTTAAGAGGGAAAGGAAAGTAAAACCTCAACATACCTGCGAGAACAGAGAAACCTAGGAAACCACAGTACTTGGCCGGTATGTTAACAAACGATGTGAGAATTGATATGGCTCCAAGTGTGAAAAAGAAATTCCAGTGTACTCCATATTCCGTAACGTGGACCTTCATATAGTAAATATTTAACAATGGTTAAAATTTGTAAAGCCAGATAGCACCAAGGCATAATAAGGAGGAATCGCACAGGAAGTATCTTTACCTGATAATCCACACCTGAAGTGGTAATGAGACGAATAAAGCCAAGTAGCAGCAGAGGAGCAGTTGCTTTAACTCCAGTTATCCAGTTTCTGAAGAAATGGAAGAAAAAGTAGGACTGAGTTTACATAATGCAGAACCAGTAACAAAGCTTTTCATAATGGATAATGGAGTGCTAAGAGGAATCACAAACCCTGATGAGACGTCTCTAGCTTGCCGAGAAACTATAGCATTAGCCAACACAAAAGAGCCAACACCAAGATCCATCTGTTTTCATTTCAAGTTGTAATATACATACAGACACAAAGTTACAAATCGCTTTAGGAAGGCACATCTCATATTAGTTTGAAGCCTAACAAGGACTATGAGATCAGACATACCAAGCTAGTACCATAAGTCTCTGTCTTGGCATACCTCCGCGGAAAGATTGTGAAATCAACAGCCAAGATACACAAGCATGTAATTAACATCTGCAACAACAACAAAAATCCTTCAGAGTAAATGGAAGATAGAAGCAGAGTGGGCTTAAATTAAAACTAAGTAGTGTTGTATACCAAAGCAACTCTATAAGAAGATACACTTGCTCTAAACGAGAGAGACTGTCCTGTTCTCTGCAACGCAGTAGAAGATCTAGTTTTAAAAGCTTTAGTTAGCGTAAGTTAAAACCGTAACTAATCACATGTTTGGTTTGAAAAATAAGAGAAAATGCATGACTTACAAGTTCTACCTTTTGGCAGTCACAGAAAGAATCAGCAACAACAACAATGACAAGAAAACCGCCCCAAGATAGACCCATTCTGATAGAACCTGTAACAAAATAACCATTCATCAGTTCTAATAATGATCATAAGACAGCATCAAAAATATGCTCACAGAAGTTTGAAAAGACGTACGGTGAAAAACAGAAGCATGGGGAAGACAATGAAGATGAAATCCAAGGATATGGCGTAAGTGTAAGCCTGCCAATTTCTTGAAACAACAATGTCATCATCGTTTTTCTTCGATGAAATGGCTTTGCCGTTGTTATCTATATATACAACAAACATGAAACATCTTAGACTAATCAAACTCACTTCCAAAAAGGACTTCATTGGTGACTGTTCTACCAAAAGCAAACGACTTTGACAATTCTATGTACAGATTTGTTTACTGGGAAGATGAAATGAGAGAATTGAATCAGATAACGAACCAATTCTGCAGTGGAGGCCAATGGAGTATCTCAGAAGAACCAGCAGCTAAAATATCAGAAATTGAGCAAAATCATCAGAAATTGAGAAAAATCGAAGAAATGGGTACAATAAAAAAGAGAAACTTACAGGGACAATGGTCAATAGTGCTGCGATTTCTAGAATAGAAGATCCATGGAGATTGCTTACAAATCTGCCAAGTCAATTCCAACAACACCATTTACGAGGAATAAAAAATCAATCAATCTGAGAAAAATACAGGTCATCGAGAAGATGAGTTAACAAAAAGAGAGAAGTTTTACTGTTCTTTGAGATGCTTGTTTGGATTTAGAGTCTGCTTCTGAAGAGAATCCATCAAAACTCGATGAACAAGAAGAGAGAAAGAAATAGTATACATTTGTTAGTTCAGATTTAATTCGGGTTGAATGACGAACCGGCCGGTTCAATTAATATATGAATCAATAAGTTTTAGAAAATTAAAGGTTCGAAAAGTGGAACAAAATTAACAACTGCGGCAGATAATGAACAAGACTCTAAAACATGATCTCAAAGTATGTTTGGGTTCAGATCGTTTTATTTGAATATCGTATAGTTTTGAATTTTGATATTGCATTTAGGAACCAGAACCATTCAAATATTTTAGATAGTTTTATTTGGATACAGAGCCGGTCCTTATATTTTCAGGGGTCCATACGAAATCTTACGGTAATTGTATTATTTTTTATATCATACCAAATTTAACTAATTTGTTTCAAATATTTTAAATATCGCTATAATTATTTATTTTGAAAATAAAAAATACAAATAAAAAATTCAAGCAACAATTTTTATAAAAAACAAATCCTCAAATCAAGGGCAGATGCACACATGAATTTCGCCTCTCGGATTAATTCGGATTTGGTGTTAGTTTTTTAGATATAAAAGTTTAGATCAGTTAGAGTATTTCCGTGGATTTTGTTTGGGTTTGTTGCTTTGTAATTCGAGTTGATTTGGTTCGAGTTTTTTAAATTTAGATATTTTTACAAACTTAAAATATGAATATATAAGTTTAAATGGTAACCGAAGAATTATGAAATTGTAGAAAAACTTCGAAGAATTTATTACTTTGTTACCAGTTACTTTTCTTTACATTCCACAAAAACTTTCATATTATTTTTTTCACCAGTTTTTCATGTCATCATTTGCAATAGTTTTATAACTTTAATTTACAATATGTGGACATCGTAGAATTGGAAAATTTTAGAGAATTCGGTAATTACAAAAACAACTAAATGGAAAATTGAATGAAGTAATTAGTTTTTTTTTTTTTTGTAGCAAAATTATCAAACCAAGTCAAACTAAAATTCAGTCACGGACATTTGAGTATATGTTCGGATTTGGATTAGGTTTTTTAGATTTTAAATATTTTGGTATTATGGTTTAGAATCTATTCGGGTATTTTAGAATTTGGTTTGGATTCAATTCGATTCCATCCGGAAACACAATCCAAAATATCAAGAACAACAATTTTTTTTTTGTTAAATTTGAATAAACATTGGTTAAATTTTTACAAATAAAACTTAAAATTTTTGAATATTTTGGGTATTTCAATTGTTTTGGTCTAAAAATAATTGATATCTTCTGGTTTATAAAGTTATCTTGGGGTACTTAGATTATGTAAAGCCTAAAGTAATTAATATTTTTTAGGTATTTCAGATATTCATTCGATTCTCTGTTCAAATCGGTTTTGATTTCGCTTATTTGGATTTAGTAGGCAAGAATCCGTTCGGATATTTTATTGGTTCTGGTTTGGCTCTTTTGTTCCAAGTATTTTGCTCATATGTACTAAGATTGATCAAATCAAACTGAAAATTACTATAAAAATAATCCAAACTTAATTTGTTTTTTGGGTGCATTTCTATGATATTTAATACATTTTAAATCCAATAAAAAGATTTTAATATTTTTAAACAAGCTCATGCTTTAATATTTTTAATATTTGATTTTATTTTAAAATTATCATTAATTTTTATTTCATATTATTTATGTTATTCAATTTGACGCAAAGATATTTATTTTCTGAATTAATTATTTGTTATATTCTGCTACATTCAGCCAGATTCCGTCGTTATCATTTGATATTTAGTTATTCAACTATATTCTCCAAAAAATCACAGATAAATTAAGCCCGATTTTACATTCAGGCGAATTCAGTCATTACCATTTAGACACATAATCATATGTAAAGAAAGTACACAAATAAAAATTTAAAAACCGAATCTCAAACATAGAGGTTCGGTCTCATCAATACTGATGATTGATACTCTCATGTGATTTTTTTTTTTGACGGTTTTTATCTCCATCACCAATGCTCAAATGGGTATAAATTTGAAATGTGGAATGTGGTGTAGCAAGATTAACATCTACTGTAATTTTTGTTATCATATTCAACTTTCCTTTTTATTTATTGGTTTATTTTAACCGACATATATTTATCCAAAAAAAAAGAAGATTAACAGTGGAACCCAAAATTTTAACACTAATTTTGACGTGTGGGTGCTACGAAAAGTAGGTACATGAAATGAGTCTTGATTTTTTTGAGATCTTGTTCATTTTTGGGATAAGCTTAGTTTCTTTTTATTCTGCAAGATCAACAGAAATAGGATTTTCTCAAAATCAATTAGCTAACAAACCAAGACACAATGTGAAGTCTCACAGTTTTAATTGTGTTAAACCACAAAAGCTGAAATTGAGATTTTTTTAAAACGTTAAAAGTAGTAGAACGAAAGTGTTAGCTAGCAATTTAACCAAGAAGCTACTCACCAAAAGCAAGCATCCCCAAAAACGCCGTAAGCACCATTTGCCAACTGAGATACGACATAGGCATGCATAGAAGGACAATAGCAGAAAATACAGACATAGCATCAAATGCACGACCCCAGTAGATAACTATTGTGTGCTTAGCAAAAAAAAACATACCGGCCCATAGGATGAACAAACCCATCGTCAGCAAGTTTATCTTTATTTAAGTTTTATATTAATGTTGTTGATTCCTAGCTAGTATTTCTAATTTTGTTTCTAATGTGTTGTTAAGTCGGTGTTTGTTTTATCTTTTATCGATCCTTATGTGTTTTTTTTGTTGTTGTTTTCTAATGTTATTGATCAAAATCTTAATCTAGCTGGTTAACAAAGATAATAAAATAATAAGGGATAATCTTAATATATCAAAAGAGAAAGAGAGAGAGGTTACGGCTTAGTTTTCTAAATAAAAAATAAAATAAAATCGTATTATAGTATGCAGACAAATTAGTCCTCGGTCCAAAACTGTCACGCTGCTGATAAGGAAAGCTAACATTTTAATGACTTTATGTTGACAAAGGGTTCAATAATAACCTTCTCATCTTTATTTATTTTCTTTTGTTTGCGTTTGATTTTTCTAATTTATGTACAAAGTTTGGTCAAATTCAAGAAAATATATTCAAAAGGAAAAAAAATAAAGAGTAGATTGTTATATGGCATGGAAAACATATTTTGACTAATGACAAACATAACTATAACTAAACTGGTCATCAAACATCTTTCACAGATAACAACACTTTGACGGAGATCATTTATTGCCAGTGCATTTACTCAGCCTTTATCATCTCATATAGTATAAAACAATCAAATTAGCAAATCTTCTAACATATAACTGGATTATTTTCTTTCCACAGATCATCAGACACACTTGAATTCTGACTTATCCAGCAAATTCAGACTCCTCCAAATCAGTCACACATTTTTTATATTTATATTAAGCTCTTCATAACCAGGAAGAACAATACCAATCTCTAATACCAAACATCATAAAGTCTGTAAGCATCTCATACAATAATGATCATTTGCTTTGCTTTCCTTTATTATTATGTAACGATGAAGTAAATGACAATTGTTTCAGCTTCATTTCATAAATTTTATTTTTATTTCATCCGTTAAATTTCATTTTAGAAAAAGAAAAAAAGGACGTATCAGATATAATAAAAAAGGTTTAATAAAAAAAAAGGTATGTAAAACAAATTCAAAGATGGGCCCCACTTTTTCATTTTCTTTGGTGAATGGTGATTGTGAATGTGATTAAGGAACTAATGCGGGACTAACACCATACATTATACGTGTATTCATTATAATATTCGGATTTCTTTTGGAATTACTATCGTGTGTATTTAGAATTTTGGATTCATGGTTGTTAAATACCAATAAGAATATCAACTCAACGAAGTGAACCATGTATAATTAGTGACAGAGTTTTGAGATAAAACATTGTTCCAACATTTTTATCTTAAACGCAATTAATACTGGGTTTGAAAAAATAGTATCTTTTTGATTCGTAAATTTATGAAAAACACAAAATACGGAAATAAAACAGTGAAGTTTATAACACCAAGAACAGTTAAGAAACTATGTTTTATTAAGCAAAAATTGTAAAGACCAAAAGCACGGATCGTCACTATAATGATAAAATGGCGAAATGAGATACTAGAAAATGTATATAATATTTTAAAAGAATACAGAATCTAAGAATCGTGCTGTATACTGCAGTACAAATATTTAATTTTCTTCCACATTGGACAAACATTTCATTTCGTAAGGATATATAACATCTAGAAATTAACATTATTAATAGTGTTGGTTACTGAAATGAACATAATAGTGTTAATTTGTTATAGAAATGAACAATTTAATTTTGAAAGAATAAAAAAGAGCTTTTTTGTATGTGTGTGTGGGATTTAGATAACAAATTACTGGTTGAACTTGAAATTATTTGAAATTTTTTTAATATTTTTACGTCAGGAATATGAGAATTCCCTGGATGTTTGATATTTGAAAATGCATGCATGTAATCAAATGTCGACACGAGTACATAATTTAAAATAAATTACTAAGCCTTAATAATATATTTTGATAAGCATGACCGCATGAATCGATAAACTCTTGCCTCAACATAAAAATAGCCATAAAGAGCCCATAATTAGATCGTACGTAGCCTGTTACACGGAGTCCCATATCACTCAAACGGGCAAGTTGTTTTGGGCACATTCGAGAAAATCTATTCATTTTTTTTTCTTATTTTTTAATACAACTTTCAGTATAATATCCTAACGAAAATTTCATACGACATATCAAAGGAACACGAACTTACGATACCCTCAATTACATTTGGTTAGTGTGGACATGGTTTTAATGGTTTATACCATATTATATATAAAAATATGGAACATGTAGCTTATATTATTTCCCATCTGTGACTTATATTTTAAGAGATCTATGACTCTTTTTGCATGGGTAGTGTTTCTAGTGTAGCTCTAAATGGACCAGCACCAACTTCATTCATTAAAATAATTAATTTTTGGTGGGATTTATTTAGAATCATATATTCAAATAATTAATTTTTAAATCCCCGTTAATCCATCAGTACTTAAAACAAATTAACAATAAAATCCATAGCTAATTTTTTGGTGAATGACTATGAAAACTCTTTCAATATAAACAAAATTGGATATAGAACTAGAAACATCACCAAAAAAATTGCCATGAAAATTTGGAATTGATATAAACCCAACAAAAACATATAAACTCATAAAAATAAAAATAAACATATGAATGTATAACTAACCAAATGTAATTGAGGTATCTAACCTAACCAAAAATCTCAAGTAAGACCAATAAAAAATAGAAGAGTACCGTGCCTGCCATTTAGCATGAGTGCTGCCTAGAATTATATATAGAGGAAAAAGGCAGAAAAAAAGTTTTAAACTGTTTATATATTTTCAAGATAAAAAATATGTGTTTTAATTAGAATTTAACATATTGTTTTATAATAAATGAGAAATAATTAAAATTAGTTTCTAAATTTATAAAAACAAATTTTATACTATTTTCTTAAGTTATACAAATATAGTTTATATTATTTTGTAATTCATTTTCTTAGTTAATACTATATTTAATCTATAAAATATTTATACTTACAATATTTGTTTTGTAAAATATTAGAAATAATTATTATTATATTTTTAATATGTGAAATAGAAATTTAAACTCAATGAATAACACATAAAATACATATTTTACCTATATTAAATAAAAAAATTTAAAATATGGGGCTCTAATATTTTGTTAATAATATGTGATCCTAGGCAAATGTCTTTTTGTTTCCACATAGGCACGCCTCTGCACTTAGCCAACGCAACGTATTCAAGATTCTGTCAAAACTGTTGCTCGTTTTGACTGTTTGAACTTTTTAAATTTTTTTATTCGATTATTTATATATTTAATCTCAATGTTGGAATTTTATTTTTAAAATAAAGATGAAATTATATACTTTCAATAGTTACAATATTTACAATTCGATTTGATAAAAAATGTTAAATTAATTGTAAATTGTAAAACAACAAATAAATTTAAGAAAACCACCAAAATTAAAAATAAATAAACACAAAATCGTAACTTAAATTTTGACAAAAAAAATTATAAATAGTAGTAAACAAAAAAATTTTAATTTATATAAAAATAATTGATCCGTGGAATCTAGTATAAGATAAGATCATGTGTATGTTGTATGAATTATAGACGATTATTAAAAGATTCCGTGTAGAAAAAAAAAACAAAAAACTTAAACAGCAAAAATAATACTATCCTTCTTAATGTCCGGAATAATTTGCCTTGTTTTCAGGCCCGCCCAATTAATAAAAATATAGATGTGTAAAAGTAAAAGTAAAAGTAAAAGTAAAAATAACAATTGTTTCTGCTCTGAATTTCGAAGAAGGAAAAAGAAAACGAAGAAGAAGAAAATAAACCCTAAATTTCGTCTCCGATGGATTCTTGCAATCTTACCAACAAAGATTTTGCTGCTCTTTCAAAACTCAGAGCAATATCTGAGAACAAGGTTCGATGTTTTTTCTTTTCGTAATTTATTTTCTGGGTTGTGTTAATTTTAGGTTCTCTTGGATTTCTAGGTATGCTTGGATTGTGGCGCGAAGAATCCAACATGGGCATCGGTTACTTATGGGATTTTCATCTGGAAATGTTGTTCAGTCACTCATGATAGCCTCGGTGCTCATATCAGTGTGGTCAGGTAAAATGAGGAACAATCTTAATCCTATTCAGTATCTGTTTTATTAGCTTACAGTTGTAGCAATTTGCTTTTGAAGGGCATATAGGTAGTCGTTTCCTTTACCATTGTTAGGTTGTATTTGAACTTCAATTCAATATTTTTTTTTTCGAATTTAAGATTTAGATAATATTTTGAAACTGGTTCTGGCTTAGTTGATCCATTAAACACCAGATACTGTACGTTCTTATCATGCTACATTTGTTTTTTTCTTTTCCGGTTTGGTATAGATCACTGTATTACGGTTCATGGAGCCCTGAGCAGTTCATGACAATGATGTTTGGTGGCAACACTCGCGCTCGGGTGTATTTGAAGCTCTATGACGAAATCGAGGCTACATACACTTCAGCAAGTGCTAATTTGTATAGGCAGATTCTTGCTAAGGAAGTTGCTGAAGCCATTTCAGAAGATACTATTTCCTCTCACGCTGTCAAGGAAGAGTTAACTCCTAAAGAAAATTTCGATGCCACTTCTTCGCCTAAAGCTTCTAATAATACAGCTGTGCCTAGTACGTTCAAAAGGACAGAGAAAACTGGTGGTCTTGTTGCACGGAAGCTTACTACTAAGGTAAGTCTCAGGCTGTTTCTTGGAGCATTAACGTTTCTGTTCCCATGTTCAGATTAAAATATTACATTTTTTGTCTTTGGTAAATTGTAGACAAAGGACAGTCTGTTTGAGCAGAAACCGGAAATTGCTGCAGCCATTACTGAAGCCATTGCAGCAGCTACTACTTCTCAGCCACCGGAAGCATCTAAATGGGTTTCTTCTCTTGCTGCATCTTCAACTAATAAAGGCGGAAGCAAATCATCAGCTGGTTGGCCATTTGCCTCTTGGTTTGAATACAATGTTGCCCTTCTAATGACTTCATTAAGCTTCTTTGCTGATACGGGAGTGGACGGTTCTTTCCCCAAGAGACCAAGATCCAGCTCGTTGAAAGTTCAAGTAAGCTCCCAAGTAATCCCCTGAGTGTTTTAGTGAAACTTACAGTCATCTTCTTATTAGGTTGAATACTTGTTGCGATATCCTTGTCATGTTGACAGGTGAAGGAAGGTATTTGGTCGATTGTGAGCAAAGTTGACAAAGTGAAGGAAAAGCTCATTGGGTTTCTACTTGGAATTGATGTCTATGGTCTCCGTAGAGAAGTGACAGAGTTGATGGAGAATTTGCATGCCCAAGAGGTTGATCCCATCCCTTTTGCCACCAGTCGGGAACGCCTCCGCCTAGTTTTTGACCAAGTAAGTCTACATTCAAATCTCGCTCTTTTTTTTTTTTGAGCTTTTAAGTAACCGTAATTGTTTATCTATTGCTTATA
>CM051387.1:10758230-10783230 GCA_028015245.1 Cardamine occulta
ACAGACCCAGTCAGTTCAACTCAGCTTTTATTACATTCCCATTTATGGATCTCTACTTCAGAGTACCGAGCGTGATGCATGGGCCTTAGAGCAGGTCCATCGCACAATAAAATGGGTCTCTTTAACTTTTTAATTAATAAAAAACGAGTAAATAGTGTAGATCCGTGTCTCTGCAGAGACACGGTAGACACCCAAAGACCCTATACGTGGCAATATCTAATTGGAAGCTGTTATTAATTTTTTCTTCTAATTTCTTCACTACCCGAATAAATTGGGAACAATGTCTCTCTCTCAAAATCGAAAAAATCTCTTCGATGAATCTCTGATTAATCGATGAAGCCCTCTTTCGATGCATCTTTGTTGAATCTTCTGGGAATCGCGGGAATCAATTTTCCGAGTAAAATCAAGGTGAAAATCACTTGCTTCGCCGCTGATAACCAACGCCAGCAGAAGCAGAAAAAGAAGAGTCAGAGCCAGAGCACTAGCGACGCTGAAGCTGGAGTCGACCCAGTTGGGTTTCTCACTAAACTCGGAATTGCTGATTGAATCTTTGCTCAATTTCTCCGAGAAAGGTAGATAAAAAGCTCACTAAATTCGATTAGCACTTACACTGCAGTTGATTGATAAATTCCAAAATTGCAAGTGAGTAGCTTTTTTGCTATTAAAGATCTTAAAAACGAGATTCTCAAACGCTAGGGTATGTATCCTTCCTTCTCCTCCCAGTTTCTTTCTCAACAATAGTTTCCCACTTCGATTATTGTGACCTTTTAGTAAAAATTTGATTCAAAGATGAATTTATAATTGTATTATGTGTTTAAGATTGTGGATCATAAGCTTCAATAAAATTTGGGGTACTTGTAGATTAGATATTGTAAAATGGTTAACAATGTCAGATTAGTTAAGAGAATGATCTTGAGTTGATATATCTGTACTTGCAGATGAATTCAAGCCCGCTTCTATTGACAAGAACAGGTCAGGAACACTGCATAAGAAGAAGGATAACAGAGTTTCAGTTGAGTTACAGAATAACCAACCTGGTAAACCAAAGCTTACATTTGAAGGTAGCAGTGAGGATTACAAAGAAAACGATGCAGTTCTGTTTTTCGATGGTGAGAAATTATGGTTGGAAAGGTTGCATCGGGCTGTGACACAGCTTCGACATGTTAGAACACCTGGTGAATCTGCTGCAGCATCTTTTCAGTCCATGGAGCATCGTTTATCTCCTGTTGGTCGTGCTGCCAAATCCCCACAAGTTAATCGAAGTTTTCTTCCATATGTGCCTGTGAGTCTCCCAATGTCTTTTACTTGTAAACTTTATATATTGGTTAAAGAGTGTTCAGGTCATGGATTTTTTAAATGCTTGATGGTGTTAGATGTTGCTGCTACTGGTTTAAAGTTTTCATTTTCTGTAATGTCTGCAGGTTGAGGTGGAAAGAATAGAAATTGGGAAGCCAAGGAGCTCAGGTTAGCAGTTTGTATTTTCTTTTTCATATGATTTTAGCATTTTTAGTTACATCTTATAGCTATCTATATTTTTTCAAGAACAGGATTTTAATTCTTAGATTATAGGGTAACACTGCATAATTTGAACTAAGCTTAATCCTAACACAAGACAAACTTTTCATAGTTTCTTGTACTTCTTAGTCTCTTCCCCAACCAACACCACCTTATAAAGTATTTTCTATTAACCGGATAGTTCTGTCATAAGATTCTCAATACCGTTATAGTTGTTTGGTTCTGAATTGGGTTTAGTCAATGGAGATTAGGCAGGTATATGCATCCACTCTAAGCATGTATTTACTATTTCTGGTCTTTGTTTTTTTTCAATTTCCTTCAACTATTATAGATGTGGTCAAACCTCAAGCTCAAGCAGTACCAGTGGAGCAAAAGGGGGGTCAAACCTCAAGCTCAAGCAGTACCACTGGAAGTAGCAGCAGAAGTGACAGTGATGGTCGTAGCAAAAGTGTAAGCAGCAGTGGTGGCCAAAGTAGCAGCGGAAGCAGTAGCCGTGGAAGTGCAGGAAGTGACGATGAAGATGAAGTCAACTCCGTGTAACAAAACAACAACAACAGTTTCTTCTTATATCAAACAAGACAATATTTCCATATTTAAGACTGTCTGAATAATTGTTATGCAGATCCAAAAAGAGTAAATTTTTAAGACACCCTTGTTTGGGTATCACTAATGGAAGGACCAAAATAAAACATACTTTAATGAAGGTCTTCTATTTAAATATTATTAGATTATATATTAATTAATTTTTAAGACACCGATTAGGGTATCACTAATGAGGATGCTCTTACTGCGGGAAATACATGGAATGAACCCTATGATGATGAGTATTACACTGCAAGAGCTGAGGATGAGTATAGGCGGATGGAAATTGCCGAAGCCATTGCTGAATCTATTGCAGAAGCTGCTGCTACTTCTTAGCCACCGTCTCCTTATGACCCAACTTGAACTCTCTTAGTTGTTTTCTCTAAATGCACTTTGAACTTCCTGCTGTAGCCTTTCTAGTATTTATCACTCCTTTACTTGCATTCACTATCTTTTAGATGACTTGTTCACCATGCATTTATGCACATCAACTTCAATTTAGTGGATTCCTCTTTAGTGAATCCATTAAACACTTCAATAACCTCATCTCAAGCCAATTTTAGTGAATCTTTAGTTATTCAACTAGATTCTCCAAAAAATCACAGATAAATGAAGCCTGATTTTACATTTAGGCGGATTCAGTTGTTACCATTTAAACACATAATTATATGTAAAGAAAATATACAAATAAAAATTTAAAAACCGAATCTCAAACATGGAGGTTCGGTCTCATCAATAGTGACGATTGATACTCTAATGTGAATTTTTTTTTGTTTGACGGTTTTTATCTCATCACCAATGCTCAAGTGGGTATAAATTTGAAATGTGGAATGTGGTGTAACAAGATTAACATCTACTGTAATTTTTGTTATCATATTCAACTTTCCTTTTTATTTATTGGTTTATTTTAACCGACATATATTTATCCCAACAAAAAAAAGATTAACAGTGGGACCCAATTTTTTAACACTAATTTTGACGTGTCGGTGCTACGAAAAGTAGGTACATGAAATGAGTCTTGATTTTTTTGAGATCTTGTTCGTTTTTGGGATAAGCTTAGTTTCTTTTTATCCTGCAAGATCAACAGAAATAGGATTTTCTCAAAATCAATTAGCTAACAAACCAAGACACAATGTGAAGTCTCTCAGTTTTAATTGTGTTCACTACAAGAAAACAATTAAATAACTACTACACAATTAGTAGCATTTTAGTCGCATATATGTAAAAGGAGACTAAAATGCGACTAAAAAATAGAATCGCAAAGCGTGCGTCGCTAAATGAGGTAATCGCATTTTGGTCGCAAAATATGCAATTATTTTGCGACTAAATAAACCGTCACATATTTTGCGACAGCTATATGCGACTACTTAGCGACTTGAAAAGAGCGACGAAAAAGCGACTACCAAATGGATGTTACAAAAATATCGCCGACTAATAAATGCCGTAGCAAATCAGTCGCAAAAATAAGGTGACTATTTGGCGACGACATTTGTAGTCGCATATTTTGCGACGAAATTGCGACTTCAACTACGTCCCAGAAACGACTACATTTAAGTCGCTAATTAGTAGCACAAAAGATCACAAATTTGCGACTATTAAAACGTAACGCATAAGCGACTGAAATACTACTGTTGTTTTAATTAATAAAAACAAAATACAATTAAATAAAATGTAATTATTAATTTAAAAACAAAATTAATATAAATATCTAAAATGTAAATAAAATTGCAAAAGTATTAATGAACCATAAATTTAACAAAAAAAAAATTTAATATAAAAAAAAATAATAATTATTGTCTAAAAATTCGGTTTAGTTCTCCGGTGGGGGTTGTGGTGACGTGGTTGACGTGCTCGGGTTCTGGGAGTGGGCTTCCACAAACCATGCATATCCTGGATCCTCTCGCATATACGCCACAAGCATCTCCAAGCTAGCTACTGTTACCTGAGATTGTTGAGCTACTTCCTTCGCTTCTTCTGCTATCTTCATGGCTTCCTCGGCTTTAGCACGATGATGCTCGTTCTCTGCGGCTTGCTCTTCGATCCTGCGATGAGCAGCTTCAAGTTGGTCCCGTAGTTGTGCCATCGAAGTGTAGCTACTTGACGCACCGGACCGCTTATCCCTAACAAATCGGCTCTCCATGCTACCGAGTCTATACATTGTGCCTCTTGAGTCGGGAATGGTTGACTACATACAGAAAAACAAATAATGGTGTTCAATATGGATAACTAAAATATTAAACAAACTTGTAAGAATAATTACCTCTAAAAAGATAGCATCTAGCTCTTGGGTTGTAAGTTGAGGACGTGAGGAGTTCGCATCAGACAAGTCGAAGTCATCATCTTGAAGTTGTGCTAACTTCTCCTCTACGTTTCTATCATACGTCTCGCAGATTTTCTTCGCTTTCTGGTCGACAAAAGTCCCATCTGCTTTACTATGTGTCCTCACAAAAACCTCTCCAACAGACACAGGTCTCCCAAGTTCGTGCTCTTGTTAACACGAAAATGTAATCAACTCCAGAAAATAAAGACAAACTTGGCATTAAACCCCATCAAAGAGAGCAAGGTATAAATTAATGTTAAAGGAAAAAATGAAGGCAACGTACCATTTCATATTGAATTTGTTCGTAACTTTTGGAGCCAGCTACATGTTTATGAACACCAAGACCACCCCGTTCTGAGTTGCGCGAGTTGGACGCCACACTACTCTTTGATTGCGCTCCTTCAGTTGTCCAATATGCCTGCATTTGGAGTCACAATGTCTCCCCAATCCACTTTGGCCTATCTTTATGTCGAACTTTACTAACCATATCCTTCATCCGGTTAATACAAATAGCATTGTATTTCCGCCTCACAAGTGGGGTGATCAATAGATCCCAAGTATATTCTTGCTGAGAAAAAACCCAACAAAAACATATAAACTCATAAAAATAAAAATAAACATATGAATGTATAACTAACCAAATGTAATTGAGGTATCTAACCTAACCAAGAATCTCAAGAAATGACCAATAAAAAAATAGAAGAGTACCGTGCCTACCATTTAGCATGAGTGGTGCCTAGAATTATATATAGAGGAAAAAGGCAGAAAAAAGTTTTAAACTGTTTATATATTTTCAAGATAAAAAAATATGTGTTTTAATTAGAATTTAACATATTGTTTTACAATAAATGAGAAATAATTAAAATTAGTTTCTAAATCTATAAAAACAAATTTTATACTTTTTTTTAAGTTATATAAATATAATTTATATTATTTTGTAATTCATTTTCTTAGTTAATACTATATTTAATCTATAAAATATTAATACTTACAATATTTTTTTAAAAAATATTAGAAATAATTATTATTATATTTTTAATATGTGAAATAGAATTTCAAATTCCATAAATAACACATAAAATACATATTTTACCTATATTATTCAAATTCCATAAATAACACATAAAATACATATTTTACCTATATTAAATAAAAAATTTTAAAATTTGGGGCTCTAATATTTTGTTAATAATATGTGATCCTAGGCAACTGTGTTTTGTTTCCACATAGGCACGTCTCTGCACTTAGCCAACACAATGGATTCAAGATTCTGTCAAAACTATTGCTCATTTTGACTGTTGAACTTTTAAAATTTTTTTATTCGATTATTCATATATTTAAACTCAATGTTGGAATTTTATTTTTAAAATAAAGATGAAATTATATACTTTCAATAGTTACAATATTTGCAATTCGATAATAAAATAATGTTAAATTAATTGTAAACTGTAAAACAACAAATAAACTTAAGAAAACCACCAAAATTAAAAGTAAATAAACACAAAATCGTAACTTAAATTTTGATAGAAAAATTAAAAAAATTTATAAATAGTAACAAACAAAAAAATTTAAATTTATATAAAAACAATTGATCCGTGGTACGAATCTAGTATAAGATAAGATCATGCTATATGAGTTATAAACGATTATTAAAAGATTCCGTGTACAAAAAAAAAAAACAAAAAACTTAAACAGCAAAAACAATACTATCTTTCTTTAATGCCAAAAGAAAACCGATGAGCTGAAGGTTATTTATGCACATCAACTTCAACTTGCAGCCGTCTCTTTTAATTCCTCTTTAGCGAATCCACTAAACACTTCAATAACCTCATCTCAAGCCAACACTTCAATGGCCTTATTGAATTTCAGAAGCTTGCAACTTATCGAGTACACTTTACCACCAACAAGCATCTAGCCAAACAACACTTGCTTCGTTTTGAAGCTTTCCAATTCAACTTAATTTCTACCACTGAATTTGACAACGCATTGATTGCCTTTGACCATTTGACTTTTGATAAACCTTTGAATTAATAACAAAACTATGATAAACATAACTTTTGAATTCATAAGTTAATTTAAAGGTACGTATATGTGTTTAGCAGATTTAGGCGAAAAGAAAAAGCTAATAGATAGTGTGATGAGAGGTAATAGACAAAAGGTCATGCCCGAGTCGTGCTTACAATTACATACGATTCACAAAACACATTTCATTTTCATACGCTAATAAGTAATAACAACACAATTACTATGGCACCATTTTCATAAGTGTAAGATAGGCAGCGTATTGGTCAACTGCTTTTTCAAGTGATGAAAGTTTGTTGACCCGACAAAACGCAGGTGGTCCGAGTTCTGAAACAGAGTATCTCTGTTCGGATCTTGAAAAAGCCAACCAAGGCCATGTTGGCTGTTGCGTTGCACTGCACCAGGTGAAAATTTTGATCAATTGATTTTGATCTAAACTTTCGTGAGCTTTATTTAATTTGGATATAAATCACGAACCGACCGGTTCAATTGATAGGTCCGGTTCGGTTTACATGAAAAAACCTCTTGAAACTAAAAGAATCAGACTTTATTCTATTTCATTTCATCATACAATATACGTTACAGTTTCAGTTCAACACACGTGTATAAAGAACTAAGAACATCGTTAGGAATTCCCAACCAGAGTCGGTCTCATTTGGCCTTAACCTTCCTCGCTTCACCGTAACACCCCGACATCCGTAAACCCGACAAAACCGCTCGTCTCGCCGATGTCGAAATCTTAATTCCTCTATTGTAACAAGACAATAGCAGCTTTGAAGCACAAACAAACCTCATGTCTTTACAGAGATTATGCACAACAGAAGTGTAAGTGTACTCATCTTTCACTTCCATCGACTCAAAATATCTCATCGCCCGGTCCACGTGACCCGCTTTACACAATCCATCTACCAAACAATTACAAGTCACAAGATTCAATCCAATCCCCATCTCTCCCATACTTACAAAATGCTCCTCAGCTCTTCTCCTCTGTCCCGTCCTTAACAAACCATTGACTATAATCGTGTGCGTATACACATCCGCTTTCATTCCTTTCCGCTCTATCTCACCCAACAAATCATCAACGGCATCCAAATTCCCGTCTTTAAAATAAAGATTCAACAATGTGTTGTACGAAACAATGTCATGTCTCCTACCTTTCCTAACAAGCTCTTCCATATACTCATACGCCTCTTTAATTCTTCCTATCTTAATCAAAGCACTAACAACCGCGAAATACGCGTACCCATCATAAGTATAACCTTCTCTTTTCATCTCTGAAAACAATTGAAGCCCTCTTCTAATCCTCCTAGTCTTGAAATATAGTTTAAGAACTGTAGTGTACGTAACAGCATTCGGAACATAACCCGATTTCTTTAGCTCTGTTAGCATCCATTTCGCAGTACCAACTCTCCTGGCTTTACAAAGCCCATTGATGAGAATGTTATAAGTCATGAGCTCAGGTTTAAACTTACTCTGCATCTCTTTGAAAAGCTCAAGAGCATTATCAATATAGCCACACTTGCATAGAGCATCAAGAAGAACATTATAAGTGTCAGGACCAGGATTTAGCCCAGCGAGCTGAAGATCTTTATAAAGAACCCTAAAAGCTTCTTCGTGCTTCCCTAGCTTAAAATAACAACACATCAAAGTATTATAACTCCACAAATCAGGATAAATACCCCATTCAAGCATTTCGTCGAACAGGTAGAGGACACGATCTAACATCAACCGTCTCGCTGCTCCGGCGATTAAAGAATTATAAGTAGCGACGTCAGGTCTAATTCCAGCGTCTCTCATCCGACGAGTAACAGCGTAAGCTTCTTCGATACCAACGAATCGACAATAGCCACTGATCAATGTATTGTAAGTGACGACGTTAGGTGTAACACCTAATCTGATTCCGTCTATGATTAAAGACTCAGCTTTCTCTAATTTCCGAAATTTGCAGAGCGAATCAACGCCAATGTTTAGTAACCTTGTTGATAATCCAGTGAAATTCACCAACCCACGAACCATTCTCTCTCGGATTAATCCGAATAAACATAGAAGAATGGTAGAAGAAGCAAGATTTGCAGATGAATTCGTGGCATTTGAGTATGAAAGACGAAGAATTGGAGAAGATTTTGAAAAAATCAGATGCAGATCTTGGTCAAGAAAATGAAATTTTAAAAATCTTATGTTAAAAGAAAATCCCAAAATTTCTCTCCCGGCAATATCTAACAGAGTTTTGCCTGAATAGTTTCTCAAGTCTAAGAGTTTATGCAATAACCTCTAATTTAGGAAGATGTGAAATTTAGCTAAATTATTGAAAGTTACTATATCCACCCCTGGAAACATATTCGTAAACAGTCTCCAACTTCCAAGTTTATATTGGAACGACCCCATAATTTTATATTCGGTCTCCAACTTCCAAGTTTATATTGGAACGACCCCATAATTTTATATTATAAAAATAATACACTTTTCTTCTCCAATTGCTCAGGGTTCTTAGGTGAGTATGGTAGCAATTTTTGGTTGTGTTTATGACTAATTAGCATGATGTAGCAAATACTCTGAATGTTTAATTATAGATATTAAGAATTTATGGATTTAGTGGATAAACCACTTGAATCTCACGATATATGATTTAGTTGATGAGCAAAGACTATGGAAATTAGGTAAGGATAATCATGTTCTAAAAAAAATGAAGGATTTGTTGGTTTGTGGAAAGTGGAAACTGTAATTGAACCTCAAGCTACATATTTATTTATTTGTCTTTAAATGTTTATATCAATGCTCATTATTCAAGTATTGAATTTGGACGAGCTGTTGCAAAACAAATAGAAGAACTAAGTACAACCAATTGAAAAGGCTAACAAAAGCAAAACTAACAAATGACTAGCAGTCTAATCTTTCTTTTCTCAATATCAAGTACGTACTAAACAATCTTATTATATATAAAAAGAATCTTATATGAATGTGGCTCTGTAGTCGGTAATCCGCCGACTCTGAACCATCGAGAACTTAAATTTAACAAGTAATAACCTTGTGATACTGATACCAAGTTCAGTTACCAATATACCAAGTTCAATTATAAAATAAAATAACTAACAAGTAAAGAGAAGTATCATTTTAATATAATCATTGTAATATAACCATTTTAAAATCGTTAGCATTTAATAATTTTGATCACTCAAGTAAGTTTCTCTATTTTTATGTCATACATGGGTTAGTTCGAATGAATGATTATACGGGGTTTTTTTTTTTTAACATATGTAGTCACTACAAGAAAACATAACTAATTCCTACAAAATTTCCTATGAATTGTTTCGTAGGAATATAATATTACCATATACCTATGCCTTAGTGACGAAAAATTTAAATGGAAGGAAATTGGTAAAGATTATCCTACGAAAATTATTTATAGTATAATAGTAGGATTTTTTCTACCAAATTCTTGTCCAACATTTTCTCGTAAGGATATAGTAAGAAAAGGGAAAGACTTTTGTCAGAAAAAATAACTGTTGAATTTGGTAAGAAATTTGAAGAGAAGTTATCTACCATTTTCCTATGAAAAATCATTTATAAGAGGCCTGTAGAAACTTCGTAGGAAACTTACCTACTATTTGCCTACGAAATTAATTCCGAAGGAAAATCGTAGTAATTCCGTCGGGCATTTTAACTTAACCTACTAATTTCCTACCAAAATAGTGAAACCTAGATCTAAAACGCAGTAACCTCACTTTCTCACTTCTTCACGCCTTCACTTTCTTCCTTGACGCCTTCACTTCTCCGCCATCATCATCGAGTATCTATCACCGATTCACCACCACCGCCGTCCAAATCACCACGACTACTTGTCGTCAACGCCATCTGTGTCACTCTCTTCCCTCCTCACCGTAAAACTATCACATCTCCGCCGTCTTCGTCTGAGTCATCATCGCCGTTGGAGTCACCACCACCGCTGTTCGAATCGCCACCACAGCTTGTCCTCAACGCCATCTGTTTCTGCAACCTTAGCTTCTGGTTTTTTGCGTACTCGATTCCTTTCAAGTCAAAGCAAAAAGTATTATCTTTCGTCCATGTAAGTCAGAACTGTTCGAATTATCATATTTTGGGTGTAAATTTGTTCTAATTAACTACAATTTCGTTTGTGTATTGATTCATCTTCAAACCCCTCCTGCAATTTTTGATCAAATCTTATATTTTGATTGTTGCTTTCTTATTTTGATTGCTGTATTGAATTCTCGGCTCGATTCTAATATTGTGCTTGGACTCCCCTGTTCGTGATGTTATGGGTTTTATTAGAGAACCTGTGGAATTTTAGGTTTGAGACTCAGTTCTTAATTGTAACCTTTATGTTAGATTAAAAAATTCATACTCTTATTGCTAGATCTCTGTGTTTCAACATTACTACTTGCTTCATGACCATATCTCTCTTTAAGCGTAGTCGATGTTTCTGCTTTAGATTGCAAAACATATAAGTCTTTTCTATATTTTTATGTTTCGACTCTTTCATTTTTTTTTCTAATTTATGCTTTTTTCTTACAGATCTTTTACGACTTAAGGTCTGGATGTGTTCAGAGTCAGCAATTTTCAGAGGCTGCTGTTGTGGTAACGATTCTTCGCTCTCTATCTATAATCGATTTTAGTTATGCTTTCCCTTTATTTTCTTGTATGGTATTGTGTTGAAAAGTTTTGAAGTATTTCTTAGTTGATGATGCAAAGTGTTTGTGATTCTGTAATCAATTCCTTTTGTTTCTTTGTTATGCCTCAATTCTTTATTACAATTCTCTGTTTCTATTTGATCTGTGCACCATTCTTTTTTTTCTTCCTTTCGTGCTACTGAAATAATCAAATGTTGTGACAGATCTTTGAGAAGAATCCAACAAAGATCAAGAGCTATGGAATCTGGTTGAGATACTAGAGCCTTACAGTTTACCACAACATATACCCTTCTCAGCTCTAATAACTCCACAGTCTCTCACCAGTCACCATCTCACGTCTCCTCCATCTCAAGTTTCCCATTGACAAGATGAAGACGAGATGCATGCAATTAGTAGATTGATTTTTTTTTCAATTTGATTTTTGACATTTATTATTATTTTTATTTTATTTTTTGTAAAACAATTTGCTTTTATATAACTTATTCAGATTATTAATTATGATATTGCATAATTTTGAATTTATTTTTCGTAATTAATATAATTATTGAAACCAATTTAATTAATTTTACTTTTAATTAGTTTTGAAGAAAATTGGTAGGAAATAGTTTTCTACCAAAACAGTTGTAGGTAATTGGTTAGGTCTTTTGGTAGAACAATGGTAGGTAATGTTTTCCCTACGAATATTTTGGTAGGAAAACGATCAATAATTTTCTTCCATTTTTCTACTAGTTTCTTACGAAATTTTCTACCAACTTTTTTCGTAGGAACATTCCTACGAATTTTCTACCATTTTTAATTTCCTACGGGACATTTCCTACGAACAAATTTTGTAGAAAAATGGTAAGAAAAGGCATTTTCCTACCGTTTTTCTACCATATAAACCGTAGGAAATCGAGTATTTTCTTGTAGTGAGTAGTATAAATGTAGAAATTTATATATGGTTGCATGCAAACTTATGTTAGTGATGTATAACACTTTTTAAAAACCTTGTTTGTTGCAGCCTAATCTGTCAAAATTGGAGATTGTGAATGTAGCAGTAGAAACTAAGGAAAATGAGGAGCCACCTAATGAGAGTTTTAAGGCCACAAATGCAATATTCTACATTAAGTACAAGTACCATCCGAATAAGGGTGACGAGCCTCCCTGTGATCGCATAGCTATAGTAAAAAGAAGCATTGACAAGAATATTGGACTCCTCAGACTTGCGTTTGAGTGTCGGCTTTCAAAAACTTTGCTACAAGGCAGTGAAAGCCGACAATGGCAATGTAGGTAGTCATACATTGGGCTTCCTTGGCGGGCATTGAAACATTGCACTAAAAGTACATAGAAGGGTATGAGCGGATTTGCATTTCGCAACAATATTAAAGCTGTTTAAAATTTTGACATTGTATTTCGTTTGAGTATTGTTTTCAATTCAAAACCATATATAATTTTGTTTAGGTCGATAACCATATAATTTCCTTAAATGGTTATCATTAAAAGGCATCGCTTTCCAAATTATTTGAGAGCCAATTTATTACATAGTATTGAATTTAGAATTCGAGATCAAATAGGATAGTTTTATGAGTATACTAACACAAACTAGAGAGAGCCGAGAGGAACCAAAAATTCTTAAACTACTAATATGTATATATGATATGGCGAAGGAGTTGATAAGTAATTCATAAGATTTAATTTTGTTTGGCAACCAATACTGCCGTTACATATATATCCCTCACGTTTTTAGTATTTGTTTTCTTTGCATTTCTTAATTTATTTCGCATAAAAATATATGTAACGATGCATTCTTAAACAAATATATGTAAAAATTATTTGTTAGCAATTTTTTTGTTGGTTTAAAAGATATAATTTGTTTGTTAATAAAATTTGATGTCGAGTACTTTTCATAACGCAAGCCAATGATTTACATACATGTAGACAAATTTTTGATCTCTCTTCTCAGCAATGCTCAAGGATTCTAATGAGTAAAGATCGCAGATATTTTGTTCGTTGTAATCGAGGCCGAATTTAGTGGAGTACAAATTATCATAGCTTTTAAGTTTCTACCGATAAACTTACTGTCATTTCAAATCCAACGATATCATGCATGATGGCATGGACATGATGCATGCATAGACATACGTGCAAAGCCATGGTAATGGTAGATCTATAGACAAACATTTATCAAAAAAAAAAATTAAATAACAATGTGTCTGTTGTATACTTGTATTTAGGAGGTGTCCAATAAAGCTGCAACGTTACTAATTTTAGCCAAATACCGACTTTATTTTTACTACAAACAATTTAAAACAACAATATATATCCACAGCATATATTCATAATATAAAGAATACTATCTTTTTGAATTTATTTAAATTATTAGCAACTACAAATAGAACGTGTGGATCTATCAGACAGTTGATCATGAGTATGAATCTTTGGTGCTTCTCCGTAAACAATCACAGATTTCTTTGATGGGTCAACTGAAACATTGACGCCTTCTTCAGGAACTCCAGGCAAACCCATCCTCACGAACAAGTCTTGGTTCTCCATTATCTTGCACTCGGCGAATCCTTGTGGCCCATTAGTAAGAAATTGATTGTTGATCCCAAAAAAACCCATCTATTTCCATCACCATCACGAAAAGGTAAACATCAAATCAGAGAAAAAGCTAATGAAATCAGAGACGTAAAATGTGAAAGAGATTTGAGAACCTGGCATTGACATACGTTTAACACTATATACATTGGAGATTATGTGACATTGGAGAGATTAACTGCATACCGATCGAGAGGGTTAGTGTCATTGCGACCTACTACGATGAAACAATCAAACATTTAATGAAGTTAACTAATGAACCCTAGAGTTTTGTGAAAATTTATATATGCTTCATTAAAGCTATTAATAAACGATAGTAGGCAATATTATCAAACCAAGTATACCTTCTGGGTCACGTACACGAATATATGTGCTGCCAGATTAAAGAATAAAACAATGATCAAAGTAAATGAGAACAATGAGTCCAAAGTGAATCTACGTACCAAGAGGATGACCGCCTGCGACTGCAACAATTGAATCGACACATCCCATGAAAAATGTCAGATACTAATAATATACTATATTAAGACTCATTTCTATAATTAAGAAGCTCTAATGACAAGACATATCTGATTTATTTACGCAAAAATAATAATAGAAAGAATATAAAATCAATTTACCTTCTGGGTTATACCCACGAATTATATATGTGAGCTGTCAAATGAAAAAATGTGGTTTAATTATGATAGTCACAACTCACAACACATGCATATACAAGTATTGGTCAAACACACATGCATGATGCATAAAAACAACAAATGATAAATGAAGATAAAATACTAATAAAAATGGGATAAAACGCAGCTGCGCAAGGAGATATATCAAAGGAGTTAAGGATTATCAGTAGTCATTCTACCACATTCAACTAAAACAATACAAAAATATATTGTCAGAATATAATTTGTGTTACCACCTGCAGAAGAAAGTAACACAACGTTTGATTTTTTCTTTGGAGAGGATGAGCCTAACTACAGTACTATCTCTAATAAAACATTGAATACTGCCGATTTCACAGCAGTCACAGATTAGTCCAATGGTGATTCCATACTTGCGGACATCAAAGATTTTAAGAAATGACATAAAAATGTTAACGTTAACAAACAGAAATTATAAGAAATGATAAATTAATTAGGTTTAAAAATATCTTGAGGTTGAGCCGCCGGAGCTATGTTAATATTGGCATAATTAGGCGGTTGAAGGTTTTAGCGACTTTTGTGTTTTTGCTTTAAAGTTTTGACAATCTATTAGGAAAGGAAGAGAAAAGATAAAAGAAAATAAAGGAGGGAGATGAGAGTTTACGTAAGTGTCAATCGAAAACAACAAACACTCTGACAATTGGGAAAAAAGATCAGGCCTTGTTCGAAATCAAAGATCCCACGGTGAAACATCTTTTCTGATTTTATATTTTATCCAGTTAACTGAATAAAAATTGTGTGTTTAAGACTAATTTTCGTTTTGATTATTTTGTTTATAGATAATTGCTCTACTTATGTTGGGACATATCTGTTTAGTGCAACGCGATTGATCAATAAAGAAGATGACAAGTTTCGCAACTTTAGCGCGAGATACTTACCTTCTATACTAGCCCGATGCTGCGATATGTGGAATCAGTTGAGGGTGGAAGAAAGAATACACATCATTGTAATTCAATTATTTTCATAATTATCATGTGATCAACATATGTGACTATCGATATATAAATATAGAAATAAATTGACCATGTTATCACTTTAGGCGCTAAATATCTTACATATTATGTTGTTGAGAAGATCGACTAAAACGAGAAAATAATGCACGAAAAAATCACAAGTGTTTTGGTAACCTTGAGGAAGATGATTATGAGACTCTTCTGCTACCAACCTCTGTTTTTGAGGAAATGATGCTGATCTATTCATTTGGGATATAAAAGTTAGCCAAATATTTGTTACCTTTTTACATTTTTAATATTCAACTGCTGGTTTGTTTGTGTTGAATATGCCGATAAAGTTTGATTCTAGTGATCTGATCTTTACTATTATTCTATAAATTTTTTAAGGAACTTGAAGAAGAGTCATTTCTGCAGCCAGATGCTTGTAAGGATCGCTTAGTAGAGAGGATAACGAATTATGAGTAGCATTTTCAAGTTTTGTTCCTTTTTTTTGTCTAGTCTTATTGTATTGGATCTCCTAAGGAATCAGCCTCTCGATTCTTAGTTTAATTGTACTAATATATGTTTCAGTTAAAGAGGCCATAACGATGACGAAATAATGAAAACAAGAATATTGGCAGGAAGCACTAGTAGGTCTGATTATGTTGAACAACTTAAAGCTGATATTTGTGCTCTTTTATGGAATCTTTCTTTAAGGGGTTTCTCTAGTCTCTGAATTTACTTTTTAAGTTCGCTTTGTTTTCTTTCATCTAAAACTATGCTTAGAAAATCGCTATTTCTGTTATTTTATTACTCACATATGGTGAATTGGAATATTTTGGAAGATGTTTCCTCCAGCTGAAGTCCTACAACGTCACCAAGCTTTTGTCCGGCCAAGGTGTACAACTATACGTACTAATACTATTAAGGTGCTATATACATATGAAATGCATAAGCAAGTAGTTTTAAGTTCTCAAGGAGGTTACTTTTGATTCACTTTGTTTTTTTTTTTGTTTTTTTTACATTGCTGAATTTTGCAACTGTTAAGAAAAGACGAAAATTTGATGAATATGCTAAAGGTATTTTAACTGATGAATGGAGAAACTACTTGAGGGTTTAAATCACAAAACATAATAAAAGTAGAGGGAGAGACACAATCCTCTCCGGCATAACCAAAGTCTTGTTATGTAAAATCGTACCAAAGTCTTTTACTTGTCGATATGTACGAGCTGTTAGTTAAGATAATGTTGTTAGTTGTTATCTTTAACAATGAGTGAAACAAAAGGACAAAAGTAACTACCCATATTTTGATTATAAATTTGGGAAAACCCTATCTTATCTTATCAAAAACAAAAAATTGCCAATTGTAACGGTAGCGAATCGCCGAATCCGTATCGTCCAAATTGTACAGATAAATACAAGAAAAGGAAATGTCACTTTGTGTGATTGTGATATTTTAATCATTCAGGATTCATATATTAAAATCATTTTTCCCAAGCACGTTTTCTTTTTCCTAGCAAATAATTAGATATGTAATACAAAATGGTTCATATTATATGAACTGAATATAATGATATTTTGTATTCAGTCATATAAAACGCCAAATCATATTCATATTATTTGAAAAAAAAATATAATGGTAGCGTCGTAGTGAAAACAGTACGACAACAAAAGAGCACATGGCAACAAAATTAAAAAAATAAAAAGCACAAAATTCCGGTCTAACCAACAATTATAATTTCGATAACCATACGAGTTTTCAGGCAAAAAAAAAGCGCCAATGGTTTTCATCAATATACAACGGTGGTCGGTAGTATTATCAAATATTTCAGTGGTTGCACGTGCCCCCATAATTACTAAGTACGAAGAACCCGTATAGCCTCACCGGGTCCCACCATATCCTCAACGTGGCTTTCATAGAGTGGTCAATCACGCCCTTCTCGTGTTAGTCATCTCGTAGCTGATTCTTCCCCCTTGACAATCACCGAATCGGACGGCTGAGAAAGACCAACTTTAAGTGTATCACACGAAAGATGTGAAGTAGCGAAACATTGGCGCGAGAAAGTCAGTAGATCCAACGTTGGATATGAAATAAAAGTCAAATGATCGTATGGTGTAATTGAAGCTATATATAGTAACAATCAAAGAAAGGATTTATTTATAATCACTCTCGGCGATCCGAAAAGAAGAAAAGGCAAAATCCAAGTTTGAGTTTTCGTGATGAAGTCTGTTTTGATGAGGACCGGTTCGATGCCGGTTCTTGAAAACCGGTTAATTTCAGGTGGTTCGTCGCGGCAGGTGGCCCCTCTCTCCAGGAACAACTCCGTTGAATCATTATCCAGCTACGGCGAGAGATTCGCCGGCGGCAAGATCTCGATCGAGGTTAAGGCTAATGTCGGGATCCGAAGGATGTTATCGGAGAGTGACGTGATTATATCCGAGAGAATGTTGAAGAGCGTTGGATCTAAGCCTGCGCCGGCGAAAATCCCTGAGGATGATGAAGAAATTAGCTTTGCGGATGCTTGGGGATCTTTGATCTGGAAGGAGAGTGGTATTCCCGTGGAGGAGAAATCATTCTCCGGTGGTGGTGGTGGTGGTGGTGGATCTGGTTTTAACGGCGGTAACGGAAACAGAGGAGGCGGTTCTGATGATAGGAGCAAGATCGGTGATTATTATCGAGAGATGTTGAAATCTAATCCTAATAATTCGCTTCTTCTGATGAATTACGGAAAGTTTCTATACGAGGTAGCGATTCGAGAAGCTGAATTTGAGTTTTGTGAATTGGTGATTAGGTTTTTAATTGAATTTTTGGATTGAATGAATCTCAGGTGGAGAAAGATGCAGTCAGAGCTGAAGAGTATTACGGGAGAGCAATTCTGGAGAATCCAGGTGATGGTGAGGCTTTGTCGATGTATGGTAAATTGATTTGGGAGACGAAGAGAGATGAGAAAAGAGCTCAAGGTTACTTTGATCAAGCTGTTAATGCTTCTCCTGATGATTGGTAATATAAAGAATCTGGATTCATCATTACTTTACTAATCCCATTTTTGTCAAAATCTAAATTTTTGTGTTGTTGTTGTAACTTTGTGTAGTATGGTTTTGGGATCATACGCAAATTTCATGTGGGAGGCAGAGGATGATGATGATGATGATGTGGATGGTGAAGAAGAAGACTTAATGGTTGCAACACCAGTCATGGTTTCCGCGGTTTAGAAACACAGAGACTAACACGAAGAAGAAGAAGGTGAAGATGAAGAAAGTAATGGAGTCAAAGTATCAACAACCTTTGGTGTATTTCTTTGTCTTTTACTAACTTTTTTGTTTTTTGGTTTAACTTTACTATGTTGTAATAGCCTGAAGAGTTATAATATAAACATGTATGTGAAAAAGAAAACGAATGTAATCGTATTATAGAGAATAAAATGGCTTATGTAAAAGCTTTGTATAAATTTCCAATTTTGTGTGTTTTGCCATTTGAAATTCCGAAATTTTAAAGTAAATGTGATTTATAGAAGAAAAGAACAAAGTCTCTACGATCATCACAAGCAAAAACAGGTAAAGAAGTAAGAAACAAGATGAATTGAAACCTACTTAAAACATCTCTCTCTATTTTATCTAAAACCAAAAGCTAAAGAAGTAGTAGGAAGAGGAAGAGAGAGTAAGAAAGCTCAATCTACTTTATAATATCATTCTGATGGAGAGATTTGCCAAAAGGAACAGAGAAGCAAACCCATGAACCATCTTGTTTATTGAGGATTTTGGCTAGGTTGCCAAAGATGATGGTACATCTGCATAGGCATTTGGTGAAGTGGTTGAGGTGTAGAGTTTCCAAATAGTCCATGATTGTTGTTGTTGTTGTTGTTGTTGTTGTTGTTGCTGTTGTTGTTATTGTTGCTTCCACGGTGCAATGAAGAATTACTTTCGTTTTCCTCCGATGACTCGCTCGTGTGTTGTTGTCCTTGAGATCGAGGGCTTCCCGGTCCACCACCACCACCACCAAAGCTCAACATATTGGCTGGTGCAGAAGCTGGCTCTGGAGTATTCTGAGCACGCCCCGTGCTTTGTTTCTGCTTCTTTCCATCTGGTACAAAGCTTCCCACAATAACCTTTATAGAAAAAAACCCAAATCAAAGTCAGTTTCTTGAACATTTTGTGATCTTAACTCACGTATAAAAGTTAAAGAACTTAGAGTAACCTGGACTTGTGATCCAGCTACTAACATCCCAGCAACACTTCCACCCACAATCCGACCATCATGTCCAGCCAGCGACACGCTCAAGTTACCAGTTTTGGTCACAGCACCATTACTCTCAGAATTCAAGAAAGAACCAGACAGAGAAATGATTTCAAATCGACCCTGCAAAAAACAACAACACATCCAATACAAAGATCACACAAGACAAATCCGATTAAATTCCATCTCCATTGATTAAAAAACAGGCCAAGTAAGTAAGTTTAAGTAGTGTATGAGATGTAGTTATACCTCATACTTAACAATTCCACCAGTACTGGTAGCTTGATGAAGCATCACACTACAAACAGCTCCTGTAGCTGAGAGAATACAAATCGCTCTTGGTCCTTGCTTCGTAAAAGCCATCACCTTCATAGCTATGTCCTGAATAGGAATGAAAAGATCATAACTTTAACCACAGAAACAAGTAAAACAAACTCAAAATCTTTGACAAATTCAAGATTTACATTACCTCTCCAGATTTGACCTCAATTACATGAGGTGTAAACCCTACTCCTCCTGTTCCTCCTTAACACACAAACCCATTTCAGGATAATTGCAAACAGTGTTTAGATTTGATTAAGAGAAAGAGATAGATCGAGTTTTGTCATAGTACCTAAAGCATCAAGCTGCTTCTTACCGGAGCCAGGAGGACGTCCTCTATTCCGTTTAGCAGGTGGATCGGAAGAGTTAGCATTAGTTCCTCCGCCACTATCACCACCACCTCCTCCTTCAGTCCCACCACCATAAGAATTAGAAGCAGAAGGAAGAGGAGATGTAGGAGCTAAACCAAGAGCAATGTTGTTACCACCAGCATCAGCAGCAGCATACTTCCTAGGCCTTCCACGTTTCTTCTTCACCTGTTGCTGATGCTCGATCCCAAATCTCATCGACTGTTGTTGCTGCTGACTCGCACCAGCGGCTACAGAAGAAGGCGATCCGTCAAATCCAAGAGATTCAAGTGTCTTTTGGTCAATCTGTTGCTGTGGCTGAGGATGATGATAATGATGAGGTTGATGCGGCGACATAGAGCCGAAAGGTAATCGGTGGTGGTGATGCATAGCTTGAGATGTAGAGGTTGGACCCATTAAAGCGGCGGCGTTAGGGTTTCGATTAAAGGAATTGTGGTGGCTCATTAACATCCCTGGCGGTGGTTGTTGTTGTTGTAGCTGTTGTTGCTGCTGTTGTTGTTGTTGTTGTTGCTGTTGATGGATTTCTCTGGAATCCATTGAAGAAGAAGATTTTTTAGAGAAAAAATCTCTCTATCTTGAAGATTTGATAGTGTTTAGCCTAATTTTTTTTTTTTTTCTGTTTTACGAATGCCGAGAAAATAGACGAGAAAGTGCAGGTTTTTGAGTTTTAAGCGAAAGCGTGTGAGCTAGCTAACAACTCTCTTTTTTATCTTTCTTGTGTTGTGTTCTTGAGGAGACGATCTAGTTACTGTCTAATTTTCTTTTATAATTATCAGGTTTATTAATTAATTTAACAAATTAAGAAATAAATATTTAGTTTAGGGTTTTTTTCAGGAGATTTGTTTGTTTTGTTTAATTTTATTAAAGGAATAAATCTGAAGATATTTTAAAGGTGGTAAAATAGAGATTTTGTTGCCTTTAATGATGACGTTATAAGTCCATTTACAATTTTGTAGTTGTAATATTTATAAGTGATGTTTGGATTTGGTGTCCTTCTTTAACTCTACTTCTGTTTTATTAAATGTTTTCTCTTTTTTTTTTTTTTGGTTTTTTTCACATAAGTTTCAATGTTGCATTGAATGAACCGAGTTTGGTATTGGAAGGGAAATCAAAACCGGAATGAGTGACATTGACTTTGAATGTTTGGAGGATTTATTACTCTTATTGAGTGAGTGAGCTACTAGAAAAAAAAAAAAAAGCTTCTTCAACAAAATTTTATTATAAAATAAAGACAAATGCACAAGAATTAATAAGAGAATGTATAGAGATATTTAATAAATTATGTAACTATAGATTTTGGTTTGACTGACTGTGTTTGGGAAATCCAAATAAACATGGGTTTGTACTTTGATGTCTCAGATTTTCTTAAGTATATCCTCAGATCTTAAAAAACAATCACTACTTTGAAAATGACAGCAGCTTATTTTGACTATTTTGTCCTTCTCTTGCCTCATCTTTTTAAGAATCATCTCACATTCAGAAAAAATGTGTATAATAATACATAGATAGATTCCCAATTAATTGACAAACTCAACTTACTAATGTTTAATGCCATGCCACATTCGAAAAAGACCCACTGGAGTTTGAATATAGAATGAACCAATACGTATTTAATCCAAGTAATTTTGGAAACAGAAAATTGTAGAAAACGAATATTAACACAATCTATATTATTTGTTGAGTAAAACAAAGACCTAACTTTTGTTTTTTTGTTTTTTGTTTTGTAAAGAAACAAGAGTGTTATAAAATGTCATAATGAGATGAAACTTTCAGAATCTGGTTTCATACGAACCAGCTTTGATTATGTAAATGTAACGAACCCACTCGACGGTGTTATGTCCACTCTTCTCTCATACTGTTCACATGATATTTGAATGCACCGGTTCGGTTTATGAATCCCGGTTTAATCCAAAGGAAAATATGTGATCTGTATTTAGTGTTGGGATAATCAATCATAGAGCACAAAACTTTTTGTCTAGCTAGCGGCTAAAGTGATCGACTTTATTAGACCAACAAGCAATAAAAAGCCATGCGTACCTTAAGAATCCGGACACATCAACCAGATGCTGTGAACATTGGAACCTGAAAATAGAAAGATTTTTGAGACAGATAACGAATGGTATTACTAAGTCACAAGATTCTTATAATTGGTCATAAGATGAAGATGCATGACATCTACATACATCAATTCTCAAACGTACTTCAGTAGTTCGAATTAACCATTCTTTCTGTTGGTACTAACAAAACTAATGGTCTTGTCGGAATTGAAGCTTGTCAGATTTACAAACTGGTGAAAATGTGACATCATCGAGCTCTTTGGCTTTACAAATTCATAGAATAACAATCAAGAGATTATAAGCATTAAAAATAAGCGTTGGTGCTTGGTGGTAAACTATTTTACAAAACCTACTTCTTAGATTGTTTACCCTATTTACTTTCAGACTAAAGAACATTGTCTCGAGTCCAATAAAGTGCAAGAACAATCAACTGAAGAACATAAATAACCAAAGTAAACAGCAACCGAAAGATAAAGAACAAGGCGTCTTAATATCATGTCTCGCATCATATTCCAAGCGGTAGTCTATCTTCTTTGGAAAGAAAGAAATCAAAGACTACATTCTTCATCTTCCAAGTCTTATTCACTTATAGTCAAAGAGATATCATACAACTTGTCATTTGAAGCAAGCTGTCAGGCCTTGATAGGTCGTCTCCTCCAAGACCACTTTCCTCATCAATGGCAAGACGAGAGAAAACTTTTCTCTCCACTTGGTTTCGCTTCATCCAAACTTGATCAGGACTTCAGATTCATCAACTTCTTCTATCAACTTGCTTCACTTAAGTTTCATTATCTATTTATATTTTCTCATTTTGATCCACTGTCTAGATCAACTTCAACACTTCATTATAATCATCTTGTAAACTCAAAAATGTCCTGTTGGGGTGGGAAAAGAAAAAGATGAATAAACTATTAGAAACTCAGCTTTGAATAAAAATAACTCTCTTATTAATGTTTAGAAAATAACTCAAAACTAAACACCAAACCTCTTAATCAATGTCACAACTCAACATCGATATATATATATATATATATAAGGTTGATAGCACCTCCTTAGCTATTTTCTTTTCATATTAGAACTAGATAACTCCTAATTCTATCATAAACAATGTTAAGCCTATCTTATCTTTACTACGACGGTGTAAAGACGTCTTGGGCTTTTACTCCAATGTTGAAGCCTTATCCAACATTCTCCCTCTTAAACTTCAACTTGTCTTTGGTCATGTCTTACATTCCTATCAAGCTCCTCATTTCGCTGAACTTGATTCTCGCCAATGCCTTAGTCAAGATGTTCGTCTTTTGCTCAGTTCCCGGCACATGTTCCACATCGACAAGCTCTCTCTCAATGCATTCTCGCACAAAGTGATACCGCTTATGTATGTGTTTACTCTTGCCGTGAAATATTGGATTTTTGGTAAGCTCTATTGCAGACTTGTTGTCAATCCTAATGAGAACCTGCTCTGTTTTCTGCCCGGTGATTTCACTTAATATGTCTTGAAGCCATATGGCTTGTCTTGCTGCTTCCGTTGCTGCCATGAACTCGACTTCACACGATGAAAAGGCAATAGTATCCTGTTTCTGTGAACACCATGTAATTGGTGAGGTTCCAAAGCAGAACATATGGCCGGTAGTACTTCTACCGTCGTCTTGATCGATATTGCGGTTGCTGTCACTATATCCAATGAGCTTCTTTGTACCATCCCGTTTGAATTTCAAACCAAAAGCAACAGTTCCCTTAAGATATCGTAGTATATACTTCATTACTTCACCATGCAAGCTCCGAGGACTTTGCATATATCTACTAGTAACTCCAACAGAAAATGCCAAGTCTGGTCGCATGTGTAACAAGTATCTTAGACATCCGACATTTCTTCTGTACCTCGTGGGGTCTATCTCTATTTCTTCTTGTGCCTTAGAAACTTTTAGTCCAAATTCCATGGGTCCCTTAGTCGGGTTACAGTCTTCTAAGCCAACTTCTCTCAAGATCCTGCGTGCATAACCTTCTTGTTTTATTTCGATTCTATCCTCGCTTTGATGTACTTCAATTCCGAGATAATATGTGAGTTTTCCAAGGTCAGACATCTCAAATTTTGATGACATTACAGCTTTGAAATCATTGATTCCTTTGAGATTATTGCTTGCTACAAACAGGTCGTCAACATAAATCGCAATGATAAGCAATTTTCCTTCTTCTTCTTTGCGGTAGACTGAAGTTTCTTTCATACATCTCTTGAAATTCATCCCTTTTAGAATTTGATTTAGCTTTCTATTCCAAGCTTGTGGAGCCTACCTCAAACCGTACAAAGCTTTTGAGAGCTTATACACTTTGTGTTCTTCACCTTTCACCTCAAATCCCTCAGGTTGATCAACATAAACATCTTCCTTTAGTTCTCCATGTAAGAAAGCTGTTTTTACGTCTAGGTGATGAATTTCCCAACCATGTGACGCTGCCAATGCAATTAATAGACGTATGGTTTCAATGCGAGCAACTGGAGCAAAGACTTCATCAAAGACTGTATCCTTGAGCCACAAGTTTTGCTTTGTATTTGTTGATAGTGCCATCTGCATTCTTTTTGATCTTAAAAATCCATTTAAGTCCAATGATTTTTGTCTTACTCGGTTTATCAACAAGAAACCATGTCTTGTTTTTGTTGATTGATTGAATCTCTTCTTCACATGCGTTCCTCCATTCTAATATGCCTTTTGCTTCTTTGTAAAACCTTGGCTCATTG
>CM051387.1:10783330-10808330 GCA_028015245.1 Cardamine occulta
TTTATTGAGAGTAGCAATATCTCACACTCAACAGAAGCTTGAAGTACGTAGAGTCTTTCACTTAAGGCAAGGTTAAGTATATAATCATTAAGATAGCGTGGTTTACTTATTTACCGTGTTGATTGTCTCGGTGGTTATACTTCTTGGACTGTGTCATTCTCGTCTTCATCTTCATGATTTTCCATATTGTTGTCATCCTCAGATCCATGATCATTATTGTCCTCGGTATCATCGCTGATCATCATTAATTATCTAAAGCTCTGATACCAAATATTAGAAACTCAGCTTTGAATAAGAATAACTCTCCTATTAATGTTTAGAAAATAACTCAAAAGTAAACACCAAAACTTTTAATCAATGTCACAACTCAACATCTATATATACAGGGGCGGACCCACTAACAACAATGTGGGTTCAACTGACACCACATAAAACTATAAAAATTTTATTTTTTACACTAAACTAGTCAACTAAAGTGGCACAATGGTCAAGCTTGCACCCACTGATAAAATGAAGTCATGGGTTCGAAACCATACTTTTGATATTTTGCACCCAGTCAAAAAACTGGCTAGGTCCGCCCCTGTATATATATATAAGGATGATATCACCTCCTTAGCTATTTCCTTTTCATATTAGAACTAGGTAACTCCTAATTCTATCATAAACAATGTTAAGTCTATCTTATCTTTACTACGACGGTGTAAAGACATTTTGGACTTTTACTCCAATGTTGAAGCCTTATCCAACATAAACGTATATTTCAGAAAAAAAAAAAAAAAATGTGGAGAAAGCAATTATTTATCTTTAGATGAGATAAGAAGGTTTACACTTTCAACAACATCCAAAAACATATATACTAGTAAATGCACAGTCAACACTATCACTTGTAAATCTCTGTTCTAAAAATCCCTACCTAGCTCCGATTACTCCCCGTCTAGTCGCCCGACTAGCGCCTAATCGCTAGGTCCACCTTCGCCGCTAGATAATTTTTTTTTTTTGTTATTCAGACATTTATATTAGGAGTTTTTGTGATATTTTACAATAACTTATGTTCAAAATTTTATGATTTTCATAAAATTTTATCTTAAAAATACGTGTTATGTGTTTACTGCAATTTTTTAAAAAATATTATAGAAAATTTTAATTATAATGGATTAATATATTTAAAAACATTAAAATAGTCTTAAAACCCTAAAACTAATCCTTGATTAATTTTTGTTTAATTTCTGATTTATTGATTAGGCGCTAGGCCCACTCTTACCGCCTGACTAGCGCCTAGCAATTTTTGGAACATGACTTGTAATGTATATCCTACTCTAAGCTGCTAGGTACAAGAGCAAAAACATACTACCATTACCAAATTCATTAAGCTAACAATCATATTTGAATCACTCAAATCTAATCAGAACCAACAATAAATTTTGGAATTACAAGCGAAACAAATCAACAACGAATTTGAAACGCACACGCTACAATGGCGTTACTGTTGACAACAATTACGATGATCCAGATTTGCCACTGATGAAAGAGGAATAATTGTTTATTTGCCGTAAAAAAAAAATAGTTTCTGAGTTTTCTTATTTGGGCCTAATTGTCAGTAAATAGGCCCATTAATGGTCCAGCAGTAAACTTAAGGCGCCCTTTAATAAACTGCTAAAGCAAAATAGAACATCCAATATCCATTTTACGTGTTAAGAGACTTAAATCCAATTAGGAATCTGAACTTGTTGTTGGAGACTAAAGTTTGTATCTTTTGTGGCGGATTTGATTTTGGAGGAGTTTAATTTCTAGGGATTTGAATGGGGTTTCTCAAGAAGTTGGCTGCTGTGTTTGGGTTTGTTCAGGAAGAGGTGAAAAATGAGGAAGATGATTCCGGTGACGGAGATAAGCGAGTGGAAGATACTCAGACGAGATTTCGTGAAACTGGACTTCCAAGGAAAGGATTTGGAGTTCCGGTTCAAGTCGCCGTCGAAAGATCCCATCTTTGTCCTCTTCTTCAGCTTTGCGCTGCCGGAGACGGTGGTATTCAGGTTTGAAATTTTCCCCTTCTGTGGAACTCTTGCTATAGTTTGATTCAAGTCTTGAAATTGACTAATGAGTTTTCTAGTTAGAAGGATTAGCTTACGAAACGTAGAACGGAATTTTGGCTTTGAAATTTGAGTAGTAAGTTCATGTTACCATTAATGATTCATCCATCATTCTTTAGCTCTACTTTAGCTGTTAATAATTTATGGATTATGTTCTACATTGCCCTCTGCTTGATTTTCTTTTCATAGTTTACGAAATTGATTTCGATATTCTCAATTACTTGCTTTAACCATCATTGCATTATTTGCTCATTCTCCAATTGAGCTTTTTGAGTTAGATGCCCTTATGAGTAGTAAGTAACATTTAGATGCAATAAAGAAAATATATAGGAGGTAAGTTCACCAACCTTAACTTGATATGTATATTAGAAGTTAAACTATAATCCTAGTCTCTTAACAAGTTCACATTGTTTTTGCTCTGTATCGCTTCTGTTTATATTGTTACTCCTATGGTCCACTTAGCTGTTACTTGATGTCTAATGTTAGATTATCTAGCTGTTTAGGTCACTCTTAGTAGTGAGCTTTTCTTAGTTAAAGAGCTTGCATTTTCTTCTTGGATATTGCTTCTGTCCCAAACTATATTATAGTTCTCTCTTATATTGATGCAGGGACTAAGTTGGTATACGAAACGGCTAAGGGTAGATGAAGATGGAGATGTTGCAAATGAGTTTTTAGAAGAGGCAGAGAAACAAACAAACGCAGAAGATGATCATAACTGTATTAAGACTATGCCAAAACGCAAAACGAAACCTGCAAAAGTAAGAGGACTAGTTGTGTCTTCTGATGGGAAACTTCAGCAATGCATTGAACATCAAGGAAGACTAATTATTGTATGAATGATTTTGTAACACACAGAGTTTAGGTGAGGTTTAAGTTTCATTCAGAAACTCCGGATTGAATGTGCAAATAGAGTTGCATACATTTTGGCAAGAAAAGGTAATGATTAGTTTAGCTTTGATTGTCTTTGTAAACTATATTCCAATTTGGCTTATCGAGTATATACAAACTGATTTGATTCATCTGATTTGTTTTGGATCTCTGTGTTAAAAAAAGGGAAATAAAATAGAAAAATTTTAGTCGTTGCGTTCACCTGATTTGTTTAGGTATTGAATTATAGTTTAGACTAGTAACTGCAGAACAATTTAAACAATAGAGCTAATAAGGAATATACCATTAATTGAAACATTTATAGCTAATTGAATCTCGTTGTAATGTTTTGTGTTGAGGTAAGAGATCGGAACAACTATTTATTGTGTCCACGTGGCTTATGTGAGATCACCACACGTGGCAGGAAAAGCATAGTAGAAGGAAAATTAATTTACCAATACGAAGATCCAAATACAAACTTTGGTTCTGTTGATTTTTTTTTTAATTTGATTACATTATATGTTCCATTACAAAGAAGAACTCGTAGTAATACATATTACGAATTGCCATTGATGAAAAATAAGTGTAATAAACCCTTTTAACAAAAAATAATTAAAATAATAATAAGAAGGGTAATAAAATGGGAATATATCCCACGATCCTTTGTGACTGTCCAATTATAACGATAGTGATAATTTTGACGGGAGTAAAAACACACAAGTGTCATGAAAAAATTATAATAGCTCTTAAAAGAATAATTGTACAAGTTATTGTCCTTGTTAAGAAATTGGATAAACCTAATTTCTAAATTAAGATAAATACTTTAATAAATAAAAAAGAGAACCTCGTAACCTAAAAAATATATAGTATCTCATAATCTTGTAGATCTTTTTTAGTTATAATATTTTTTATGAAGAAACATTATAATTTCCATATTCCGATTTGTCATTTCGACCATTCGATTTTGGTTGATCTCACGTCCTCAATCTCAGTGGGTCTTTTAATAGCTAGTGATTATTTTCATTTTTATTAGTAGTTTACAACGGAAAATGGTCCATATAAATGTAATGTAGAATCAGATTTTTATTTTTACTTATTTAAAATCGTAGGTTAACTAACCAAGCCACACAGAAGAAAGATACGTTTATAAACTCATCTCCAACAAATCATTTTAATGAGCTGTAAATCATCTACTCACAAGTCGCAGCCCGTGTCATCATTAATATAGTTCACGTTTTTATTTTCCTTTTGGCAGAAGAATACAGTTTAAGTTATATTTCGTGAAAAAGACGATTTTTTAAAAATGTAAAAACATTACTATTTCATGGTTTTCATTTTTTTTTTCGTACTTCACTATTTCATTTAATATATATACAGTTTAAACTGATCTTACCAAATAAACCTTGCTAGTATAGCGAATTAGTTTTCTCAAATTTTTTTAAAATATTATACATAGTCTAAAATCTGATGGTTCGAGACCTATAATATTGGTTATTAAAAAGAATAATGTGTACTGATATTGCTTTGTTGTTCGAAGTGATCAGTTGATTTTTATTAGATAAACATATATAACTTAGATATTATGAATTAATATACATGGCGGTTTCATGTGTAGGGGTTAACGTGTCCTTTAATTCATGTAATGTGATTAAAAACCAAATTTATGAAAGTTAGTTGTCCCCGTGCAAACAAAAATAAGGTATACATGTGCTATGTGTCAACGATGGTACGGCTTTGAAGGATCCAAAAGCTCAACTTTAGTTGAGATTACACTTCTTTTTTTCTTTTTGTTAAAATTACTTTACACTTTCTTAGATGCATCTCCACACTAATCAATACTTCCATAAATCAATTATGCATGAAAAATAAACTATGCTTGAAACTGTAATTTTTAACAACACTAATACATAATTAAAAGTTTAATAGTTTTTATGTTGCATAATGAAACAATGTCAATAGACGCCATAACATACATCATACATCGAGGCTACCTTTTAATTATATGTTGAAATCAGTTTATATATATGCATGTCGCCATGTAAAAGTTATATAAAAATCCTATAGTACTATTGTTTGTGTAGATTGCTTGCCCTTTTAAATCACGTTTGAGTTAATATTTTTGGTCTATTATATGATTCTCACTTATCGGTTTAAACATAGAAATTAGTGTAAGGACTTTACATATTCATTCCTACTTGTGTTCTTAATCTATAATAAGACAACGTACTAGTTTCTAGAAATATCTGTTTGACAATCTTAGTCCTAATTATTGGGTGACAAATTCATATAATTATGCGATAATTGGATCTCGAATTTCAAACTTAATATCGTTGTCAATAGCTTTTGACTTATTATTTTTCCGATCTTGTGAATAAACGAAAAAAAGGGTACTCTTCAATTTAATATTAACATCAATAATTGTAGGTCATGTGAAACCCATCAATTTAATATTTCCTCACTTGCCAAAAGAGAATTTGTGTCAATTAAAATTAATTATGTAAAAGTATATACACTTAGAGGTAAAAATGTAAAGATTTTTGTATTTACTGAATAAAAAGAAATAAAATAAAACATTGCGGGAAATATAAAAATAATCACCGTAAAATGAAAAGTTTTATGATATTTTGTAACAACAAGACAAAACATCAAATCTATATCCTTAATAATCGCGATTTTGTAAAATCTTATGTATGACACGTACAAACTTTTAAATTACCAATCGAAACCTTAATGAGATTTTTATAGTTCAACCAACACAATTACACGTACTAATTTTCCTCTGGCCAGCTATATAGTCTATGAACTGCATACGCAAACTATAGATCCACCTGTCTATATATACACACATGCACAGACAAAGAGCTATATATAGAGAGAGTACAATAACAACACATTGTATACTCTCGTATTACAAAAACAAAAGAGTGAGAGGCGAGAGAACCAATTTCTCTCTCCCAAAATGTCCAACAAGGTTCACGTAGGGAGCATTGAGATGGAGAAAGGTCTAAAAAAGACTACGTGGGAAGCTCTAGAACCTTCCGAAACAATCAAGAAGATTCCGAAAAAGCTTTGGAATGTCGGAAAAGAAGATCCAAGGAGGGTAATTCACTCCCTTAAAGTTGGTCTTGCTTTAACACTTGTCTCTTTGCTATATCTCATGGAGCCTCTCTTCAAAGGCGTTGGAAGCAATGCCATTTGGGCCGTCATGACAGTCGTTGTTGTCCTTGAGTTCTCCGCCGGTAATTTTAACAATACATACATACAATTAGTTATGTAATTAGTGTTATTATAACTTGTGTTTAATTTCTTGATTCTTCTAGGTGCAACGTTGTGCAAAGGGCTTAATAGAGGATTAGGGACACTAATCGCGGGATCTTTGGCATTTTTCATTGAGTTTGTAGCTAATGATTCAGGCAAAGTTCTTCGAGCTATCTTCATTGGCATTGCTGTTTTTATCATAGGTATGCATTTTTCTTATACCCATTTACACAATTTAATGCATTTCTTCCTATCCAAATTATGTTTAAGAGGATAATCTAACAATAAATTTGCTAATTTGTGCTCTCTTTTATAATGTTTACAGGAGCGGCTGCAACATATATAAGATTTATACCATACATAAAGAAGAATTACGATTATGGTGTTGTGATATTTCTCTTGACGTTCAACCTAATAACGGTTTCGAGCTATCGTGTAGATAGTGTAATAAATATAGCACACGATAGATTCTACACTATAGCCACTGGTTGCGGAATCTGTCTTTTCATGAGCCTTCTTGTTTTTCCTATTTGGTCCGGTGAAGATCTACACAAGACCACCGTTTGTAAACTCCGAGGCCTTTCTCGCTCTATAGAAGGTACCTAATTCTCCAAATTATTACATTTTATGTTTTGTTAATTAAAATTACCACCAATATCGTGTTATAAGAAATACCACAAAATTTAGTCTATGAAAAGTAATTTTTTTTTCCAAAATTGTGATATTTGCTTTGGAGGAAAAATAATAATTTTTTAGAGTGTTCTCTTTCAATTAATTATTAAGAGATTTAGTAAATTACATAAGTTATATTTTTAAATTGTTTTTGTATATTTAGCATGTGTGAGTGAGTACTTTGAGGAGAAAGAGAAAGAAACATCAGATTCAAAAGACAGAATCTACGAAGGGTATCAAGCTGTTTTGGATTCTAAATCCATCGATGAAACACTTGTAAGTCTTTTTTATATTTCTCTAATTCAAGAATTTTTAACTTTTTAAATATCTGAAATTATATAAATGGAATTTACAGGCATTATATGCAAACTGGGAGCCAAGACACACGATACGTTGTCATAAATTTCCATGTCAACAATATGTTAAAGTTGGAGCTGTTCTTCGTCAGTTTGGTTACACTGTTGTTGCTCTTCATGGTTGCTTACAAACTGAGATTCAAGTAAAGTATTTATCATATATTAATTAAATACAAATGTGTGTTTTGTAATAACATTAAAATAATTCTCTACATTTGTTAATTTTTTTTTCAAGACTCCAAGATCTGTTCGCTCGCTTTTTAAAGATCCTTGTGTAAGATTAGCCGGAGAAGTATGCAAAGCTTTGTCAGAACTCGCGGATAGCATCTCCAACCACCGTCACTGTTCACCGGAGATTCTCTCCGATCATCTCCACGTGGCACTCCAAGATCTTAATTCCGCCATCAAGTCTCAGCCTAAACTCTTTCTTGGCTCCAATCTCCATCGCCACAACAACAATAAACACCAAAACGGCGGCGTTTCTCAACGCAACAATAATATTAACAGTGGGAAGGGCCAAAACGGAGCCGTTTCGCTTTCGAGTTTTAGGACTGACACGTCAGCTTTAATGGAGTACCGGAGATCGTTCAAGAACAATAACTCCGATATATCAACGGCGGGAGAGAGGAGGATGTTACGGCCACAGCTGAGCAAAATCGCGGTGATGAAGAGCTTAGAATTCTCGGAGGCTTTGCCGTTCGCGGCGTTTGCGTCGTTGCTAGTGGAGATGGTGGCGAGGCTTGATAATGTAATCGAGGAAGTTGAGGAATTGGGAAAGATCGCATGTTTTAAGGAGTACGATAACACGAGAGATCCGACGGCTGACGACGTCCGATGTGAACAATCGGCGAATGTTATGATCAGTGTCGGCGGCGCAGAATGAAGCAACGACGGCGAGAATAAATCAGTGTTTTTTTTATATATTTTGGGAATAGAAAAGACCGAGATTAAACCGATCGATGAATGACTAAATTTGGTTCGGTATGATTCGGTTTCTCATTTTTTACATGATGGGGAATTAGGGGAATCGTATGCTTTTCGTGTCTTCGTTTTCAGAATTTGGTAATAATGAGTTTATATATTCCAATTAACTTCCATGTTTACAATTGTTTCTTAAATTTCATTTTCTTGAATAAAAGAAAAACGCGTTGTGTAATGAATTGAGAGGTCCGGTCTGGTTCAGACAAATAATAGAAGAAGAAAATGTTGACGCCTTAAAGGAAGGTTCTTCTTGGTCATCAATTTATTTTAAATCATGGAAATTGATTATAAGTAAAAAACAAAGAAGGGCCCAACCGGGTTCGAACCGGTGACCTATTGATCTGCAGTCAATTGCTCTACCACTGAGCTATGGACCCAATTTGATAATTAATTGACACCGTAAATTTATATACATAATGACACAGTTAAATATTTTTATATCAAAATTGTTTCACAATTCATGAGGAAGAGAAGCATCCTTATAAACTAGGTGAATTTCTACGCGATGCGTGAGTTTCTATTTTTTCTAAATTTCGTATTCAAATTTAGAGCTTAACATCATTGAAAAACAATTTTACGCTAAATAATTATTTATGTAGAGAAGTATCATTCAAGCTCATGTGGCATGTGAATCTTGTTAGAAAATAAATTGGTAATATAGGTTTCATTAAATCAATTTTAATAAAAATAATTATAATTATTAGTAACTATATGATTTTTAGACACAAAAAAAAATCCTATCATTTCCATATACCTATTAGATACATAATTTAAGATTAAATTGGTTTATTTATAACTAAAGAGAAAAAAAATTAAGAATGATTTGGAATTATGAAATAGAAGAAGAAGATGAATTACTTATTAATTTTTAATGATATATTTTAAGTGATACAAATAAATTAATATGCCATTAAGAAAAGTGTTGATGTGTCAAACTCTTGAAAAGTGGTTTTATCCATTATATATACGATGATGATTTGAACATTGAACTATTAATCATAAATTATGATTTTTTTATAAACAATATACATAACCTACACTTAAGTATTTTTTATTCATTCGCTTTTGAAATTGATTGCTCCACATTAATTGATAAGAATTCTCTTTTATTCAAAATGTTTTTGAACAAATATTTTGAATTAAATGATGTCAATTTTAATTGAAGTAAAAACTTATAAAATTATTAGTTTTTTAGTCAATTATTTTTATATTATTAGTTGATGGAGTTGATAAGCTCTTACAAATGCAATAACGTTCACTCCAATAAACATAATGAGTGATATAAAAAGTCTTATGTATGAATTTATCATAGTGAGTCAAAATTTAGAATTTTAAACATACTTTAAGTTAAAAAATTTAGTTATATTTAATAATAAACTAATTTATTGTCTAGTATTTATTCTTATTATTATTTTAAAATTTATTAAAATATTTTTTAACTTATGTTTTTTATCTCCTTAAACTATTTTTTTTTACTTTGACTTATTTTATTATTAACTATTTAATTAATGTTCACTGTTGAATCCAAAGATTCAGTATGGATAATTCAGTAAAATTTATTCTTTATTTATCTCTAGAAAAGACAAAGTTTCAAGTAAAAAACTTTCTAAAGAGAGAAAGTAGAAAGAAAAAGCAGAGCTGCTTTTGAATTGAGATTTGTTGCGTAAAACTCTCGATACTCTTTGCATCAGAAAGAATCCGGCTATTTATAGGGATTCGAAATCGGCGACAAAGCCAATTAGACTTTTACCCGGACTCCTGCTCCCATTAAGAATCCATTTTTTGCTCGATTTATTTTATAGAAGTCGGTTCAATAAAGCCGGTCTACGCACGAAGATCGGTCCGGAAGAGTGTAGCGGATTACAGACCGATTTAAACGGGCTTTTCATATGGATCGAGATAAGTCGGATTGGATCTAGGTCGGGGTGATAAACCTGGTACCAACATCTAATAACTATTATATTTAAGTAATATTCATTAAAAAAAACTGATTTGATAATAAAATTTTTTATTAAATAATTAAAGTGATAATATGTACACTTTGATGGATCTCTTCATTTTAAAAAAGAATGAAATGAGAAAAGCTCGTGAAAAAACGAATATTATGAAAGCTCTCTAACAAGTGTGAAAATGAAAACTTTTGGGCTTTCATACATCTTTAAACAAATTGCTGCGTCACATTTACCCCTTTCTACAGAGTTTTGATTTTATATCTCTACTTCTTTTACTTTTTCGAAATTCCCTTTATGAATTTTCAAAACCACATATTTACATAACTTTAAAAATATGAAATGGTCCCGAAACTATTGATTTTATAGTATTTAATGCAAATGATTGCTATCACTTCCACAAAAGTTGGTTTAAAGTTTATAAGTTTGGTCCAATAAATGATTGGGAGAAATGTGATTCTCTTCGAATATATATCATATCAAAGGCATCGAACATAAAAGCAAGACTACAATAACTTAATATCTTCCCATAAAACATCCAAATAAGGAATTTATAATACTCATTCCCTAGCAAACAAAATATATAGTGAAGATGAATAGAAAAAAGAAACTAAGATAACTAAATTCTCAAAATAGAAAAGAAAACGAAAACCAGCTAGTTCTTCTTCTTCCAAGTGACCAACGTTAAAAGGCGTTTTTTGTCCTAAGAAAGAACCAGCATTTCATTGTAGCTAAAACATATTTGAGTAATCGAATGAACCGGTTTGGTCATATTCAAAATTTGTCCAATAACCGTTTTGCACCGATTGATCCATGTCCTGGTCCACGTTAAAGTAAGAAGAGCTCGCCGGAAATTCCACTTGGTGGTTCGCAGTGGTTACCGGAAAATTATAGTTGGGAAAGTACTCGGAATCATCCTGAATCTGAGGATAATCCTATAATTAAAGATCACAAAACAATTCAAAACCCCTGTTGTGTATACAAAAATGTTTTGGTTTAGATAGTAGTACGTACCTTTGACGAATCAAGGATGTAATCAGGAGAAATCCAAATGCTAGAAGAGTCGTTTGTTGTAGAAGAAGGCATGGACGGTTGAAACTGCGACGTTTCATCGCGACAAGGAGAAGTCACAAGGCTAGAGTAACCCGAGCCAATGTCTTGTTCATTTTTATTTTTCAAACTTTTTGAATTGTTCTTAAGTTCAGTCTTCTTAATTACGCGACATAATGCGAAAGCTCCCTGAAAATTCAAACATATATAGATGGTTCTTAGGTTTCTTTCCATAAATTCATAGAAATGATAAAAAGGAATTCTAATTTTCTTACCTTGAAATTTGGTGATTTTTGTAAAAGATCATCATCGCATAGACGATATTCATGCATAAACCAATTAGTTCGGTCGCCTAATGGGGCACGACCTTCATAGAAAACTAAGGTTTTGCGGTATCCGGTTATAACACAAGATGATTTACAAGTGATTTTCCGGTCTTTGCCGGTTGCTTTCCAATAACCGGCCTTTGTAGCCCTGTTGGTTCGAGAACCGTTTGGATACTTTTTGTCTCTTGGACAGAAAAAGAACCATTCCAAATCCCTATTCGGAAGGAAAGACTTGTCTAGAAGAAGAAGAAAACAAAGATAAAATTAAAACAAGCTTAGTTTTAATTATCTAAATTCTAAAAAGTTAAGACATTGAAATATAAGTTTTCAAACGGTTTTTTTTGTAAAGTACCTGGTAGCTCCCAAGGGTCAAATTTGTATAACTCGATAACAGGAATGACTTCGAGCTCGATCTCGAGGCCTTCTAATTTTCTAGCTAAGTAGTAGCCTATGAGTTCTTCATCAGTCGGATGAAATCTAAAACCTGGCGGTAAACATGAACTTCCCATTTGCATAATTCACACTTGTTGCTTGTGACGCAAGAGATTTGTAGAGTGGAGCAAATAAATAATTAAGTACCGAAACTAAATCTATTGAATATTTGGAAAATCCAAAAATAGAAGCTTTTTTCGACACTCGATTTGTTCTTAATAATAAGTTGCAACTCACTTTGTTTGCATCCTTTTTGAGACAAGATCATTGTCTGAAAGAAATCGTATGATCACAGAAAAAGAAAATCAACACAAATTACACGAAATTCCTTTTTTTGTTAATATTTAGATCGTAGAAAAAACGACACAAGATTAAAGGTAAAAATTAGGGAAAAAACGAAGAGAAGTAGGCAGGGCAAAGACTCTGACTAAAGAAGAGAGTTATCTGACTTTTAAATCGGTGATTAAGTACTATATTAGAAATAAAATAAAAAACTGATTAGTGAGTAAATTTACTTAGGAGAGGGATTAAGAGAGGAGAAGGTTGGTAGAGTGTTGAATGGTTGTGGGGTGATTGGTATTTATAGCATAAAAGATTTGCGAAACTATGGTGAAAATTAATTAATAATAGCTAAATATGTTGAATAAAAAATTATATAGTATTGTAATAAATAGTGCCGTTTAATATTCAGAAAAAAATAACGAGACACACCGAAAGCGGATAAAGACATTGCTTGTCTTAAGAGTTCCCAAAATTCCAAAAGAAAGTGGACCTACCTGGTCTCAAAAGCTAATAAACTTGTTCACACTTCGCAAATCAGTAATATAACTTATCATCTAATTACTTTTTTTCAACTACATAATGTACGTGGTCTCATTTTATTGAACGATATTTGAATTGCATGTCAATCTCATATATCGGAGTAGTAACCTCATTTAACAAATTAAACTGTGATGGATTTTACGGTTTATTACTTTCTTTTTCGTTTCTTTGATATAACGGGAATTTTAGTTCAACGTCATAATAACTCGATCCTAGTTCTCTTTTTCTTTATTCTATAGTATAAACTTTTTCTTGATTATTTTGAAAGAGGTGTAACAATTTTTGTCCACGTCAGCATTAGTAAGACAAAATCGCTTTTTTAATTAGTGTAACCACTTTCAACTTTTAAGACATAGAAGATTAGAAGGGATAACAAAACTTTGACGAAAGAAAATTTTTTTTATTGTTTTCTTTTAACGGAAATATGCTATTGTTTAAGATGTAAAGTTGTAGTTTAAAGTTTAGTTCCCATTTGTGTAAGACCCGATAGCTAAAATATTCAAATATTTTATCAAAAAAAATATTGGGAGGGAAAGACCCGATAGCTAAAATATTCAAGAAAACACAAAAAAAAATATTGGGAGGGAAAATAAATGAAATGACTTCGCGAGACGGAAATGTAAGATTAGTCCTATAAACAAAAAGTGCACCTTGAAATTATGCGATAGCTAGAATATTCCCCCGTTACTTTAGGAACGGTCACCATGACCCCTAATAGTGATTAAAGAGAACAAAATGTAAAAGAGTAAATGAAAGAGAAAAAAGGCATAAAAGCATGAATAATTACGTCATGTGGTAGGAAGCAAGCCTACGAAATACGAATTTACGGATCTACTATGTTGACTACGATAGGGCTTAAATTTATATAATCATATGTATCATATGTTTTTCTCGTTGTTATTATACGATTTTAAAGATGTATCCTATAAGGAGATATATACATTTAGTTATAACAGTTTTGCCTAATGTGCAAAATAAATATTATAGATATGATCAAGTGTATTTTTCTAGTAGTCCATGATCCCGACAAAAAGTATATCTTAATTTGTCGATCCTCTCGTGAACTTAGTTAACCTAATCAATATATAGAATTGATTATTGCTTCATTGTACACAGCTTTTATTTTCACTTGTTCAATCTGAAAATATATTCAAAGTTAATGTACTAGTTTGTGGCAATATACATAAATCTTAACTTAGTTTGTAACAAAAATAAAAATAAAAGGGAAAGAAATAGTAAAACTGGTACTTGTCCGCAGCTCAACGAATGTTAATAGTTTGTCACTCAAAAAAAAAAAAGAAGAGTTTCAAAGTACGAAGAAGTTTAGACAAAGGAGAAGATCTCATAATTTATTACTTTTAATCACACTTTGTCCCCCAACTTTTTCCTTCATAATACCTACCCCTTGTCGTTTTATACACTGTCTGATTTTTGGTCTATTATATTCACCAACAATTAGCATCATCGATGCAAGAGTCTAGATTTAGATTCAAACATCAAAGCTTATAGAAAAAATGTCGGCTAAGGGAAGTGAGTTGTAAAATCATACCAAATACTAGTCAATTTCATATAACAAATGAGGGAAAATAAAATGTTTTCAAATACTTTAATATATGATAGTTATGTGCATGCATCAGTTAAATCTAATAAGACATGTCTGAGTTTGCGCGTGTTCAAATATGTCAAAGAATATTGGTCATCATGCAGCACCTTGTCTATTTGAATGTGACATACATATTCGTTTTCCAACGTGAGAACACAATATTCAGTTTTATGACTACTTATATTCCTAGCAAAAACTATTATGGAGGCTTGTTTAAATTTTAATCGTCAATCTTTAGCTTTATAGCAAATTAGACAAACAAAATAACAATAAAGGAAGACAAAAACTAACAAGCCCTATTATAAATAAATAAAATGTACCTAAAATAAAGTGTTAAAAGAAAAAAATCGGGGCTTATTCAATAAGCAGTTTCAGAAAGATTAGGCGTTTTCAATTGAATTTTGAATTAGGTGTATTCATATGATTAAATGTTTTATTTTAAAATCATATAGAGCCGTTTGAAGTTGAGGATGGAAGATTTTTTTAGCGGTTTCTTAGAACTGAAAATTTATTATTTTTACAGATACGGATGATTAAATAGCCCATAACTTTGCTGATAATGCTTAACTCTTGCGATAGACATAAGAGAATTCTCGTCCCAATCAAGGTGGCCACTCACTCTCAAGGTCTCACTTATTTCTTTCTTATACTACGAATCGATTTCATAACATGTTTTGGTGTTAGATTATTGATTCTTTATTTGGCAATTTTTCTTGTGTTTATGGAAATGAAAGCGATCATGCCCAAAGAAAAATTCTCACAGACATTTCCAAATGGGAATTCACAAGTTTTCAGTATCTACGATATTGATGACCCTATCACTTTGGCTATCAACAAAACCGGGGTCAGTTTCATTATTGTGACTCTTGAAACTTTTACTAATATTGTTTTGAAATTCTTATATAATTTTGTTTTTGTTTTTGTTTTGTAGATTTATTTTATTCGAAAAGTTCCCAAAGAAAGTCTATACTCAGTCGAATTAAGTGACATAAAGAGATTTGGCTATGACAGCGAAACTGTTTTCTTCGAATTTACAGTCTCTGGTATTTTTCACAAGTATGAGTTTGACACTGAGCAAGTTTTGTGGATTATTATTATTATGAAATCAGTAAGAAACAATTCACAATTCCTTTATGAAACTGGACCATTGGTTTAATTAAATTGTTTTTGTAGGGAGAAGCAATTTTTTTCGCTTTAAGAAAACTTATAAATGAGTTTCAACATGCCAATAAGGTACACTTTTCAAATGGAGTTTTTGTTTCTTGATCACCATTTAGTTTACTTAATTTGTATATTGATTTACGTTTGATCAATGTTTAGGCAAAGGAGGGTCTATTCAAAGTTCCTTTTGTTCGTGGTAAACGAAGGAGAGTGAAATCTGGTCTTTTAGTTCTAGTATCAATCCATAACTAAATTTTTAACTGATCAGTCTACTGATCTAGAGTTGGAGTTGGAGACTAGGGCAAAAATGTTGGTAACATACTCCACAGGTTTGAAACAGTATAACAGCCAACTCGAAATTGATCTTCAAGCACAAAAGGAACACCACACTTATTTGAATGAAGAATCAAGAGGAAGCTACGAAGGACAGGAATAAGTTGTATTCCTTACTTACAAACCTAATGACCATGTCCCAAAATTCATAAAATTTTGCGAAGGAGATCAGAGACCTTAGAAGGAGACAGTCCTAAGAGCTAAATAAATGTTATAGCCTATCCCTGATTTAATCCTTTTTTGGCTTTAACTGCCTCGTGGTAATAAGTTTTCATCTATTAACATTTGCTTTGATCAATAAAGTTTTCTACTCCATCTGTTCCAACATATAAGAATGTTGGGCTAAAATCACACTTATTAAAAAATACTTTTTAAAACTAAAGTCATTATTAACCACTTTTTGTTTACTTTAATTTCTCAAAAAAAAAAACAAGTAAATGGCTATATTAGATTAAAATTTTATTGAGAAATGCATAGATATTTAAAAACATCATTAATTGGAATAAACAAATTTGGCTAACAACTCTTATAATTTGGATCAGAGGGATTATCTTTTCATGCATCATTGCGCAAAGAACAATCAAAATCAGATTTCAAGACAAATAAGTAAACTGGAAAGTTGAAAAAGAAAAGAAAATATTTCTCTCTTATAAGAAAAAAGCAGAGACTCTTCCAATAACTCTGTTTCTGAAAAAAGAACCCATAAATATTTTCGGGACTCACTTTTCTCTCTGTTAAAAATTAATTGATGTTTGACAATGCAATTTGTACTTGCACTTGTTTAGTGGGAAATGATTTATACCGTTAACTAGTCAATGACTAACGTCTTCTTCTTTCCTAGACACCAACTAAGTCATTCTCATCTTCTAAAAGATACTTAACAAAAATAGTTTAAAAGATAATTAGGAAAGTAGAAATCTTGAATTATGTAATGTAAAGTCCCTAAAATGTAGGAAAGATATAGAATTTTGATAAATTTGTAAAGTACTACAAATTTTTCGTTTCTTCTTATCATCCCACACCACCATTATCACTTTGGTAAGAGAAATTCTCATGTAACCATTTACTTTCGATAACTAAAGTTTATAATAGTCACACACTTGCTCGTCTCTTTTAATTGCCACGATTATCACATAATGCGGTCTCACGTAGGATGAAGCATCACTAATATATCCAACATAAACTTCTTAATATTAAAAAAATAAACATAAACAAAATTATGTTATTGGTATTTAATAAAATAAAAAATTACCTACCGAACCAATATTATTGATTTACAAAGAGAAAAAAATGAAAATTTAGTCCAAAATGCTGTTTTCATAACATCTTTCAACATGTTTTACTTATACATTTTCACATATACAATATGCTTATCTTTGTGCTTTTGGCCTCTATGATGCGTTTCTTATGGAAACTGTCTTTAAGGTGTTTCTCTAGTCTCTAACTTTACTTTTTAAGTTCGCCTTGTTCTCTTTGATCTAAAGTTATGCTTAAAATTGCTATTTATGGTATTCTGTTACTCACATATGGCGAATTAGAATATTTTGGCAGATATTTCCTCCTGGTGAAGTCCTATAATATCACCAAGTTTTTGTCCAGCCAAGCCGTACAACTATACGTGCTAATACTATTAAGGTACAGATGAAATGCTTAAGCAAGTAGCTTTAACTTTTCTAGGAGAATACTTTTGATTCACTTCATTTTTCTGTTTTATTTTTTATATTGCAGAATTTTGCAACTGTTAGAAAAAGGCAAAAGCTTGATAAACATGCTAGGGTTATTTTAAGTGAAGAATGGAAAAAACAAATTTGATAAGAAAAAACATGTCAGAAAAAAAGAGGCAAAGTTTTATTGACACACAACCCACCAACATAATTTTCAAAAAAATAGCTGATGACTTCGATGTATATTTATTTTAGAGGGTTGCTGAAATAGATTCAGCAGAATAGTTTCTTAGAGATCACGGAGTCCCTAAAGAAGACCCTAATGATGTTGAGACGAAATACTCTTGTGTTTGTAATCCACCAGATTGGAGCCCTCGTTCAAGCTTGTACAATATCAATCAGGATTTACTTGTGGAGTAATCTTCTGACCTAAATGTTTTGTACTAGAATATGCTAGAACAGCCGGTTAACGCGAACGTGCATTACTTCTATCCAGAATTTAAATCCAGTGGCTCAGTAAGTATTGTTTTTGGTTTCTAGTTTCTCATCAACTAATAATATTAAAAATTGATTAAGAAATTAATAATTTCTTTACTTCAAAATATTTTTTCAAAAATATTTTGAATAAATGAGAGCTCTCATCAATTAAAATGGAGTATGAAGCAATGTAAAATTTTGTATTTTGATCAAGTTTCATTTATAAAATATAGTCGTCCAAAATAATCATGTGTTTCTTACTCTAGGAAGAAAAAATTGAAGAAATTGAGCAATCAATTTCAAAAGAAAATAAATCAACAACATTTATATGTAGCTTTTGTACATTGTTTTGACAAAAAAAAAATTTATAATTTATGATTAATAGTTTAATGTCCAAATTATCATCATATATATAATGGATGATGCTACTTTTCAAAAGTTTGACATATCATCAATTCTCTTAATGGCATATCAATTTATTTGCATCATTTAAAATATATCATTAAAATTAATAAATGGTTCATCTCTTCTATTTCATAATTTCAAATTATCCTTAATTTTTATTTGTTTCTCTTTAGTATAATATAAACCAATTTAATCTCAAATTATCTATCTAATAGGTATGTGAAAATGATAACATTCTTTTATGTCCAAAAATTATATAGTTACTAATAATTATTTTTATTGAGTTTGATTTAAAGAAACTTAGATTACTAATTCATTTTCTAACAAGATTTACATGCATATGAGTTTGAATGATACTTCTCGACAGAGATCATTATTTAAAATAGCATTTATTTTTTAATATTAAAATCATTTTTGAAATGAATTTGAATAAGAAATTTGACAAAGTAAAACTCACCTATTGCGTAAGTAATCATCTAGTAACTTTAATATATTAAGTAAACTCAATAGACCACGTTGCGAAATGAGAATCCGCTCATATGTTACCACATTGTTTCATCCGCATTGAAATTTTAATAACAAATCGTTTAAACCAACAAAATTTTTTTTGACTTTAACAAAGTATTAAGAAATGAAAAAAATGTGTTAGATTCATTTGAATGAGAATGTGAAAAGTCTCATTGTTTGAAACTTATCTTTATTACATGGGAAGGACGTAGTGGTCACGTGAAAACGACAAAATACTAGAGAACACGCCTAACAACCTTTTACGGTAGCTAAGTTTTTCTCCAGCTATCTTTTTAACAAAAATATAATACTAATTAAATACTTTATACGTATTACTTTTACTTTTACTAAGACGTCAAATTGTGTGTGATATTAATTTGTTGACATAATTAGTATGTAGTTAGAACAATGAGACGATTTTTATCTAAGAACATTATTGTGAGTGGAAATTTTTATCTTGGCGAGTGGAAATATAAGATCCATAATACATATCTTAGTTAGTGGAAAATTTATTTCAAACATGACCTAATATATGGTTGTCCAATTCTTAGTTATCAACTCTTGTCCTAAAACTTAAAATTCTAGAATTTAGTGGATTCATCTTTAATTTGATTTAGAGTTTTTTCCATTATTTTCTTAATTATATGTAATTTAAATGTCAAATTGCTTTTAGAGTTTTTTATCCAAAAAAAATTGTTTTCAGAATTGCATCAACAACTTAAGCATTGTATGTAGAGGCTTTTTTCATAAGTAGTAGATAATCAACATCAAGCGAAGGCAAAGAATTTGAACACAATTAAACGGCTTGTATATATCGACAAGTAAAAGACTTTGGTTAGATTTTACTTAACAAGAAACAAACAATCAAGACCCAAAACAAATCTTCCATGCATAAATAAAAATTCACAGAAATTAGTTAATGAGACACCTAGACTCAAAATGAAGGTTCAGGATGAACAGCAGAAGCAGCAGCATTATTAACGTGTAGAGCTCTTTCAAGTTTCCGTTGATCGAAAACTTCAACTCCGACGTTAAATATCGAAGTCACCGGCCGGTGATCGGACATTCTTATATCCGATCTCTTATAACACTCTTGTCTTATTCCTTTTCCCAACCATAATATTCTATCACACCTGTTAAACACACACACACACACAAAAACTCTTTAAGAATCTCCCATTTCTTTTAACATTTCAAATGTCCCCAAAACTTAAAAAAAAAAAAAAAAAATTTATTCACTTACCAAGCTGGAGCTCTCTTCTTCTCCCCTTCTCTCAAGTTTTCTCCGGCGTAACGATCGGAATCGAATTCGTATTTATAGGTCGGAGGGAATTGAATGGGTCCTTCTCTCCATCCATCGAAAACATGACCACTTTTTAATTCTCTAATCAACTGTCAAATTAAATTTAAATTCGTTTTAATAACTTAACAAAGTATAGACTGAAAACATTATGCATGGTTTTGAGTGGATTTACCGATTAATATGTAACAACACACAAAAAGACTTCCACAAAATCAAAACTAAACGTAACAAAGAAACCGAACCTGGTCACTGTTCTTGAGCTCGTCCCATCGTTTTTGTGCGACAAGCTTTCTTACTTCACTGTCTGACATATTAAGTCGGTAATTCAAATCTCCGAACCAGAATACTTGACTGTTGAAATTTTTTCAAAGATAAAATAAAAACCAATTAGTAGAAAAACAAAAAGGGTTTCTTGCTTCGTGTGTTGTAATTAATCTTGATTAATTATTGCTTACTCATGACATGGAATTGTTCTGGGTTGATCGGTGTCAAGAACCGAGGCGAAACGAGTGCGACGTATGATTTCATACACGTCAGCATTCCGGCGTTGCTCAGCACCGTCGTTGTGGCCGGAAGTTAAGTGTGAACATACGAAACACATTCTTGATTGATATAACGTCATGCTAATAGACACTGAGCCCTGCAATAATCAAATATATAAAGAAATTGCTCTGTCTTTATTTCTATATTGAGGTTACTTGGAAAGGAAGATAGGGTTAGTAAATGTTTTTTTTCTTACCTTGTTTCCCATGTAACCCATTAAGCCAACTCCAACCGGCGAGACTTTCAAGTTGTTGACGTGTCTTCTTAACCGTCTTCGGATCCAAACCGATACATAGATTCCAACCATCTGCTTACTTACTATCCTTACATACTTTTGACAATCTTTCACTTTCCGACACTCTTCCACCAAGTCATCCGGCAATCCATAAGTATCTCCGATCTTGTCTCCTTCCTCCTCGTCATCATCGGAAGACTTCGAATCTCCGTCTGATGAATCATCGGTCAGGATCTTCGCAGCTTCTTCAGCTTCTGACGAGGAGGAGGAACTATTCTCATTCTCTTCTTTTAGATCATTCCAACTCAGCTTCAAAGTTTCAAAGCTCCGTGACCGTTTCAAGTTTCTTGCGTCAGAAGCAAACCTACTAGCTCCTGTTGGATTCTCCGGTAGCCTAAACCCTAGCATCGCGTTGCTGCTAAACACCTTCCTTAGCTTCCTATCTGATCCAACTATCTGAGGGTTGTCATCTAAAGCTCGTTCAGGCCAGTCCATGTTTGGATTCCGCACCGGTTCGAGGCACGGTAAAGTGGTTGCAGCATCGATGTACTCGTTGGTAGTTAGGTCTAGAGAATGGTCGGCAGCGAGATTCTCGACCATAACATCGGTAATAATAGAGTTTGCCTGTTGTGTTAGGATAGGAGACGTCGGTGCACTGTGAGATCTATGAAGAACGTTGTTGTTGCTTGGTGATGATTGATCATAAACTGATTCTTTATGAGATTTGTTCAGTGTTCTACGGATTATCGATTCCCATTTCGGTATCGGACCTCTATCTTCTGCTCCGAATACGTTTCCGGCGTTTAGTGGAACCACTTCTTGAAACCTATTAACGAAATTTATCAAAACATAGAACAATTACTCTGTTTTTGAGAAGGAAAAAAAACATAGGAAAAGGGTTTTATTTTGTTTTTTTTAAATTAAGTAAAATTTGATGCGACTTTTTTTAACTTACCCGATGATGTAAATATCTGAAGGGTTATCAGTAGAAAGCCAATCTTCAATTTCGAGATCATCGGACGGACGTTTTCCGGCGACGTTCCATGTAGCCACCGTCACTCTATAAAACCAAATTTCACCGGAAATAAATGAAATTTGTCTCAAGAAAATATTTCACCGGGGAATATAGATAAAAATTCTAGAACTACCCTTACTTGATATCCTTTGTGTTAATGTATTGAGCTCTCAAAGTCTCCGATTTGCCTCGCCGGTGTTTCCTTTGATAACCCCTCACACCACCACCGTCTAGAATAATTTTAAGAAATAAAAAATCAGGAAAAATATATAATAATAATATCTATTTCTGAATTTATGATTCATTTACTCAGCATAAATCTTTTAAAAAATCATAACATTTACCTGATATTTTACTGCCGTGATCAGCTTCGCTTCCTCTGTGACCACCATGGCCATCTTCATCACTTACACAACAAACATTAACGACGTCTTTGACCGAACATACTGTAAAAGGGACCCAGATAAATTAAAATTTGATAACTACAAATATAGACAAAATTTAACCAAAATTTAAGATAATACTCACTATCGTCTTCGCTCTCAGGCTCTGTATCGATTTCATCTTCGCTAAAATCGTAAACTTTTGGCTTTATGTTCAACCATTTATTCATAATAATCGAAGGCCAAAACCTCTGTTTCAAAAACAAAAAAAAAACATAAGAATCTTTCGTAATTAGTAGAACTAAAGAAACAAAAACAGAGCTTCTTTAAAAAGAAAAAAAACAGAGCTTCTTGATCTTAAATACATACCTCTGGGCGTTTCCCGCGTCTTGTTTTCATCATCTCCAATCTCAGACAAAGATTTTAAGATTTTTTTTTTTTTGGGGGAGTTTCGAGGAGAATTTAAACTAAAGAAAATGTCAGAGTTTGATATTTATAACAGTGACAGAGTCAGAGAGTTGAGAGATTAAGAAGAGACATGAACAAGAACAAGAAGAAAGGACACAAAAATAAAGTGGTAGTCAGACAAGAAGACGTGTGAAGGCAAAGCAAAGAAGAAGAAAAAAAAGGTGTAATGATGAAAATTCTCTGATATTATTTTTTGGGTTCGTTCCAAGAAAAAGCTACAAAGCAATGGCTGTTATTTAACAGCCTAAAGAACCAAACTCCAACTTGCGATTCACTTTTTTTAATATTATTAAGTTGATTCATTTGGGGCAAGACATTTTAAAGAAACTATAAAGACTGCCAGATTTAATTCTCTCATTTTTTTTTCTCTCACGTGTTTTCAGTTTTTTTTTTTAATTATTATATTCGAACCGACTTGATTATTATTTCGATTTGGTTTCAACTTTAAACCTAGAGTGATTTTACCAGAATCCAGATGTACTTTTCTTTATGCTGCTTAACCATATCGAATTTTTAATTAATGTTTTTGCATTTCTATGCCAGTTTTAATCTTAATTTTGTTATAACAGTTGAGCCATAATTTAAATTTATCATACAGTTTTATTCTTTTATATATCCAAAAGATTTGTATTCCAACCATCACCAAATCACAAAAAAAAGATTGAAATTTATTTACTGAAATTTATAAATATATGTATATATTTCATTAAGAAGTTAGACGTAATCAAAGACATAAATTTGTGATAAATGTATTCATATTATAATCATTTTGACTCTAGTTACTGTCTTAAACCGAAAAAAAACTGAGAATCTTGTTTTAAAACATAAAACCAAAAACTGAGCAACAATCCGATTCAGCACTACTAATAGGATAATATTAAATAAACGGTCCTTTTTGGAATATAAAAAAGTCAAGATGTCACTTTCTTAAGCAACAAATACAAGATTAATTTTTTTGAATATGAGAGTCTAGCTCCAGCTAATATTTTCAGCCATATAGTCGGCGTAAAGATAGATTATTTATTTGACTAATGCTTGATTAAATAATATTTATAAGTATCTAAGAATTGGAACCATGAAAAAAAACAACGAAAATAAGAGCATACGCTTTATCCCCACTTTAAAAAAGTTTTATAATTGTTTGTCTTTTTAATGTTTATGTTTCATTTTCAAATATTTCGAAGGCAAGATTGTATTTCCAATTTCCAAAACAGGTGAATTTGATGGATATCTACTCTATAGATAAGATCGGAAAATATCCAGTCTAATCTGTGGATACTATAACGATATATATAGAAATGATAATTTCGGACAGCGGATTATAATTTATTTCGATCAAATATCTAATTAATCACTGAAAATTGTGTCAATATATATAATGATGATGATATGAAACAAATTGACCCCCATGCAATGCAATTTGCGGATTGAGGACGTAACGAGTGTCATTAGGAAAGTTTTGGTTGACCCCACTTACTTAAATAAGTCTGATGATTCATCAAATTGGGTATATTTAATCTATTAATCACGTTCGTTAAAACAAAAAGCAAAGACGATGGTTGACCATGAAAATATTTAATGGGGTACTTTTTACCATAAGCTCAGTGGGAAATATAAATATTGTTACTTATCAATTATCATCAACAAAAGCGACGGGATAGCTAATATTTGATAGATTAATTCTTAATCTAACTTCTGTTCCAGGTTAACGTTATTTTTTGTGTGTGTTAAAAGCTGAGCGTTAAATTACATCACATCATTCTGCTATTTTAGTTTACTTAAAATACTGTTTATTCTGAATTAAATATGGACAATTCTCAAAATAGCAGAAAATTAAGTTATTGCTCCAAAAATAGCATTTTCATTTAATATAAAAATAGCATTTTTATTAAAAGATAATTTTTTTGTATATCACAAATCTCATAACCTCATATTTTTAGGGTTTACAATATTTTAAACTTTAAATCGTAAACCCTAAAGCATACCTCATACTCTATAAAAACTATACCATAAATTCTAAAATGCTTAACTCAAACCAAAAAAATAAATTATTATCTTTTATAAAAATAATATTTTTATCTTAAATAAAAATATGCGTTAAAT
>CM051387.1:10808430-10833430 GCA_028015245.1 Cardamine occulta
TTGTCACGAAAACTTTTTTTAGTGTTATTTTAGAGAATTTCTCATTAAATATTATACATTACTACTATCAATAAACTCAAACAGCCAAGATTACCACTGTCCATAATATCTTGAAATTGAAAGTCCTTGCATATTTTTAGAGAGGAGGAGCCTATAAAAGCTAACTTTATTTTTGATAAATTTTTATAAATAAAAGCAAACCCTTAAAACAAGAAACAAATGAGAAACGAATACTTTAATTTAAATTGATCAAGTTGATCAGTCGAAAACCGTCAAAATGTGGGAATTATATCGTAATCCAACACAAATCTTAAATACATTTGAAATAATTACTACTATAATTTAATTTACCAAATCCAACACAGAAATTAGATACGATTGGTAGGCCGGTCTAAAGGTACATTTGGACCACATACCTGTAAGCGCATGTACATTATACCGAAGCAATTATTCCCTAATTTTCAAAATTATATAACTAACTTGAGATTTATTGAATATTGTCATCAAAAAGATTGAATAAAATTATAGAATCATGCCGTAAGCAAATCTTATAGTAACGTGTAGACAAAATAAAAAGTTTTATAACGCTGTCAATGTCATTTGCTTTCTTCAAAGTGCCAATAGAATATCAACACGCAATTTATGCGAATAATCCACTTACTATTTTTATATTTATCTTAATTCATTTTTAAATGGGGTTTTAATGGACTGAAGTCATAACTCACACAAATCATTACCCGGCACCAACCCCCAAGCTACAACAAATCAGAAATATAAATACAAATTTTAACATAGCTCATTGGGAAAAAAATCTAAAATTGTATGTATTATCGATTGAACAAACTATTTATTATAAAACCTTTACCAATTTTCTAATTTATTAAACCTAAAATAAATTGAAATAAATTTTTTTTTTAAATTAATTTTACTGTAAACGGAAACAATAATTAGTCATTAACTAATTGCCTTTTTCTAGATTTCATCATCTTTTTTTATTTATTAAATCTAAAATAAATTGAAACAATAATTATTTTTAGTCATTAAACAATAATAGTGCATCGATTATAAGCTTGAGGTGACATGTTCGATTTTTGCTAGTAGCATTTTACCCATTGATAATTTTGTCTAGATCCGCCTCTGTTTTCACAAGGATTCTTTAATATATATTTCATTTGTTGACCGTAACATTGTTTTAATGAATTATTTGGATTCAGCATACGTATATTAATGTAGAAATTTAATTCTACGAGGTGAAATTCAAGATTCACTAACAAAACAATATTTTGAACAGTCTCCATTATATAAATTATAATTTATGATAAAAAATTAAGTTGATAGAAAAAAAAACTGAAGAAATTGTGTAGAATGGTCCAGAATGAAAAATTAATGTGTAGATTGTACTCGACATCAAAAATATCTTTTGAGTGGTTATGACAATTTACTCCTTTTAATATTTTTCCAAAAATCCACTAAAAATTGGGGCATCCTCATGAAGCGGTTAGGGTTTGAGAAAAAATATGTAGATAATTACATATATAAACTATATAGTTCTCTTAATCAAATTAAATATTTAAATATTCAAACTTGATAAATTAAGAAAAAAATTAGTTTTTAATGAAATATATTCTTCTTGGATTATATATTTGGAATATATATATATATATGTGGTTTTGTAATTATTTTTAAACATCTAATTTTAGATTTTAACGGATATTCAAACATTTATCTGCCGCCTACATACATATCATCGAAATCGTTGAAACCCACCCACACTTAGATTAGTGTTCTTTCATGCATCTAAACTTAATTAGATATATGTTTGTTGACCAAAAAAGAATCTAGATTAGTTTCTAGTTTTTATAAATCTATGTTCGTCGCTTGTTAGAGTTATGATATATGAAGGTTAGAGGTCTAGTAGGTTCGATTCGCATGTGAGGGTTTAGAGATTTAGGTTCAATTCACATGTGAGAGCATGGACAGACACTAGGGTGAGAGAGTGTGCGACCATCCGAAATCCAATAATTGAAACGCGCAATAGCAATAATATATATATTGAATTCTATTTCCAATAACAACATTAAATAATACCGAACAAGATTAATGTACGCATAAAAGTATATATATATATATATATATAAATATAATATTTGGTTTTCCTAACCAAATCTACACAGAACACAAAATCACACCAGTTGTAAAGTATATATATATATATGTATATAAATTAATATGTTCCTCTCTTCTCAAGAGGTTACATCAGCATTTTCATAATCTAAAAAAATACACAGCATCACATTAACTATTCTTTTAATTTTTTAAAAATAATTCCCACTTAAACTCTAATATTGTAACATATAAACAATTATTTTTATTAGTTTTAAGTTTACATTTTAATTTTCACAAAAACTATCTCTTGAAAAAATAATCTTAAAAATCTAATTTTAAAATTTTAGTCTTATTGGATTTATTTATATACTTTGAAACTATTTACGTTCAAATAAATCGCATTATTAATAATAATTATTTTCTCTAATTTAATAGTTTTAGTTTTTATAGTTTTAAAATTTGTTACCTTCAAATAAAAAAACCAAAGTTAGATTTAATTTTATAGTTTAAAATTTTGTTACTTTCAAATAAATAAATCAAAGTATTAATAATTATTATTCTAATTTCTAATTTTTACTTCATATTAAAATTGAACTTATGATAAAAATTTCGTGTTTTAAAATTATGGAATTATGATATAATTTAAAAAATCAATAATTATTAGTTAAAAAAAATACATAAAATTAAAAATATATTGCTTATATTTGTATCGTCAACTTTATAATTACGAAGAAAGTACTGAATTTAAATAGCTTACATGGAAGAAAAAACAAAAAAGATACATCTTGATGGTCAAATCGGTATTCAAGCGAACAATGATTCATTCAAGAGTGGCATACTCACAAGAGTTTTTAGAAGCTTGAATGACAGCTCTGAACTTTTAAATGATATATGAGAATGCATGTTATAAGAGATAAACTCTGGTATTCCAAAATGTTGACATATTCAAAACCAATCTTTTAGAGCAAAACAAACTAGTAGTCTTATAAAAAAAATTTACAATGGTCAGATAAATGAGAATACATCAAGAATGACTAGAAAAAAAATAGAAATATGAGAAGATAGTGAAATTTAAGTATAAAGTTGGTGAACATGTTATATGTGATTCAATCTTTTAACGAGTTTTCATTGTAAGCGCTCTTTTTTTTCTTCCTGCATTTACGACAATGTTTCCCATCAAGAACATCTTCTCAACATCTTACTCATTATTGATTGAAAATATTTGGTCCAATTTTTTTTCCAATACCATATAATTTGGAGTCTCATAAGAAAAGTGTTTCAATTACAAAGGAGAAAAAAACATATTTTATAACATATTTATCTGTTAGCGGGTAAGGTTTTACACAGGATAACATTGTATATATTTGATGATATATTTTAATAGAAACCACATGTTCTCACAACAATACTTTCGCTTAAGGATTCAAAAACATAAATCTCAAACCACCACCGTCAGTCCATTAGAAGCAATCAACATATATATATATATATATATCACTAACTAATAGAGAGATATGTTAAGAGTGGCAACAAGGAAACACATTATATCAATGAGTACACAAAGCGTTTTTCAAAACGTAACAAGTGACATAAGCAAAGTGGAGTGTAGAGTTACTGAGAATGATGGAAAGAGATATAAACGAAAAGTCAAGATACACACACATAAATTTATGAGGTTAAAATCCGGAAACATATCAAACACCAAAAAATGGAGAACAAACAAACACAATATACCAAAAAAACAAAAAATAAAATAAAAGACAAATTAAAAACTCTAATATTGACTAACAATCATCCAAATCCGTGATCAAATTCCGTCCGAATAGCGGGTCACCTACTAGTTTTTTTATATAGCAAAAAAAGTCCAAAATTTCAAATTTTTAATTACATGGCTCCAAAAAAAAAATAATTCCCAGGGCTAACAATAATCTTGGGTGAGGCTTTAAAGATCTAGGTCTGATTCGCATGTGGGGATATATAGATTTGATATCAATTCATATGTTTATAGTTTAGGGATATGTTCGTGGTACATCGGTTTTATCTCCTATATTCTAAAAACTTTGCTAAAACTCGTAAGATTTATCGAGGTTCGTAAGGTATGCATGGCTAAATTTACCAAAATCAGAAATGGTTGCTACAAGATCTGTCAATACATGGCTTATTTTGACAAACTTCGTCAGACTTTTTGCATGCCTTGGCTCAACCTTGCGAATCTCGGCACACTTTGTCACATACCGTGACAATTGAAAAACCTTGGTAAACATGAATTTGGAAATATTTAATCAAAATTTGATTTTGCTATTTTTGCAAGATGGATATTTTATATTAACTGTTTTGTCTATAGAATTTCCTAAGATAATAATTCTCCTCAGGAATGGATTTGAGGCAAAATAGAGCTTACCTTATAGTTCAAAATTCAATGTTTTGCCAATCGTTAAAACAACAGTTGGTTCTAAAGAACCACTAATTAAGAAGTATTCCAATGGAAATGTTACATTTCTGGAAACTATAAAAACTCAAATCAAATTGTGACAACTCATTCTAGCAGGATATTAAAAACAGTGTGTTATGTGTGTCGGTTTTGGCATAAACTAGTGATGAACTACTTAAAATAGTATTTCTAGGGGATGAGTTGCTTTCTATGATCTTATCATGTCGCTTAAGAATGCCAAGTTGCAACAATTATTCTCTCATACGCCAAAGGTTTTTCATGCAAATAAAGCTTTATATAATTGTGTTAAATTTCGAAAAGTGACTAATCGTTGAAGTCTATCGCAGCTGCTGGCGACTAATAACTGCAAAACAAACGTGATTTAATTACTAGCGGTCGCGCGTTGTTGTTATAGCTAGCGGATAGTATACGAACATGACAAAAATGAAAATGAGAAAAAGGTCATGATCAAAGGACGAGGGAAACAAAACAAAACTCTTACAAATGGAAAGAAGACGACAAAGGAGATGTAAATATTGAAAATGGAGATGAAAAATTTGTGTTAACATTAAGTTATCAAATAAAATAAACTAAAAACCGTATTTTTATGGTTCATGCCACACATTATTTTCCTCAAAAAGTGGATAATTTTTAACGAATAGGCCTAAAAGTTTTGATAGACAATAATGGATGTATATATCTTGGAAGTCATCGCGAAACATTTTTGAAAAGGAGAACCACATAAATTCACACAAGGCATGGAGTTGGAATTTTGGTCCCCTCCTTAGAAAAAATTGCAATTAAAACTCTTCTCTACATATAATTTTTCAACTATATATTCATATAAGAGAAAAAACTTTTTCTGAGTAAAATAGAATCTCTATCCATCTAAGTACACTACATATGCGAGTGGATTATTTAGATTAAGACTCGAAAATAGTGATTCTTGATCTTATTTTATTTACTAACGAATTAAATTAAAGCGCAAAATTTTGAAAAATATTAGAAAATAATTATTAAAAATTTCTTATCAGAATTTTTATTTCCTAAGACATCAAACTTCAGTCATTTTTACCGAATTGAACCCTACCTAAACCTCAAACTATGTTCACACTTTTCAGGTATGTTTGGCAAATTCAGTCAGATCTTACGATTCTTACCCAAAATCCTATGGCATCATTTTAAAATTAATGACCTTGTCGAATTGAGAGAGAAAAGACACACCAAACAAGAAAAAATAGAGAAAAAGTTCGCTAGTGCCACAAAATAAATCTCCTAATCATCTCAAAATGTGTCCCTTTTCTTGATTAGAATTAATGTATATTACATGGGTTTTTTTTATGATATCTCTGATTTGCTTTTTACATTGTTTATGTTTTCTGAATTTTGGTCCACCAAAAAGCGAGTAGATTCGTATGAAAAATTCATTAGCAATATCACGAGATAAGTTCCATACATCATCGCGACCATACAACAGCAGTATGGAACTTTCACGATGCGTAATTTTATGTTGGCGAAAAAAGACATCTAATATATTTTAGCTCATATTGGTATTAACTATTAAATCTTGAAATAAGAAAAATACTTTCTCATAGTGGGGTGAACCTACAAAATCTAGTGACAAACAAACAATGACTACTCTGTTTGTCTTCACACATATACTAAAAAAATTATATTCTAATAAATGGCTTGTATCGATGTAACACATCTACTAGTATATACACAATATAAACTTTATCTTATCTATTATATACATATCACAAAAAATTTAAAAATACATAATGATGAATAAGAATCGATAACAATAAACCCTTATTCACACACACACACAAAAGTTTGATGACAATATGTATATCACCAACGAAACTAGTGTATATGTTTTTTTTTGAATAAATTATATGTTTATCACCATATACTTTTATTAGGTCTTATTTATGAAATATAGGTCTTCCTATATTTTATTAGGTCTTATTTAATTTTATAATATATTCCAACATGCTAATTTAAAATGATGAATTAGTGACTCATCTTGAGTCTGATTTTCACGTCAATTTAGATTAAATTTTCATTCGGGATTTGATGATATTATCTAAACATCATGTATTTTATGTAAGAAATTCCACATATGAATTAAGATATAATCTAATTAAAAATATATAAAAAATGAGTTAATCCACTTATTGCTAATTGATCCAAAATAGTTACATATATATGTTTTCAGATATATATGCATTGCGGATGAAAAATGTAATTTGTTTTGAATCAAAAATTCATTAACTTTGATATTTTCGTTTACAAATAATGAATACAGTTGAACTATAATCTATACGTAACTTAATTATAAGTCATTTTTCCTTAACACAACGTACATACTTTGACCAGCACCATCAAAACTGTATTCAATAACAATTCATATCACCATATATAGATAAAACAAATGGAAACGCATTTGATACTTATCCCTGGTAGTAGTTTTTCGTAGTTTAAACTTGGCTTTTAGTGTAATTAACTGTATAAGTAGTGGCATATGTTAGGTCTAGATGGAGATAATATGGACTTAAACCCATAAACTATTTGCAAGAAAACTACCCAAATATTACATTAGTTAAACATACTACATTAGGGACTACACTATAAGTACATGTATATTTGTGTGTATAACATAAAATGGAGAAATGGTTATGTACGTACGGAGTTGTACCAACGAGGTGGTGCGAAATATTTGGCCCCTCGTGAGCCCAAAGGAGAACACTTAACGGTGGATATGTCATATGTTTGAAGTTAAACCTTCACGCGCGTTGACCCAATATATAAGGTTTAGGAAATTTAAATTGAAGACCTCAACTTTCATTTCCGTTTACAGCTCATTCCAAATCATTAAAACTGAAAAGTATGTAATCTAATTACGACCCACATAATTTAGCTCTTTGACGTAGCAAAAACAAAAATGAGATATACATCCTCTATATATGAAGTGATTACTCGGTCCTACTTCCCTCTTACAAGTCCACAATAATGCGTTGGCTTCTAATTTTTATCGAGAAAGAAGACGTTAGATTTTCTAAACCACTCTATGAGGCCTTTGCTATTTTTGGTTTATGGTTTTTTCATATTGAGAAAAACATGTATGTGTGTGTGTTTTTTTTAATATGGCGATCCACATTGAATAAGTGATTAAATTTTAAATACTATATTATTGTCTTGGTACAAAAACACTATATTATTGTCTCACAGTTAAGAAGTTGGTTCAAAACAAAACTAAAATTATGTGGATTATTTGTGATTTAATTTATAATTTATTTTTGTGCAACTACTTAAGTGGTGATCAACCTTAAGATACATATATATATATATATATATATATAAAGTTATATGGTGTTCAATTTGTGACAAATAAAGGGAATAGGGGTGAAAATTGATAAACAAACCAAAATTTGGTAGATGTCGGTTATAATTATTAAGTACCATTCCAGTACCTATAGACAGCTGTGAGCCACTGCACTGACTCGTCAAAACTCACACAACAAACGGCGACGTTTTTGTCCCTAATCGTTCATCTTGTTACTTCCTAGACATTTTCCTAAACCAACTTTTATAAATTTACAAAAATGAAAGAAAAAAAAAACATTATTTGTATAAGAAAGTCACTGGTCTTTATCCATACAGCAACGCAAACAATGTAATGATCCCAAATGAAAAATAAATAAATTCGAATATTCTATTTTAATTACAAGAGTAAAAGACGTAAAAAAGTGTTTACAGAAAAAATCTTATAAAAAAAAGAATAAAATGAGGGTGATGTTGTTGTTGTATACAAAATTACAAATAGCTAGGAAGTGGAATGTGAGATCTCTCTACATCAGTAATCACTATCCTTTTTTCCACACTTTGGGTTTTAGAACCATACGAACTTGAGAGAATTGGAGATCCCACGATGCAAGAAAGTGGCATTACTTATCATCACATATACACAATATGAACCTAGTATGTCTAAATGGAAACAAGGGTTTATAATATTGCGTTTTAACTATCTAATCGTAGGAATTTGTTATTAAAATATGCTTGGAGCATTTGTATCGAGTAAAGCTTGCAAATACAAATCATACGTACGTTTATAACTTTTAGAACACTTTTTCTTCGGTTGCATATACATGGCTTGAATCACGATGTTGTAAATGATACCGACGCTAGTAACTTTTTACAGACGGTTGAAAGTCGCAACGCTTTGATGGCTCATATGATTTATTGTACTTTTATTGATTATATTATAAAAGAAAACTTATATGTTATAGGGAAAAAAAACAATTATTAAATATGTAATTTTTTACTACAGTAACATCTAAGCAAACATATACAGAAATATACATCGAAAAAAGTTGTTTATTACATTTTCTTTTGTTACCTCACACTCTTTCTCTACCCTTGACTATGTCTTAAATTACTATTAAGATTGTTTTCACCCTCGTTCCCGTCTCACACGCACTATTGATAAATTCATCTGCAATTGTATATAAGCTAGCTCCATAAACATGAATTTCCTCGTTGATTCCACATAAGGTTGGGAAGCCGCTCAAGATTACATTTCACTGTTGTTTCATGTCAACTTCGAACATTTATTTTGTTTTTACACTCAGTTTTATATTTTGTTCTGTAAAACATTTGTTTGTTGGTCAATAAATTTTATATATTAAAAAAGAAAAATGAATCATGTGATTAGATATATAATAAATCTGTTTTGTATATGTTATATGTTATCATTTATGTAAATCCGTGCACTCCGAAAAAGATAGTTGGTTTTATAGTTGAATTTCGCCGAATTAGATAGCGTGTCTAAGTAGTTACATAATCTTATCTATTTATTTTGTATGCATTTTTTTCTGTAATGCGCAATTAGAATAGTTGACTTGACTTTTTACAATGCCTTTAAAAAAAAAAAATCAAAATACCGTTAAGCGAATTATAGAATTACATCTACCGGGTTCTTAGATATTTCTGATAAAATTTTTGTTTTCGAGCTCGTACAATCTTCTGGTAAGTTCTAAGTTCTAACCCACTTCTACCAAGTGAAAACTAAGAAACATCAAGATACATATGTATATCTTCTGAAAAAAGTGAAATTATTAAGTTAAACCCATCGAGATTTCGCTGAGATTAAGCCCAATTTTGAATATGTCTCTTTTTAAGAGGCTCAACATAGATTGCAGTCTCTCCATTTGTCAATGGTTACTTTAATGATTTGTTGTTTGCCATTTCGCACTCAAATTACGCACTGAATAGATATTCTAACGATTTTTTTTTTTTTTTGTCACTCAATTTCTTTCATTCAAATTAAAAGGTTAAATGGTAGATGTGCATAATCAGACGGGCCCAGGCCCGAAGAGCAAGCCAAATGGCTAAAACATAAGAACAACCATAAACCTAAAGATAGAGACACAAACATAAAGTTTGATAGCTTGTTAGGAGATGTGTTGAAGATTTCTAACCGGAATACATCCGTGAAAGAATCAAATATCAACTCAAACTCATCAACCAACCTTGAGATAGTCATTATGCCAAATGACTTTGAGAACAATATTCTAACGATTATATATAAATATTATTGATACATATTATAACGAGTTTGGAATGCGACTATAGTCTCCTGAATCTATTTGTCCTTACATATATTTTAATTTCAATTATAGAAATTTGTTCTGGTGTCCAAAAGAAAAAAAAATTTAAAATTTTGTTAGCGGGTTAACATAGTAAAAGATTGGTCTTTTGTTATTTCATTTCACCTAAAACAAAGTATCTGTCACATAATTTCACATCCAAATCAATTGCTGGAATAAACACATCTAACTAATGTAAAAATTATTATGTCCAATGTGACAAAAAAAAAAAAAGATTTCCTGTCTCAATCAATTTAATTAAATCACGTAAGAAAAATGTGAATTTTCTTCTCTTGAATAAAATATTATTTCGAGATAAAAAGAAAAGAAAAAAAAAATCAACTTATATTCGTTGTTGTATTTTCTTGGAATTTATAGAAAAATGAACAAAACGCCACCAAGGAATCTTTAAGTTGTACTTTTTTTTATTATTATATCTATCTCATCACCTAAAAAAGTGTCAACTATTAAATTCTTCAGCGGGACCCGACGCGACAAACCCACAAAAAGATACACACACGTCAGATTCCGACTTGTCAAAACCCCGTGTCCGAGATCTATTTACAGCCGCAGATTTTTCATTTCTGGTCCTCAAACTAACATTGCGGCCTACATCTACACCGTTCGATCTTCTTAATAATAATAACCAAAAAAACAAATATTTTTGATGACAAAAATAAAGAACAATTAAAAAAAAAAACTCTCAGAATCCGAATCAGTTCCCGCTTCGGACCGTCAGACACGGAGAAGGACGCCACTCATGACGTCATTATATCTGTCCGGTTTTACATGGGTCCCGCTAATTAGACATGTCAGCGGAAACGACGAGAGCCGTTGATTAGAATGGAGGTAGATGAAGAAGGGACGGCTGAGATGCCTTGACGCGAAAGCTCGGCTAAAACGCTCTCGGCGGATGGTGGTTTTAGCCCCAGCGGTAACGGCAGCCACGGTTTGCTAATCGCTTCTTTAACCACTTGATCTAACATTTCCTCGTCCTGACCCGACCCGACCCGGAAATTTTTAATTTAATTAATTAGGAATTTATTAGTTTTTATCGGAAAAATATAGGATTTGTAACAATTACCGGCTGAGTCGTCGGCATTGCTTTGAGGCCGGTTTCAGCTCCGGTGGAATATTGAAATCCGCGGGCGGTAGTATTCTGTGACAAACAAAATAAATAAAAAAGTTTACTATTTATTTGATGATTTAAATTTCAAATATATACAATTACGATTATATTGTAAAAAAGATTTTACCGGAGTAGTACTGAATGGTCCCGTGATCGGCGGCGGAACAACCGGACAACCCCATGCATTACCGTTGACCTGAAACACGAACTAATCAAATGTCAAAATCTAGGATTTATCGATGAAGCGTAGAAAATTCTTCTGTAGAATAAATGTTATCTAAATTTATTACGTTTTCGTTTTACAAGTTTACATCTAAAGACTAAAACGATGACAAAAGTTTATGTTACATGCATAGCTAAAATGTATTATAGTATAATGCATAGTCGTTAAATTCGAAGCTGATGACTTAGTGATAAACCTGTGTTACCAATCTCTTGACTTGATAGAAACATAGTAAAATGTTACCGTTGGGTAAGGTGGTTTCCAATGCCATGGAGGAGGTTGACCGGAGGCCTGCAACGCTGGCGGCCACAAAGGAGGAATCGCTCCTGGTGGATGAACACCCGGAATACCCCAAACGGGATAGGCCATTACGGGACGGTGTTGATGCTGAAAACCGTTATAATTCCGTTGAATATGTCTATGGTTCTCTCTAGATTGTATCCATCTATTGTTATGATCTTCTTTTGGAAGAATATTCCTCCTATGCATCCGATATTTCTGCTCAAAAACTCAAAACATTCCATAACATTTTACAAGGAAATCTTGCTAAACATTTTTAAGCTCAACAGAGAGGTTTTGGAGTTAATTACCTGAAGGTGACTAGCTACATTATGTCTTGTTAAACCATCTACTTTCATCAACTCAAGAATCCGTGAAGGTATCGCTTGCTCAAGCCCGAGTTGCTCTACCGCTTGCACAAACTTCTTGTGCAGCTCTTGTGTCCAATCTATCTATAGAGAAAGAACACACACAATAAGAAAGATCAACGAGAGCTTGAATCATTTTAGCACAAAGGAGCATAAGCCGAATCCGATGTTACCTTCTTTCTAGTAGTTTTGTTACCAGACAAGTTCTTGATCCCTGATGATTTGTTAATAGGTTTAATGTCATCTTCTTTTTTATGACAATTAACCAAATCTGTCTTCTCACTTTTAAGATCTCCGGTTTCGCCTTCTTCTTCTTCTCCTTCTTTTTCGCTGTCTCCTCTCTCTTCTTTAACAACCACTTTGTCGTCATTTGTATTGTCGACTGATTTAGATTCCCCGATGTCTTGATCTTCCATGTTCTCCTTCTCGGTCGAGGAATTTACATTTTCCATCGAGCAATTTATATGCTCTTGGCAATCTCCATCTAGTAATCTTGAAACTTGTTTTAATTGCGGGGTAGATGGAGCCGGATCTTTCTCATCGGTTATCATGTTGGTATCAAGATGAAGCATCGAGACAACAGATTCTTTCACTGGCTTAAGTGATCCAGAAACACTACTTCCCCCATCATTAAAAGCCTAAACAACAACAAAAATGTACCTTTCTTAGATGATTACTTGCTTTACCGAGGAAAATATAAAGAAGCTAAAAACTAGCTAAACCTTATGAACAACATGCTGCCAAATATTCTTTAGTTTCTCCGGTGAGAGCGGTTTTTGAAGGAACTCAACTGCACCAAGCTGGAAAACATTTGTCAATTCTCATCACAAAACCAACATTGGTGTTATGCATCTAAGCAAATGCAAGTTGTGGTTACTTACCGCTATGCATTTCATCGTAGTTGTGATACAATGATCAGTTGAAATCACTGTAAAAAGACAGAAAAATCCATACATATTTACCATTTTTTTGTATTGCAACGATTCGTAAAAACATAAAAAGGTATTTATAAAAGGTTCACAAACTTATAGTAGGAAGAATGTCTTTGGCAGCTTCAAGAAACTTGAAACACTTGTTCTCGGCGCTCGTATTCACCTCAACGATGGCAATGTGAAAGCTCTCCGGTTTCTTGAAAACCGCAGAGAGCGCTTCGGTTTCATCGGTGAATGTACTAACTGCAAGAAAGTTCCAAAAAAAAATCAAGAATTGAATCCGTAGTCTTAACACTCAAAACAAACAGGCCTCACGATAGTATGGATTCCTGGTTCAAGAATTCCAAAGGAAACACGCAGATACTTAAAAAAAAAAAAAAAAAAAAAAAAAAAAAAGAGAGAAATCAATAGTTTATCATCAAATGTAACAAACAGCTTTTGTAAAATTACATAAATGTAAACTAACCAAACTCGAAAACACAACTGCACAAGCTTTTACTACTGTTTAAAACTTTAACCAAATAAAAACGTTGCGTTTTACATATATTAATATTTTAAATATAGTGACAGTGGTATATGATTCTATTCATAGGCTATACATGATCAACCTATAGCTGTGTATCTATAGCTGTGTATCTATAGCTGTGTATGTCTGTATGTATTTATGCAAAGATAATAGAAGGTGATAAAAATTGAAATCGTCACGGGACATGTAAGAGCTAAAGCAACTCTAGAACTAAACTCTTATACAACAGTATTGTCTTTCTCACATAATTGCCAATTATGATTATTTATTTATATATAACCATTAAATCATTAATATTAGTAAACACTAAACAGAGTTTTAAAAGTAAACAGAGTTTTATTAGTGGTATACCGATATAGTCCATTGATTCGAGCTTTGATCGAGTTTCTGCGGCGGAGAAGCCATCACCGTCGCCGTCGCCACCGTTAAGGAGAAGAAGAACCTTAAGTCCTTTAGGAAATTTTACCCATTTTGATAAATCGTTAGCGGTAATGACCATAGCTGGTTTTGCATCGTTTTTGCGGCCAGCACCGCCGCTTTTCGCCGCCGTCACTGTCGCCTCCGGTAGATTCTACGGAAAAAAAAAAAAAAAAAAACACTGTCTAGATTTTGATTAATATAAAAAAAAAAGTGGGGAAAAAATGAATGGAATAAAAAAGAAAAAATGAGAAGGAATAAACAGAGAAAAGCAAATGTACAAAAAGGTGAGTGTATTATTGATGAGATAAGAATAATTCATGAAGAACTTGATTTTGTTATTTTAAAAAAAAGAGTGGACCACTATGTCATGAAATCTAAAGCTTTTAATCATTTGAAAAGTGAATTCATTGGTTTTTTATTTTTTAAAATATCTTAATTAATTTTTAATTGTTGTTAACTCGTGCATGCAGTGTGTCTGATTATTGATTAATTAGCTTAACACACACTAATGACCTTTTAACAAACAAAAAAACATAAGCTAAAAAAGAAGGAGAAAAAACAAATCCCTAGAATTTAGGGAAATTTGAGAGAAATAATACCCAGAGAGAAAGAACAGTGATCACATCAAAAAGTTGCACTTTCAATTAGCAGAAGAAGGAGAAGATCATAAATCCAGAGTTTCTCTGAGAAAAGATGGTCACATCACATGCAATGAACATATAATTGATCAAAAGAAAAATTAAAACAAAGAACAAAAAGACTTTCAAAATCCAGAAGTCAAATCCAAAGAAATAATTTTATAATTTTAAGTTCTCAGCATACCTTAGAGTGTTTCTTGCAGATCTGCTTAAACCCTTTGTTAAGCTCTTTCTCTGTAACTCTCTCTTTCTCTGGTCTGAGTCACATTCAAAGTGGTGACTTTTAGAGAGAGAAAATGGATGAAGAGTTATAATAAGTTGGTGCCTAGTGTTGTTATTGTCATTGGGTTATAGTACACAAGATAAAAGGGAATAAAAAGCCTCACTAAGATAAAGGCTAATTGAGTTAAGAAGAAAATACAGATAAAGGTGAACTAATTTTTGACATCTTTAATTAATTAATATATTTGTATATAAGATAAATATCCTCTGACAAATAAGTAGAAAGAAAAGAATTAACTGCCTTATAATACCATTATATCCATATTAAGTCAATTTTATTAAAAAAAATAGACGGATACTTGTTTTAAGTAAAATAAAAGATTATTACCCGATTAGTATGCAAATGTACCCAATCGAAACATGCAAGAAATTGGAAAATAAAATTGAAAAATTAATCGAACTAAAATGAAAAAAATAAAAAACTAAAACTTCAATAAATTATTCGAATTATGCATATGTTTTGCTAAAACACAATTGAAACTGAAAAATATAACAAATTAGACCATTTGTAATATTCAGTTTCATTTGGTTTAAAGTTTTAGCTATGTTGTTTGCATTTCATAGATCCAAACAACTAAAAAAAAAATATATTGAACTAAACATCTATACCAAACAACAAAATTTAGTTTTTAACAATCAGAGTGCATGAAATCATTGAATTTTTTTACCATATTTTTAGATTGGATATTTCGAATTGTCAATGTTCTTAATTGCATATATCCTCTTGTTTATGAAGACAATTTGACATATGCTGTTCTTTTTATCATGGTCGGTCTCTAGCATAAGCAACATAAACCGTTTGTTTATAGTCATGTTCTAAAGTGTTATATGTTTGGTTTGTTATTGACGGTGATAGATTTTTAGATACGTAAGTGAGTTCTTGAAAAATTTAGTTTTCGAAATTTCAAAACTTGATTTGGTGAAGAAAACTTGATTTGTCAGAAGTTGCAGGCGTAAGCTAATTGTTTTGTTCTTTTTTAGAAATTCAAAGAAGAAGAAGTTATGGTTTTGAAATTGGTGAAAAGTGTTGGATTTGTTTTGTGTGTTGGATTTGAGAAAAATTAAATTATATTTTGCTTACGGTCTTATAATTGATCGGGCCGGTCTTCTCTTTTATCACCAAGAAAATCCATTGCACATAATCTCTTTACATGTAAATTCAAAGCTTTGGTTCATAATCTCGTCGAATAAAAAAAAAATTAAAATAGCAAAAAGTTTTGGGTGAAGCCCGTACATTTCATAGGCTCGAAACCACATCAAATAATATTAGTTTTGTCTAAAACATTACTCGAACCGGTGACCTATAAATTGTGCTTAATATCTTTATTGGTCAAGCAAACGATAGTTGATACATTGTTTTTTATTTCTTTTACTATGATGGTACTATATGTTTGTGGAGCTAACTAGTATATATAAGTATAAGGTAGGGAAAATCTTTTTACAGATCCCAACTTTTATGATGACATGTGTGTCTAATATCAAAGCAGCAATTGAATTTAGCCAACCTCTTATTTCAATTAAAACCTATTTCATTTATATCTATAGTTTCACTTACACAAACTTCTAAATTCAACTTACGCAAATACAACTCAACTATAAAATTCAAATTACGCAAAAGCTGGATTAGTGAACTAGTGTTAATAAGTTATTCTTTTGTAATAACATTGATGGTAATAACTAGGCATACAGCAACCAATAAAAACTCTTTTTTTTTTTTTTTTTTTCTGTAACGGCAATGGAAACTTTAGTTTGACCATATTCAAGTTTATTATTTTTAAAAAGAGAGTAAAACGTATGAATTGGTAGTCATTAATGCGATTTTCTTTTCTTTCTTTTTTTCAAGCGATAATTTTTTTTTACTCAATTTTAAGAGTTTGAATATTTAAGAAAAGTTCACCAATGCGTTTACTTTTGAAAAAAAAATCATAGATTCATAATATCATGGAAATCTTTAATTATTACATTGTCATTTTTTACTCATTTGAATGATAATTGCTTTCGTTAGCTCGTTCCACCGTCACCATAATTGTTATCCCTTCTTTTTGGTAATGGGATTCTATTCCTTTTTCTTGAACATACAGTAGTTAGCTTATTTAAACCATCATCGTTAAATTCAGCTTAAAAAAAAATTGATGATAAAAAATATATTAATAATATTATTTTTATCATATGTTATGTCGTTATTAAAAATTTTAGATCAGTGTAATCAATCAGCCTATGGCATGCTATTCTCCTTGCAACATTTATAGATTTATGATAGACATTTTTACAAATTATACCAAACTAACCAAATATTAGGCCGTTGCATAGCTCGAAATGGACGATTCAAATCGATGATTCTATGATACTTAATCTATATTTGATTACACTTAAACAGAGGTGTCCAAATGCGCAGACCGTCCATAGTCTGTTCATCTCTAATTCATTATGAACAGTTTAGGGATAAGTCCATTTATGGAACGGATTAAAATAATTTACGTCCAACTTTATCTACCCACAAAATGGGCCAGACACTATTGGATAATGGACAGTGCATAAACTACAAAAATCTATAACAAAATTGATTTTTCTGCCAAAAATGTGGAAACATAATTTCCACCAAAAATACCAAACACACAATTTCCCACAAAAAACGCGAAAATACATTTTTCCGCCAAAAACACTATAACATTTGATGGTACCAACACGTAATCCATATTCCATAAATGGCCTCCTCTATTTCTAGCCAAAAATCTGCATCATTTATGGCTGTTCCCAAAACTTTAAGATCATTCACTTGACGATATTAAAAAGAATGAATTTAGTGTTCATGTATCGTCTCCTTAAGCGAATATAGTTGACCGATATATTTTGTAGTCACCTCCACCCCCACACATTTAATCCACTGATTGACTATCACATTCATTTATTAAAAGATTAGCATCCACCATGTACAAATAGCAGATTCTTTTGTTTAGAAATTAAATTTATTTTTCCAACATGATCATAAAATTTACATATTTGTAGAATCACGACAATGATTTTATTTTGGTTTTGTGAATTCATGAATATGTAGATAACTAGACTACAATTGTAAATAAAATCCCTACAATTATAAAATATATTGATAGTATTCAAAATTTTACTCATATATAAAAAAAACTAAAGAATAATCACAAAAATACTTTAATAGATCTTTTTATTCTTTTTTTTTACGATTAGTAGATATTTTATTCCGTAATTAGAAATTAGAAGTTCACTTTCTATCACTAAAAATTTCATATGAAGCTACATAATCATCATTTATTTATTTTCTTCTAGAAGTTTTTGTGTAACTGTGTGCCTGCCCCAAAAAATCCAATCTAGACAAAAAAAAAAGCTAATAAAACATTATCATAAAACTATCTTTATAAAGTTTTGAGTATTAATAATTCGACCTAGTATTGATCGAGTTTGTACTTAACGGACCAATCGAGGTAAGTTGTAACCGATGATTTAATTGAGCCAAAAATAGAAAGAAAACAAAAACATTTATATGAGTCTGTGTAAAGAAACGTAAGACATAAAAAATTCCTTTAAAAAAAAAAAAACGTAAGAAATTATGAATAGCACACAGTTTATAGCAAAGCCCACAGTTTCACCTCCAGTTTTTTTTGTTTTCGTCATTTCACCTCCAGTTCAAATGGTAGTTTTTTTTAACTTGAATCCTAATTTATCTACAAACATGAAAAACATTTACAACCCAGAAATATCTACGCTGTTTTGCTTTATATTAAATCATATATCTATATATATGGATATTGGTGTCTGATTTTGGTTCAAAGTTGGCTATTAATCAAGCATATTTTGAAGTTAAAAATAAATTAATTTTTATCCAGTTTCCACTATGTTAATTTGGTTAAAATTCTATTTTGGTTTCTAGGATTTCAAAAAAGGTATGATATATTTCGGTTCAGATGTTATTTCAAATTCATGGACATTAAACGCACGTTACATAACAGTTACATCAAAGAAAACGTAATAAAAAGAAATTTGAATAAAAACGATGAGATATATGTTTATGTACTCTTTATGTTTCATGTATGAATCATGAAACAGACAACTAACATTTGTCAAATTTTCTGTCTGTATATATATATATAGAGATATGTAATTGAATGAAGTTCTGACTTTTTAGGTGTCCCAATGCTATTCTCTTTTTGTTTTAGCCACACAATTTTCAACTCGCCTTTTTATTTTTACTTATAAAAAGATACGTTTCTTTATATCTCAGTGGGGAAGAAACTAATTACTTTGAAATATCTTGTGTTGTGTTACTTTATGATTATAAGAGATTGAAATATTTGTTCCTATTTTCTTAGGTTACTATGAATAAGTTTTAAAAAGTAGTTAGGACATCTCCAATAGCTCACCTTATTTTGAAAGGAGCAAATCCTCATTTTGAGGATTTGAGGATGCATTACCCTAATAATGAAACCTTAAAGAAATCTTTAAAAATTTATTAATTTACAATATAATCCTTAATATTAACAAAATCTACTAATAATGATAAAAATTCATAAATCAACATAAAACATACATTTAATATATTATACAACACACAATATTATTTATTATATTTTATAACACACAATATTACATAATAAAATTTACATGATAATTTAAAATACATATATAATAATTAAACACACATAAACACAATATTTAATATATCTAATATATGTAATATTTATGTATTCATGTAATTTGTTTTAATTTGTGTTAAATTTGTTTAATGTATTTTTATTTTGTGTGAACTTTTTATTTAATGTTATGTAATATTTTTTATTTTATTTTATTTTAATGTGTTTAAGTTTTTCTAAATTAAGTTTGGTACTATTATTTGTGAAAGACATAATTAGAGAGACCAAATGAAAAATAAAAAAAAGTTTTGAGGATTTGAAGATTTGTTGGATTGCTCAAATCCTCAAATTTTGAGGATTTGAGGGCTTGTTGGAGATGCCCTTAGTGTAGTACTTACTAAATCATTCAATTTTATTAGTCCGACACAAGATAAACTTAAGATCGTGGTCGTGTAAACGCTTTTTTTTTGTTTTTCTCATTTCACGTGTCTTGTAAACTAAAAGCGTTCTTTTAGATAATTACGTTGGCCGAAAAGAAATTTAATCACGACTCCTCTCTTCTTTTTTGAATTATCAAAGGTAGGTTAGGTAAATACTATTTTCTCTGTTTTAATATAATTTCTAGTTTTATAATTTTCATCTATATTTTTAATGACAAACTAGTATTGTTATATTAAAGGCGTTTCCTATCATTTTATTCTCCCAAAAAAAATACTTCCCATCAATTAACATCTTATTTCTGTTTTATAAGGTGAATAAATCAAGAAAATGATTCAAAAAGCCTTTGATGATGCAAAAACAATGTCTGAGAACAGAGGCATTGTGGATGCACCAACGAAAAAAAAGAATAATGAAATGAAATGTAACATCGAATGTCTATGGTCAGTATCTAAAGGCTTGGCTGGGATCTCATGGTTGTTAGTAAGAGACACATTAGGTCAGGTCTTGTTTCACAGCATAGAACTTATTCACAAGTAAAACAATGTTTTCAAGCAAAAATCAAAAGCTAAGAATGGGCATTAGAGAATATGACACATATCGGGCTTGTTGAGCTACACCAAGAATATATAGTTTTGGACAATGGGAGTACCAATCAAAAACAAATAATACCAAAAAATTATTTTCAGTTTTTTTTTTGTCCCATTACTTTATAGTTTATGCCGCTCATAATTGTTCTGATATCACTTTTTCCTCCTGCTGAAAATTTAGTATTGCTTTGTGTCATCAAAGGTCATAATTCAAACGAGAGAGTGAGTATTGAACTAATAATTGAATGAAAAAATTGTTTCCTTTACAGACTCATCACTTAGACGAAAGTAGTTGTTCTTTAGTATTTATGGTCCTTTTATTCTATCTATAGCTATTTTATCTTCTTGTTCTTCAAAAAGTTATTCGTTAAATAACTTGCATCTTTTTGTTTGTAGCTAAGGAGGTCACGAACGATTTCACAATCCATAGTTTTATTCGGCATGAACCAAATTATTGTTACGGATTGAATCGTTTCGTTTAAATTTCATGTGTTATAAGTTAGGTTGTGTCCATTGATATAAGTTTCAATGTTTAATATTTTTTTTTTCATTAGTATGATGATGGGAAAAGTAAAATGTATATATATATATATATATAGTATTGATGGTATATGTTGTTATTAGTGCATGTGCATGATGTGCAATATTTGTATGAAGAAAGTCATGAGACAAAAGGTGACCCATGACAACTGTAGCTTTGTTCCAAAACAGTAATATCCATTTAAGTACAACATCGACAGACATCTGAATCCTGTTTCACTACAATAATGTCATTGAGCTCTATTATTGATATTTTTATACGATTTTCTATTTTTAATTGATTTAAAATCATCCAGAAGTTTCCATTTATATATCATAAATTTTTCTTTATAAAAAAATTATTATTAAAAAATGGTAACATCACATTATAACAACTTAACAAGCGTCCAAAGCTTCATTCAAACTATCTTGTAAAACACATGAAACTAATTTTTTAAAGTTTTCTTCATAAATAAAATTAAAAACTAGGGAACAAAAATAAAACACAAAATGCACATATTCTTATTGATCATCATTATATTGTATTTCAACTTTTTTGACACCTTTCTTTCATGGAAATTCTGATTCCTTCCTTTAATTAAGAATTTTCCAGGTGTTGTCAAATAGATCTACACTTCAAGCTTATAAACCTTCACCTGATAAAAAATAATCATCAAAATGAGACAATGTTACAAACTCTACAGTTTCATAAAACAAAAGGCATTGCGGATTTAATTGATCTTAACAAAACTTCGTGGTGAAATCCGGTAAAAAAACAAACTTACAGGGACTGTAAAAGCCAATACCTGAGGAGTTTAATTTATTATTCTTCACTGTTATTATCAGAAGAAGACGCCGACGAACTCTTTTCATCATCGCCGGCGACCCAATACTGCTTAACGGCGACGAGAATTTTCTCCGGAACAAGAGGACCATCTTCGTGATCCATCAATTTAGTATCCCATCTCATTCCATCAGCGATCTTCCTCACATCGTTCAAAACATCCACCTCATCCCGGAAAATCACAATCCCTTCCGGCCGTAAAATCCGATCCGTTTCAAGAAGTATATCCTCAAGTTTGCAGCTGCAATGCAAATAATGAAATTGACCCATTAGTCACTTAAACAAAACTAGTTATGTTATCTCTGAGATTTCTCATAAAGTTCATATCTTTAGAGTTTAATCAAGGGTTAACAATTCTTAGAAAGTTGTTAGCTTTAAGGTTAAGTTAGGGTTTTTAATCATTACCTGTGTTGATACAAGCTGAAGACACCACTAGCATGAATGAAATCGTATGTTCTTGGATAAGTTGAGAACCCTTCACACCTGCAGAGATTTGTAAAGATGTTAGAAATTGTTTGTTCATGATGATGACTCTAGAGATTGCTATTAAGTGGTGTAGAGAGAAGTTTTTACCAGTCATGGTAGATACCAATGAGACCTCTCTCATAGACAACACTCAATGTGTTCTTGTTAATAGTTGGAACCACATTCATAACCCAAGATTTAGGTGATTCAAGCGCAGCAGCGAATCCACCAAGGCCAGCATTCATATCCATCACATTACGGTATCTAGTGGAACCTATCAGTCTGTTGATTCTCTTGTACGCAGTAACTCGCTTCTTCCATAGTTTTATATCTTCTTGGTATGCTTCAGCGTCGACGCCATTAATCAAACCTTTGGAGATACTTGGAGGTACTGCGAATAGCCTCTCGGGAAACTTCTTTAGCTTTCCTCCAGCAACTTCTTCTTCATTTGATACTTTAGGGAATGGTGTAATGCACGTTTGTATCTCCTTGTACCATACATCATCAGTGTCCTTTCTCTTGCAGGTTTCAGCCGATGTTGACCTATCGCATGATCTATCGTTTATTTTCTTTCTGAAAATGGCAATGTCTCCCTTCTCATACTTCTTCTCCCAGCATAAGGACTCTGCGATTTCCTCTATTCTCTTTTGCTCGGCGTTGAGGTCTGATTTAGTTCGGTTCCACGTCTTGTAATATGTCTTCCAGTTGATCGGAGGGCCTGATAAAACCCAGTAACCTCCTGGTCTCAAGACTCTATCAACCTCCATTAAGTAAGTTCCCTCTGTACAGAACAATCAAGATGCAAAGACAACATTATGAGTATACATTAGGCAAGAAATGTGAATTTGAGCTTAGTTTAATAGTTGGTGTTTACCGTTTGCGGTCCATGGTATCAAGCATCGAGAGCATTGAGCCATATCAAAGGCTCTTGGAGGATAAGGAAGAAGAATCGATCCAAGAACCGCGATAGTTGCGGGAACACCTCTCTCAAGCGCAAACTGGACTTGCGCTTCGTGGTTATCTCGTGGCGCAAATGACATAGTCAAAACATTCCTCTTAAGCATATAAGCACCCCAACTTGCAACCTAGAGATTGATATGAATCAATAAGATTATAAGAAATGAATAAGACATGTTTCCATATCGAATCTAAATCGACTTACCCCACATCCGGTGTCCAATGCGGTTCTAACCGAGCCATCTTTGATTGGGATAACAGAAGCTAGCTCTTCAATATACGCATCTGCGCCTTGAGGAAACATAGTTCCTCCACCAGGGAACTTAAACACATTTCCTTGAAACTGAACCCAATTCTGACCAGCTTTTTCAACAGTCAAGCTCTTGAAAGGAGCATTAGCATAGTGAACATAATCTCTGCTTTTAGGCCAAGGAAACGGAGTCATATACCCTTTAGGAGCAGGAACAAGGCAACGAAGTTTCTCATTCTCGGGAGGACAATGTCTCTCTCTATAAATCATGTTCTCTCTCGGGAACTTCATGGCTCGGTCTTGCTCTTGACAAGGCGTGTAATCCTTAAGCTTCACATCACAGGGCTTGAAAGAAACAGGTTTAGGATTAGCTCTTTGAGGTATCTTTACAGTGTTGTGATGAGGTTCAAAGTCAAGATCAGTGACAATATCAGTGCACTGTGCTTGCTTTGTTATCTCCATAGCTATGCTATCTCCTTTACCAAAACCACTCTTTTGCCATGCTCCAAGAAGGTAGAAGAAACAACATAAACCAACCACAACGAGTAGTGATAGTGAACTTCTCGATCTGTTATTCCCTGGTGGGTTATGCTTAGAACCCATGATTCTTTTTCAAATCTCCTGAAGCATTATAAACAAATCACAAACTTAATTCTTAGGAAAACTCACTACTTTGAGCTAAAATAGATCAAGATCTGTTATAAGGATCCAGCAAACAATTCACATTAAGTGATACCAACTAAAAATCAAGACTTTAGCAATTGAAAATCTAGGGTTTATCGATTCAAAGGATTAAACCTAACATAGAGGGATTTAAAGATAGTAACTTTAGCATTCAAATGAAAAACCCAGAACGGATCTTGTTTAAAGAGATGAAACGAAATAAGAGTAGAGAGAAATAGTAACCTGGTGATGCAGATCTTGAAGCAGAGAGACTCTAAATCAGTTTCTTAATCTCAGATCTCTCTGTGGCTTTAGCTCTTCTTTCAGTGATGAGCTTGCAGAAAAGAGTACTTTTAAAGCTTTGAGTGTGACACAGAGAGAACTCCACTTAAAATAATGTCTTCTTCGTCTTCACTAATCGGAACACTTAATTGAGAGATTTGATTTTAACTTGATGAAGGCGCGTTTGATTATATTCGATTTGAAAATATTTTTTAAAAAATTGTTTGGAATTAAATGTGTGTAGTTTCGCAGCAAGATCTTAATAATAGTATTACAAAAGTCATAGATTTAGATCTGTCTAATCTTGCACATGCATGTTTTTTTCAAAACCCTTTTTGTGTGCGTTTGTAACAAAACTATACTAGATTTAAATATTTTAAGCTTGTAGTTAGTTGAGTTACCACCA
>CM051387.1:10833530-10908530 GCA_028015245.1 Cardamine occulta
TATCTTAAAATAAAATTTGAGATTCTGGTTAACCATTATTGGAACAAATACTTGAAGTTGGATACATAACAAACACTTTTGTTTTATATATTAAGAAAGGATTAAAACCCCATATGTTCAAAGATTGCATTATAATGTAAATTGAGTAAATCTATAATTGTGCAAATAAATAAGGTTATGTGACATGAGTCAAAGAATCTTGTCGTCGTCCCAAGTTGTCCATATCAAGACAGTTGACATACTCGCTACTTAGATCTCCTACCGACACTTGCATCACCGTCAACAAAACCGATTTAAATCGGTTTATTTACCGTCAACAAAACCGACTTAAATCGGTTTACTGCTAAATATAATTTCATTAAAATGATAGATTTCTAAAAATCCAAAAGAAACCGGTAGAAATTTTACCACCGGTTAAGGTTATGATGAAACACTACGAACATGAATATGTGCATATGCCCTTATCAAGTAAACTGGTAATGTTAACCAAACAATTTCTCTGCTCACTTCAGTGATTTTTTCAGGAATTTGTCTTATGCACCATAAATTTTGCGAAGATAATACTAATATATTAAATACTAAATGAAATGTTAGAGACAGTGAACAATCAAAAACACTTAAGAGCCAAAAAAGTGTCAAGTCATATAGAGATCTCTCACATACAAAACTGCAATTGAAACGATGTAAAGATTTGAGAAGTTGTTGCGTTTCAAGCGGTGTAAGCATTCTTGGCGTTTCTGTCGAGCTTCTTCGCATCCTCCTGAAACATAACCAAACCAAAATAAACAAAGAACAAACAGTGAGAGATCTTGACGAAAAATACTTTTTGAATTAGTATCAAAGAGAAAGCTCTCTTTTCTTACATGGATGATGAAACCTATGCTGTTGTTGTAATCAAGAAACTCCTTCCATTGTTTTCCAATGCTCACCTGCAACAAGATTTATAAGCATAAAGGCAGATTGTAATAAAGCTTAATGGGTTTTTGATCGAGAAATCGTCTCCTTTTCTTTACCTGAGCAGCTTCGTTTGAGGCGTTTTTAGTCCAAATAGATATCCTTTCTTGCTTTCCTCTAATGTTCACAACAGCTCCACAGATTTCATCCCCATGATCAAACTGTTCTCCAATCAATGCAAGCAACTAAACAGAACAAGCAAGTGAAAAATAAAAACCCGGTTAGACTCGATTAGATGACGAAACAAGAATCAAGTAAAAGAAGAAGAATAAAAAAACCATACAGTGTAGAGCCAGCTCTTATCAGACTTCTCCTTAGGGAAAGTCATAGTCCATTTGCCTCCGTTTGCACAAATAGGATCTTCCCACTTAGGTTCAATATTGTGTTTGAAACAGTAGAAATCAGCTCCGTGAGCTAACTTACTCGGATGCTTCATGTTATTGTACAAACTACAAAGCAAAGTAAAACGTGTTAATACCATAAGACGTCGAAAGAACAATACACAAACCTATTAGAGATTCACAACCAAAAAGAGTACAATACAATACAATAGATCTTTTTCAATGTTTAGTTGTTATGAAGCAAACGAGTGAAAATTTTAAATCTAACTAAAAAAAGATCTTAGCTATCTATCTTAAACCCTAACATAAGCTCAGCTACAAAATCAAACACTAAACAAAGCAATTTCATCAGAAACATATAAAAACAGTGACTTTTTCAATGTGATCTTCTAATTCAGCAACAAAGAACATACATTTTCTCGAAAAAACGGAATCTAAACAAAGCCCAGATACCAAATAATTGAATTAAACAGAGATTGATTCCTAAAAATCGAAAATTTTCAAAAAACCTAACCTCCAGAATTCCTCAACAGTCGAGAAAGTGAACACAGATCGCAAGGAGCTTCCCCAAGTGGTCTGCTTTAATTTCACAGAAGGATTATCAAACCAGAAAGTCCATGGATGCTCCAATGGATGCGACTGAGGTATCGCGGATTTGCTCGATTCATCTACATCTCCGTCTCCTTCTCCAGCAACGATCTCTCCTTCTTCGGCATCATCACCTTCCTCATGGTATCGATCAATCGGATTCTCTATAGATTTAGGGTTTGCTTCTTCATTAACAACAGATTTGGGAGTGTCTTCTACCGCCATTTTTTCTACCACCAACTGCGACTCTGTCTCTTCCTCTTTCTCGTCTCCAATCTTAATGTACTTCTTCTTGTAGGGTTAATTTGATACGACGTCGTTTATGGGTGTCATAGTTTATGTCTTTTTTTGGGCCAAAGACATAATAAATAACAAATATTTTGTATGAAACTTAGACATACATAACAAATATGAGATTTTTTATATTGGGCTTTTACTTGTTGAGGCTCCTAGCCTACATATTTAATAGGCTGGACTCATTTTGCAGTGATTAATTGATAATTCAAGGTACGTTATATTTAGTCATACTTAGTGATTGGAATTTTGATATAATATATTCGATAATCACCGAAACAAAATTCTGAAGGTAAAAAATCAAAAAAATTGTAAGGCATATACATTTTTTATCATCGAAAATTTGGTCAGTTCACGGTTTTTTTATCACTGAATCTCTTTCAAACAATCTTTCAGAGAAAAGTAATATCTGTATAAGTTTAGTGTGAATGAGATTCATCGGTTTCAGTTAGAAACTATCGACATTTTTAAGTTAATTTTTGTTATGTTATAGTTACATGTTAGATTTTTGTTATGTTATAGTTACATGTTAGATGCCAACACTTTGACGATTAAAGAATTTGTCTTACCTGTGTAGATTGTAATCGACCCAGTATAGTATATTAGGTTTTTTACTTTTTATATACCACATCCACATGGAATAAAAGATTTCACAATGTTTTTGCAGTCGAATGTATTCTATTTTTTACTTCATCGTTGATAGTGACGTATAACTGAGTGAATCTGGTTCTATTCCATTAACTGTCAGAATTTTTTTATTGTGCATCACTAGTATAACTAGTAAGTATAATAAAATAGATAATTAGCTTGTTGTATAGGATATACTCAAAAAGTTATTCTTCACACCACACACCAGTTCGAGATTTTGTTTAATTTATATGCTATTCTTTAGATTTTAATTATAAGAAATAACTGCAAAAACGCAAGCGCATGGCTTCTTATATGCCGTAAAACCAAGAATCTCGAATGTCATTTCAATTATATATATTTGATAGTACGTAATTCGAGAGGAATAATTTCTAAATTTGCTTTAATTGTCAACCACTCTTTATCCTAAAAAAAATAAATAGATTGTCAAGTGTCAACTACTCTAAATATAGTTTTGTTTTGATTAAAACTACTCTGAATATAGCTAATCGCATCACTTATCATTCTCATTGCATGTAAAGTAAAACCAAAAAAAGAAACATAAACATAGAAGACAGATTTTACATAAGCTTCCAATAGTCGCTAAATAAATAATAATTTGTCACTAATCCATCGTTAAAATAAATTTAGAAAAGTCACTACCGAAAATTACTTTAAAATTTTATATTTTGTCAGAAAAAAAAGAGTCGGTTGCTTTTTAATTCTGTAACTAAAGTTAGCGACGCGACGAGCGTTTAATCATGGATCAAAATTTGACGGTAGTTGACGTTATTTTCTGTCGTGAAAGAAGTGACTAGTTTTCTTTAGTATAGAAGTGATAGTTTTGTTCCATTGTTCTATAAAGATTAGAATCAATCTCTCTTTTTAATTTCTTTTCCTTTTACAAATATCAACATTTCTATTTTTTTCTTCGAAAAAGCAAACTACAAAAGCACGTCCAAAGAACAGAAAAAATTGAACTCCGTACGTATTTAATTGATGTATATTTTTTTTTTGTGAACCAATATGCAAAAAAAAAAAAAATGTTTTTCTCAATTTGCCCATGTATTGTATTAGTATTATTATGGCTGTATCATTACAAATTCAAAGCAAGCATATATAATTCATGTCATCACAAAGTGGTTATAGCTCGCTTTAGTGGTCAAGGGTTCATTTGGAATGGAGATTGAGTATTTGTTTTCAGGTTTCCAATTGAATTAATGGCTCAAATGCCATTTTTGGCAAGAAAAGTTAAAACCATGCCACTCAATAATCTGTGTGCCATTGACATTTTGAAAATCTGATATTACCCTTAATGAGTGGCATAATTCCAAGTTTTTCTCTCCTCCAATATCGGTCAAATCTCATCTTCTTCATTCATTGAAATCCAATTCAATTGGCTCTGGTTTGAATGCTACATTGGTTATGTTCCCCTCTCGTTCCTCGAAACTCCCTGTTCCTCCTCCATCTTCGAATGCGCTGAATTGGTAGCTTCTGTTCTCCTGTTCTGAGTTTCTCCTGTTCCCCTCTCGTTCTTCGAACCTCTCCCTGTTCCTCCTACATCCTCGAATGCATTAAATTGGTAGCTCCCCACGAACCCACGGAGCTCGCTCACGTGCTCCACTTTCTTCTTCAGTGGAGCTCTTTCTTCGGCATTCAATCCAGAGGAGAAATCTTCGTTAGTTGTAGCAAGAAATTGAATCGAAGTCGAACTCAAATTTGTCGCCGCTCGACACCTCTCTTGTCGTCGTCATCGGAATCGGTTGTCATCTCCGGCGTAGTTTTCGGTTGGTACCTACGTTTTCTTCTGCTTTAATCGATTAAAGATGTTGTTGAATCGTGTTGTATTTGAGAAAACAAAAACAAAAATTTTATGGGTAATATACGAAGTCCAACTGGTAGAAATAGAACAACTAAGAGTAATGAAACTGATATAAAAGATACAACTGAGTAATAGGATTTGATTTGAAATATCTTATTTGGGTATCACAGTTGGTTAATTATCATCTTTGAAGGTAGAATTAGTTATCAACATTTATAATTTGGTGAATTTAATTGTTTAATCATCCGATTTGTACAAATAGATTAAGAAGAGATAGTGATACAACTGGTACAAATAGTACAACTGCATCCTGTGTAATTTGGAAATATAATTAATTTTGTTTTATTTACAGTGGATGATGAAGAAGATGAGCCACACAAACATACATTTCGATTATGGAGGTCACAATTTATGCTCAAAATATCCATATCCACGATGTATGCTCAAAATAATATTTGATCGAGAATTGGGTATTGGCTTATTGCAAGACGATTTATGTAGTGTCACATGAGTCTAGCTGGAGTGTTCCTGCTGATATTCAAAAACGTGTTGTGTTACCACCGGAAAAGACCAAGAAGAAAAAAGAAAGAATCCAAGAAAAACGATTTCCATCTAAAGGAGAATATCGTAGGAAGAGGAGGAACATCAGAACTGCTGGCATAAACTTGAAGAGATGGTTACAGCCAGAGGAGGGAACTTGATTTGTTTGGTGTGTTTGTTTTGAACTTGATTTGTTTTGTATCTCTATTTATATTCTCGGATTTATATTATACTATATGGTCCATCTAGGTCCAACTATGTCCAATTAAAACCATTTGAATTTTATAATTTTAATTAACAAATTTTAAAATAACAACACTTAACAAACTTCAATATTTATATTTTAATTAGTAAATTTAAAAATAACAACACTATATAAACTTAAATAAAAATTTTGTTATTTTCTTTTTAACAATTATAGTTTTTACACAAAAACACTCTCAAAAACTATATATTACTATGTAAATTTTCATAATTTTAAAGAAATTAATGTGAAAACGAGGATTTGATTTTTATGTTATATGAAAGCCTCATAAGTGTTAATGGTTACAGAAAAATCAAAAGTTCAACTAGAAATGAACACCTAATGATAAGGTCCAACTATAATTGATCAAAAATCCCAATATTCCAACTATGTAGACAAGTGCCCAACTGAACAACTAGTCAAGACAACTATGATTTGCCATAAAGTCTGGGGTCCACATGATAAATTGATTCGATCAATTTTTCTTTTTTCAGTCAACATTATATTTTTCCATTTTCTTTTAATTTTCTATATATTCTCAACTATTCTTTTTTCACTTTCTCTTTATCTCTCTTCCTCTTCCTCTTGTTCAACCTCACGCAAATCTCTCTTCTGAACTTTTTCTCTCAATTTCTTCTCTCAATTTCTTCTCTCAATTTATTCTCTCAATTTTTTCTCTCAACAACGCATGCTCCCTAATAGAATAACTCACGGGTACTCCATTCACAACAAACCAACACTTCTTTTCTTGCTCCGTATGTGCGGTTTGGAGGAGAAGCATTCACATTCCTTGAAGCATGTGATTGGGCTCCCGGTACATGTGAAATATATGCTTGAACTGATCGTGTCTCTTGAACCAATCCAAAACATAAGAAAAATCATCCTCGATTTCCTTCACTACTTGTGTCACACTACACCTAGTGGACATCTTACAAGTCTTGCTGTATTCACTTTTACCAAAGAACAATTTCTCAGGCGGCATAGGCTGTGTGTCCTCATCATCATCATCCTGAAATTTTTAAACACAATTTATTAACTACATAATCTCAGTTATTCAAGTTGTTCCAGTTATTTCAGTTATTCTAGTTATTCCAGTTGTTCCAGTTATTCATCCCCGTCATTTTCTTTCTCTTCTTCCGCTTCCTCCTCTTCTTTCTCTTCTTCCTCTTGTTCATCATCTTCTTCGTTTTCTTCACCCGAATTTTTTTCATCCCCTGATTTTGATTTCTCGGCGTCGTCTTCTTCTTGTTCTTCCTCTTCTTCTTCTTGTTCTTCATCTTCTTCCTTCTCTTGTTCCTCTTCTTGATCTTGTTCTTCTACATTTTTCCCATCGTTTTCTTTCTCATTTTCTTCTGCTTCATTCATCCTCCTCATTCGATTTCGGGTTGATTCATAAACACCTCTATTGTCTCTCACAATAGCCATCTTCGTCGCCGTTCGTCCGTTCGTCGCTCGTCAGAGATTGTACAACCTAATCTGATTATGGAATCGCAATTTTAACCATTTTTCTGTACCCTTTCGTCGTCTGGATTCTCGAATCGAAGTATTCCGGAATCCTGTTCTCATGTTCTATTCGAATTTTTAAAATGGACAGAGGGAGTTGAGCATTTGAGCAGTTGTCATTTTGAAGAACAAGTCTGGTCATGCGTTGAAATGAGAAAAGACAAAAGAGCATGAGGACCAATGGTTTTATTAGAGTGAATCGATGTAAATTTCAGAATTCTTTGGTTGATCCGGTTCAATTCAATGAGTAATGGGGTTTAATTTAATTGATTAAGGGTTTAAATGAAAAACTGGTTAGATGTGGTTAAATTGATTGAACCAGATCTGGTTTACTGGTAGGATCTGTAATTTTCTTTAAGTCATTAGGTTATTTAGTAAATAACCAAATTTCTCAATTAAAAATAATTCATTCAAAAATTCCAAAAATTGTAAGTGACATTTGAGACTCTTTTTTTCACAGAAGTGGCATTTGGGACGTGCGCTCTTTGCAATCCTCACTTGGAAGATATGGTTTAGAGTTCATTAAGGGCTGTATTGAACTAGCGCATGAATTTTAAAATATTTTTTAAATTTTACTATTATTAGATTAATGATTTTAAATTATAAGAACAATATTTGGATTCACCCCTAAAAGTGAATCATTTTGTTCACTTCATATTTCTCTAACCAATCAACGTATGCCATATAATATATCATTAATTATTTTTTTAAAATCTAATCAATGAATCATTAATCACTTTTTCATAATAAAACAATAAAATTAAATTATTAATTATTTTTCTTAAATCTAATCAATAAAAATATGTCAACTAAGATTATATTTAAACAAAAATAATAAATTAAAATTAAAATTAAACAAATAAAATAAATAAAATAAATAAAAAAATTCATCCAATAAGATTATTCACGTAATATTATACTTAAAATAATAATAAACTAAGATTAAATAAATAAAACATATAAAACTATGCCCTGAGGGATACAACTCAGCGAACCCAAGAGTTAAAATTTTAATTTTTTTAATTTTTTTAATTTTAAATTATTATTTAAAGAAAAATATTAAATTAAAACTAAATAAATAAAACATATAAAACTATACTCTAAGGGATACAACCCAGCGAATCGAAGGGCTAAATTTTTAAAATATTTAATTTTTTTAATTTGTTTAGTTTTAATTTATTATTTAAATAAAAATAATAATTAAAACTAAATAAATTAAACATATAAAACTATATACCCTAAATAATACAGCTAAGTGAACCCAATGGTTAAATTTTTAATTTTTAATTAATTTATTTATTTAGTTTTAATTTATTATTTTTATTTAAATATAATATTACGTGGTATATTTTTATTGGTTAGAGAAAGAGGAAATGAATAAAGAGGTTCACCTCTATGGGTGTCACTTTCTCATATATGGAAAAATATTTGGGTTCACCCTAGGGGTGAACCTACTTGTGCATCCGTAGGTGTGAACCTAGTTGTTCACCTCCCTTATCTTAAAAGTCTTGAAAGTGTCTATGTAGAAACACTTTGTCTACTGTTGAATAACACTCCCCCACCTTTTTTCCTTTCTTTTATTATTTTAAAATTTTAGATATCTTTTTTTTTTGTGCAATGAGGATGGTCTAAGGTGAATCCTAGTATTGTTCATAATAATATTATATTATTTTTTTAAAAATATAATATTACGTGAATAATCTTATTAGATAATTTTTCTTAATTTATTTTATTTTTAAAATTTATTTTATTTATTTTATTTTTAATTGTAATTTTAATTTATTATTTTTGTTTATTATAATCTTAGTTGATATATTTTTATTGATTAGATTTAGAAAGAGTGATTAATGATAATATTACATGACATATTTTGATTGCATAGAAAAAGAGGAGGTGAACAAAGAATTTCACCCTAGGGGTGAACCCAAATATTGTTCTACAATCAAATGCACAGTTATTGAAAATATCTTAAGAATTATAATTTAGGAGATGTATTGGATAACTAATTTGATCTTTGATCTTGATTTTTGTATTTTTAAGTAAGAAATCTCATGAGATTTATATGCTATTCTTTAGATTTATGTGCTATATTTTAGATTTTTAAGTTTCAGGTGAGATTTCATGAGATTTTTTTGTTTAAAAATGCAAAGATAAAAATTTCATATTTCAGAGAATTTATTAAAAAATTCTGAATTCAACAAAATTCAATCAAACCATCTCAAATCTAATTAAAACTCAAATTTCTCCAAATTAGTTATCAAATACATCCCCTCTTACGAAAAGCTAGTCCTGAGTAGAGTTGAGATTATAGACCAAAAGACATGAACTAATTTGTTAACAAAATAATAACAATAATAATAATAATAATAATAATAATTCAAAGTTATAAAAAAAAAAAATATTAACGCATAATTTCTTAAATCCCTAACAACTTATAAGTTATAACGCAAACGTCAAGGAGGGTAAAAATAGTATTCAACTAAGAAACTCTATATTAAGGAGAGACGAACAAAAAAAAAGAGTAATTTAGTGAGTTATATATATATATAAGTGAGATCTAAGAAAAAATCTATAACGGTATTTGAAAACTCACCACCTTTTTCTCCCCTCTCTTAATGTTTTTCTTTTTCTTTATCTATAAGTTCATCCGGACATTCGCTCCAAACTAATCCCTTTAGAGCCAGTTTCTTTTTCACACAGTTTTACCGTAGGTTGGGTGGCCAAGTGGAATCGAACCTATTTCTTAATGTTGAGGTCTCTTTCTCTATATGTCCCTTCTAGAAACTCTCTAAGATTCTCATATTTTTACACTCTGGATTAATTTTTTTGTTTCCACTTTGTTTTTTTTTCTTCTTCAAGAACGCGTATCAAATTTCGATCTCTCTTTCTACGCAATATATAACTAAAAGCCCTTCTCTTATAGATCTCGTGAAAATTTATACTTTTTCCTATAAAGTATCAACTCTTTCGTAGGAAAAATTATGAAGAAAGAGGTAACAATGGAGGAGAAATCAAAGAAGAAGAATAATGATGGAGGAAATCAGAAAGTGTCGTTTCACAAACTGTTTTCGTTTGCCGACAAAACCGACGTTGTTTTGATGACTTTCGGGACTATCGCTGCCGTTGGTAATGGCCTTACGCAGCCGTTCATGACTCTAATCTTTGGCCAGCTCATCAATGCCTTTGGCACTGCTGATCCAGATCATATGGTTCAACAAGTTTGGGAGGTTAGGGTTTATTTTTTTAATGATATTTTTATAATAATTTTTAGAGTATCTTTTAATTAATTTTTGGATTGATTTAGATCGCGATGAATTTTCTTGGTAAGGAAAGAATACATCCTTGATTTAAGGAGCCGGGTTAATATTATTCTTGATTTCAGTGATTATCCAATGTTCCATAATTATAATATTTTGTTACCGAGTTATTTTGGTTTAATTAAGAGTTATTCTAGAGGCTGCTCCCAAGTCTCAATGTATTAAGCTTTGAAATGAAAAAAGTTTTAAATGCTACCAAAAAAAAAAAATTATGATTATGATGTAACTTAAATAGTAAACACCCTTTAATTTTATGCTTTAAATCACATTGATTGATTTAACTATACTTTATTTCTTTATGAGTTATACATGTAATTTGAATTATAAAAAAAATACACATTAATGGAGTTTACTGTTTTCTTTGTTTTGAAGATACTAGACAAAGATAGTGTTTATTTAGCCTTTACTTTAAAGTTAAAGATTGAAAGCAACTTTAGTTTTTTTCGAATTTTGGCGTGAAAAATAATTGAGTTAAGTAGCTAATTCATCAAACTTACTGACTTTTACGTTTACAGGTTGCTGTAAAGTTTATTTACCTTGCAGTATACACTTGTGTCGTCGCCTTCCTCCGTAAGCTTAATAGTCTCTGTTTTTTGGTGCCCTAACTTGTATTCCAAGTTAACACTTTCTTTTAAAAATTTCTTTAACAGAGGTCTCATGTTGGATGGTAACCGGAGAACGTCAATCTGCCACAATTCGTGGCTTATACCTAAAAACGATATTAAGACAAGACATTGGCTACTTCGATACGGAAACAAACACCGGAGAGGTCATCGGAAGAATGTCTGGAGACACAATTCTGATTCAAGACGCCATGGGAGAAAAGGTTTTTGAATTTTGAACTGAATTCAATCACAAACAAATGATTTCTTGCGACATAAGATACTGAAAAACTGTTTGTTTTGATGCTTACAGGTTGGAAAATTCATACAATTAGTAATGACTTTCTTTGGAGGATTCGGGATTGCGTTTTATAAAGGTCCGCTTTTAGCGGCTGTTCTTCTCAGTTGCATTCCTCTGATTGTGATCGCTGGTGGAACCATGTCAATAATCATGTCTAAAATGGCTGGTCGTGGTCAAGTCGCTTACGCTGAGGCTGGAAACGTAGTTGAACAAACCGTTGGTTCCATTAGAACAGTGAGTTTTTTTTTCCCCCTCTTCTTCTTTTTTTCCACATTACTAAAAATCAATCTCCTCAATCACATTTTTTACTTCTCAGGTAGTAGCGTTTACAGGAGAGAAACAAGCAACGGAAAAGTACGAGAGGAAGCTCGAGATTGCTTACAAGACTATGGTTCAACAGGGTTTAATCTCTGGTCTAGGTCTCGGTACAATGCTTGCAGTGATCTTCTGTAGCTATGGTTTAGCGGTTTGGTATGGAGCAAAGCTGATAATGGAGAAAGGTTACAATGGTGGACAAGTCATCAATGTGATTTTCGCGGTCTTGACAGGAGGAATGTGAGTTAGAAATCCTAATCCCTCAAAAATTGACTCATTGCATATGATCTTACGTGTTCATCAAGTTACCTCGTGTTTGTTAGGTCGTTAGGGCAAACATCGCCGAGTTTGAATTCTTTCGCTGCAGGACGAGCGGCAGCTTTCAAAATGTTTGCAACGATTAAGAGGACTCCAAAGATTGATGCTTACGACATGAGCGGTTCGATTCTTGAGGAGATTAAAGGAGACATTGAGCTTAAAGATGTTTACTTTAGGTATCCCGCTAGGCCTGATGTTCAGATCTTTGCCGGATTCTCACTCTTTGTACCAAACAGCACAACGGTGGCTCTGGTGGGACAGAGCGGAAGCGGGAAATCAACGGTTATCAGTCTAATCGAGAGGTTCTATGATCCGGAATCAGGACAAGTATTGATAGACAACACTGATTTGAAGAAACTTCAGCTCAAATGGATAAGAAGCAAAATCGGTTTGGTTAGCCAAGAACCAGTGCTGTTTGCTACCACAATAAAGGAGAACATAGCTTATGGAAAAGAAGATGCGACTGATCAGGAGATTCGTACCGCGATGGAGCTCGCTAATGCGGCTAAATTTACCGACAAATTTCCGCAGGTGCTTTTAAATTTTAAATACAAAAACTTATATTAGGAGGAAGTTGAGCTTGTTTTAATCGAAATTCTCTGTGTAATTAGGGTTTGGATACAATGGTAGGAGAGCACGGGACGCAAATGTCAGGGGGACAGAAACAGAGGTTAGCAATCGCTAGGGCGATTTTGAAAAACCCTAAAATCTTGCTTTTAGATGAAGCTACAAGTGCATTAGACGCAGAATCCGAACGCATTGTTCAAGACGCGCTTGTGAACTTAATGTCAAATCGGACAACCGTCGTGGTCGCTCATAGATTGACCACAATCAAAACCGCCGACACAATCGCGGTTGTCCACCAAGGGAAAATCATCGAGAAAGGTATAAAAGTTACCATGTGCAAGTAATCTTCTATATTGAAAACAATACCGTGCACTATAAGTAATCGATTGTGAATATTTTTACAGGGACTCATGATGATATGATTGAAGATCCTGAAGGAGCTTATTCACAGCTTGTACGTCTTCAAGAAGGATCAAATAAAGAAGCTAATGAATCAGAGAGACTTGAAACGAGCGTAGACGTTGAGAGATCAGGAAGTCATAGGTTATCATCGGCAATGAGAAGATCGGTTAGCCGGAATTCATCGAGTAGTCGCCATTCTTTCTCTCTAACTTCTAATTTCTTCATACCGGGAGCAGTTAGCGTTAACCAGACTGAAGATATCGAAGATGAGGAAAAAACCGTGAGGCACAAGAAAGTGTCATTAAAACGCCTTGCTCGTCTCAACAAACCGGAAATTCCGGTTTTATTGCTTGGTTCAATTGCTGCAATGTTTCATGGAACATTGTTTCCAATCTTCGGTTTGCTGCTTTCGAGCTCAATAAGTATGTTCTACAAACCACCAAATTTATTGAAGAAAGATTCACGGTTTTGGGCGTTGATTTACGTCGCTCTCGGTTTAGCCAATTTCATCATGATACCGATTCAAAACTATTTCTTTGGTGTTGCTGGTGGGAAACTGATTAAACGTATCCGATCAATGTCATTTGATAAAGTTGTTCATCAAGAAATCAGTTGGTTCGATGACACATCAAATTCCAGGTAATATAATCTCTTTGTATCCAATCGTCGCCTTTTGTATGTTTCTTTGGCTTTATCTGCGTTTTGTTTCAGCGGCGCGATTGGAGCGAGATTGTCTACAGATGCTTCAACAGTGAGGAGTTTGGTAGGCGATGCATTGGCGTTAATAGTACAGAACATAGCTACTGTAACCACTGGGTTAATAATAGCCTTTACAGCGAGTTGGATGCTAGCTCTCATAGTTCTTGGCCTCTCACCGTTTATTGTAGCGCAAGGATACCTTCAAACCAAGTTCTTGACTGGTTTTAGCGCGGATGCTAAGGTTTTAAAATGGCTAACGTTTTTTTGGTTCTATCCCGGTTTAGTCGGTTTAGTTTTAGATTACTGATCTTGTTTATCCCAGTTTAGGTGATGTATGAAGAAGCTAGTCAAGTGGCGAATGATGCAGTGAGTAGCATAAGAACGGTTGCTTCCTTCTGTGCAGAGGGGAAAGTGATGGATTTATACCAACAGAAATGTGATGGACCGAAGAAGAGCGGTGTTCGATTAGGTCTTTGGAGCGGTGCGGGTTTTGGTTCTTCTTTCTTTTTTCTCTATTGCATCAATGCTATATGTTTCGTTAGTGGTGCATGGTTGATTGAACTAGGTAAAGCTACGTTTGGTGAAGTCTTCAAGGTAAGAAGAGAGAGAAACATTTCCGGTTTAATTAACACCCGGTTTGGTTTAGTGATCTTGAGAGGTTTTTTTTTTTCTACTTGATATTTACAGGTTTTCTTTGCATTGACGATTATGGCTATTGGAGTTTCTCAAACTAGTGCTATGGCACCTGATTCAAGCAAAGCTAAAGACTCAGCAGCGTCGATTTTCGATATTCTCGATAGTAAACCGAAAATCGATTCGAGTTCTGATGAAGGTACAACGTTACAAAACGTTCATGGAGATATCGAATTCCGACATGTTAGTTTCCGGTATCCAATGCGACCGGATGTTCAAATTTTCCGAGACTTGTGTTTGACTATTCCTTCCGGGAAGGTAAAAAAACAGAGTATTTCTTTTAACCGGTATAAATCGGATTCACCGGTTAAAGATTGTTTTTTTTTTGGTTATTTTTTCAGACCGTTGCACTTGTTGGAGAGAGCGGGAGCGGGAAATCAACGGTAATAAGCATGATTGAGAGATTTTATAATCCGGATTCAGGCAAGATTTTAATCGATCAGGTGGAAATTCAGACATTTAAATTGAGTTGGTTAAGACAACAAATGGGTTTGGTTAGTCAAGAACCGGTTTTATTCAACGAGACTATCAGATCAAACATAGCTTATGGTAAAACCGGTGGAGCTACAGAGGAAGAGATTATAGCAGCTGCACAAGCCGCAAACGCACATAACTTCATCAGCTCATTGCCTCAAGGTTACGAAACATCGGTTGGAGAACGCGGCGTTCAGTTATCTGGCGGTCAGAAACAGAGGATTGCGATTGCGCGCGCGATCTTGAAAGATCCAAAGATTTTGTTACTTGATGAAGCTACAAGTGCGTTGGATGCAGAATCTGAACGTGTGGTTCAAGATGCGCTTGATCGAGTTATGGTGAATCGAACTACTGTAGTTGTGGCTCATCGGCTTACTACGATTAAGAACGCAGACGTGATCGCTGTTGTGAAAAATGGTGTTATTGCTGAGAAGGGAAGACATGAGACGCTGATGAAGATTTCAGGTGGTGCTTATGCTTCTCTTGTTACTCTTCACATGAGTGCTAATTGAGAGAGTTTTTTTTTTCCCAGGGAAGAGAGATTTTGGTTTTGATTAGTTATTTTTTTCAATGTTTTCACTCATAAATTTGAGATACACATATCCTTTTTACTTCTTGGCTTTGTATTTTCAAGAGGGTTGGTTCCAAATGTAGAAACCTTGAAATTTGGTAAAAATAGAAAGTATATGAAACTTTGTGGTTAAATTCTAAATTCCTAATTTAAATATTTTTTGCTATTTTTTCCTGAAATTCATAGGATCTGTTTTTGGATGTTCACTCTTCAACAAACACCAAATAAAAGATATTTTTGGAGGTAAAAGCTATTTTGGATAAACAAATATGAACAAGAGTAGGAAGTGACAGAACAGAGAAAAAAGTATTTCAGACACAAATGTAAAGAAAAATATGAAATCTTAGAAGAAGAGACTCAGTAAACTTCAGAAGCAAAGTTGTTTGTAGGAAGTCTCTGTCGCTTCTCAATATAAGCCATAGGAAACCAACCAGCTTTGCCTTTACATTCTCCTTCAGCCCAACCGGTTTGGCTCACCTGAGAATACAAAAGAAAAAAAAAGAGAAGCACAAAGACTTGAGTTTCATGCTCATACCACAAAGATTGTTTTTTTTTTATTATATGAATACTATGTGAACCTTTCGAACAACAATGTAATCTCCTTTGTCCAAGTCTAGTTCTTTCTCTGAAGCAGCGGAAAACGGATGAATCACCTGTCGATAACAGATATGTTGCTTATGAAGTGTCTTTTTCTTTCTCTGAGATTACCTGATGATGATATTAAGATAAAACTTACTTCAGCTAGAAAGTATGATGTTTTCTCTGAGCTGTTCTCTGTTGGAATCGCAGGAGGAGCAGATTCTTTGTGTTGTTTCTCGGTTACCATCTAAGAAACACGGTAAGGCCAAAAAGTATGAGCTTTTTGATGATATCAGATATGAGAAAGATTTATCATTTAATCGATTACTAACCTCGGCTTCAATGTCACTGAGTACGGCAGCTATTCTTAGATGATAATTCTTTTCCCCTTCGACCTTGAGTTGAATAAGGGATAACAGTAAAAATAGTAATCATGGTACCACACGAAAAAATTGATGTGTATATAATACATACCATAGCCACAAGCCTTTGGAAAGTGAGTCTATGTTGCTGTGATTCAACCGCAGCCAATGCAGCAGTTGCTTCTTTACCGAGAACCGCCATGTTTGCTTTTAGCTCTTGCATCTTTGCTTCCGCTAGTTGAAGCTTCGCCACGTTTTCTGGAATCGGAGCTTCTCTTACACGTGCTTGCCTTCTAGAAACTTCTGTTGCCTGTTTTACTTTTAAAATTTTAACTTACATTACACTATTAGCTAACATCAATCATAGAATTGAGATTTTAAGAAGATTACATGTGTCTCTGCTTCTTGTCTCATGCGGCTGTAACGTTGAGCAAGATGACGAGCATCTTCAAGAGGAGAACCAGCAACCATAGCTCTAAGAGGATCCAACACCTTTAAGCAATCCAAAAAGGGTTCCTCTTGTTATTTTCTAGATTACGTTCTAAGCAACATACTAAGATTAGAATAGATAATCCAAACCAAACCTGAGAAGCCAAAAGCTTGTTGAAGTCTTCTTGTTCTTTCTCAACATGTTTTCGAGCATCGCCGTATATAGCTGCAGCTTTAGCTAGAATATTCTCATCGATGTTCTGACTGTTTTCAGTTCCATATTTACAGCAGTCTTCAGCCAATTTGGTTCCTGAAATTTTAAAGATTATTACTAAAAACCCTCCACAAATGTGTCATCTTCAGAAATAGGTAACATAAAACAGTTCCTCATAAGTACCTGCTTCAATATGTCTGAGACCAATTGAAGAAAATGCTTCAGCTGCTTTAACAATCTCTCTCTGGAACTCCTGAAAGTGACAATACCATATGCTTGACGATATTATACTATGATGACTGAACCATATTGAAACCTTCTCCCACAGCAACGAGATCAGACTCAAGACTCAAGTCAGTTTGAGTCTAACCTTAGCAGAGCGAGTAGACCTGTAAAGCTTCTCAAGTTGATGATGCCTTTGCATTTCAAGCTCATCAATCACCATTACATCTGAGCTTTCATAGCCAGTCCCACTGAATTGCTTGATCACAGCCTACATTATTACCACACACCAACACAAATCATCACTAAGATTATGCAACAAACAAGCTCTCTATAATACTAAAACACAAATCAAAGCACTTGAATCATCATCGATTCTGACAATATTCAATTCGTATACAGCATGCAAAATCAAACATGAACAACACATTAAAAAAAAATCCCAGATTTTATCCAAAATTAGCAGATTCGAAGATCATTAATACTCGCAACTAAATGTAGAAACTAATGGAATTACCAATTGTTGCTTCGCCACTTGATCCCTGAGCTTACTCGCTTGTCTTCTAAACGCATCCATTTTCACTTCTCTATCCTCTTGATTTACTAAACGAGGCAAGCTTTAGGGTTTTGAGAAGAATTGGGAAATCTAACTTCGATCAGACCAGCTTAGAAACTGACAAAACAGATCAGATCTGATTCAAAGATTTTAGAAATGTATGTTCTTCGACTCGATGTGTTCACTGATCCTCGAGTGAGAAATCGCAGAGCGCACGCGTCGAGCCGGGTCGGGTCAAAATGCTTACATTGAATTGAATATCTAAAACTGAACCGAACCGGTCTTGTCCGGTTACGTGACGATTATTATTGAAAATTAATTATCTAAATGATTTCGCATAAACAGAGGATAAATAATTAAATTAGTAATTAACGAAATACATCTGACATGGCCACCTTCACAACCACTTGTTGATTGTCCCCACTCTCCCCTATCATTTGTCCTAACTGCCATAACATAATTATAATCCGAAAAGATAAGTCTATATTTTATTTATTTTCTTATTAACTCTATATAAATTCCTATGTTACCAACTACTATGTAGTATGTACAACTTTAGTGAGATATTTACCATGTTCTTTATAAATATATAAATTTTGGCTCTATTTATATTATAAAAAAACATTCAACAAAACTAGTGTTACATCAGCCTTCAATAATGCAACTGCCTCAATTGCTGTAATGAATTCAATTAAAAATATCACACAAATTTGCAATTTAATATTGTGACTTCTACTTCTAATTGTAATCTAGCAAAACCAAACTTAATCAGTTTACGGCCATTTTGTATCTATATTTATCATAATCAGTTAATATACCAACATTGGACTTAAATATACTTTATTGATAGAAATTCTTAAAAACCAATTTATGAAAAAAATAAAAAATGAACAGCAATCTATAAAAACCCAAACACACTAAAAAAAAAAAACTTACAAAAATCTCTATCCATTTTGTTTCCTTAGTTACATAATTACATGTGACTAAATTAGGAAACGGAACAAACGCGGAAAATAAATGAAACAAACGCGGAGACAAAATACACAATTAGTGATATTTGCAGTCAATAAAACGAAACGAGAAACAAAGCTAAACTTTCCCACTTCTAACCATTTGATTTTTGAAACTTTACAACTCTCTCACACACAAAAGACGCCATTTTTATTTTTCCCCTTATTTTAACAGAGAGAAATTGAAGAAGAGACAACCCACGATCCGCCATAGCTGTAGAGATCCCCACCCAACAAAAAAAAACGAAGCTCTAATCATGCCTCCAGGTGCTAAAAAAAGGAAAGCTGCCAAGAAAAAGCAAGAAGAACAATCTTCTTCTACTCAAATCAATCTCAAATCCAACAACCATGGTTAACCAACACTACTTTCTCTTTTGCTTTTTTATTCTTGTCTCTCTGTTTTCTCAATTATTCAATCATATACACGTTTTGACGACCTTTTGTGTTTGTTGTTTATATTAGCTTCGCTTTGAATCTGAGTTTTCACTTTATTCTCTTTATATAGTTTCATCAAGTTTAGATTTTTGATTGTTTTGTGCTCATTAATCTAAGCAAATGGGTATGTTTTTACTTCTCTTTTTATCCTTACACTGTGTTTCGATTTGGAGTTTTAGGCTCAAAATTTAGGGATTTTATGTTTTAAAAATTTGATCTTTCTGTTAATTTTAGCATGTTCTGCTTTGTACTTCTTCTGGGTTAAATCTAAGTTTTAAACTTGGGAAGTTTTGGTTTTGTTTGTCAGATTCATGATTATGATTGAAATTGTTTAGTAGCTGTTTCAGTTTTGTTTACTATTTTGATTCATTCTTTGGATTGTAGTTAGATTTGAGTTGAACAGTTACTGATAAATCTCTTTATTAGTGAAATTGATTTGATTTGTTAACCGATGTGCTAGATTCGAGAAGCCAAGGCGAAAAGGAGAGCAATGATGCTGTCAGAATCGAAAAGGATACTGATGAGCGGATAGAGATCACTGATTCAAGCCATGATCATGATAAGAGCTCTAGTAGCAGCAGTAGTAGTAACAGTAGTAGTAGCAGCAGCAGCTCGGATGATGAATCCAAGGAACTCAAGAAGATAGATGATGATGATAAGGAGACTGGTGATTTGGTTTCTGAAGTTATTACTGTGAGTTCTGTGCCTGATCAACCTCTGCCAATAGCTGGAGATGCTCCATTTATGGGAGCTACTGCTAATGTGATTGTTGAGAATACTGGTTTGATGGAGTCAGCTATGGCTAGTGATATCAAATCTGGAGAACATATTGAAGTCTCGCATGTTGATACAATAATATCAAACGAGGCTGATGAGAAACCTTTGCCTAAACCAACTGAGATTGCTGCTGAAGTGTCTCTTGTGTCTGATGAGATTAGTCAGCCATCTTCAAGTGCAACCAACTCTGAGGTGAAAGAAAGCGAGGCAAAAACATCACCTCTTCCAGAATCCAACCGTGTTCCTGAAGGCAGCAGAGAGTCTGAAGTTGTCATATCTCATGAGGAAGAGGTCTTTATTGTTAACCCATTTGGTTCTTTTTCTTTTGTTACTTGTTGTTACCAAAAAGACTAACCTTAGTTTTCTCTCAGGCTCCCGTGCGACCAACACATGGAATTTCCCAAAGAACCTCATGGTTTAGTTGTTGTGGCTTGTTTGATGTGGTCACAGGATCCAGTAGATAAACTCAGGTAATCCCAACATCTACCTTCCTCCTTAAACATTGTTGAATTCATAATCTCTCTGTTTTGTAAGCTTCATGAGTGTATATATGATTCTTAGTTCATGGATAACAACCATATGAAAGCATTTCTTTCAGAATTTTTGTAGCAAGCCTCTATACATCAATGGTACTGTCAAGTAAATATGGCCTCAATCCTACATTGCTGTCTGAAAAATCAAATGCTTTCGAGTTGTTGGTGAGTTATATTCTATTTTATTGCAGAAACGGTGTTGCCTATAAACTCAGAAGCTATACAAGTGTTATAACGGCTAAGGATTCTCGGTTTCTTCTTTTGTTTACCTGTGAAAATTCAGTAACTTGATTCAAATCACAAATTTTCTCACATGTCAGCTTCTAGTAGTCTAAGTCCTTAAAAGTTATTTTTAGTTTTTCCTTGTTTCCATCTGTACGTTTCTTTGTCTATTATTGTTTTTGTTTCCAGCTTATGAGACTTTAACACTGTTTTTGGTTTCGTATGAAGCGTGTGTTAAGCTACATTGTATTGATTTCTAGAAAGAAAATAACTTTACACAAAAATCACCAATCGTCTTGAAAAAACCTCTGGTCCAAGAACACTAAAACTCCAGAATATGCGTCTAATCGTTCTTCTTTCCACTGCTCCTGTAATGCCTCTGCTTGAAACAGACTTACATAGTGATCATAAAATCGTCTTCGCTAGCAGCAAGTGAGAAAATTCTACCGCAGAAGCAGGTGATTCGGTTGATTTCCGGACCAAAGTTGTTTCTAGTTTTATCTGTGTTGCTATGGTAACCTATTGACGTAGGAGAAGGTCAAGAACAGGTGAGTATCAAGAAGATTTGGTTACGGATTGCTGCAAAGCAATGGAGTCGTCCACATAAGCAAGTGATGTGTGCCTTTCTTACGCCATTAATGACTGTAGTTAGCACATTTGCTACAGCCTGATCCGGTACTTGTGACGGTTCAGGTGCTGATGGCTCTAGATGGCTCTTCCGGTCTTCCATCTGTACCTCTGGAGGGTACTCAATTACTACCGGTTCACTCACCTCCATAACGTCAGTGATGTTTTGGGAAAGGGAAAGCAATGAAATTATTCTGTTAGTAGCGAAACATCCAAATTTGCTGTTGAGATACTCTCGTCCTCTGGGTCGGTTTCTGCTACCGCGTTTATTGGATCCGCTTGTACGGCGGCCCTTGGAAAGTTCTCATATGATTCCTCCGATTGCTCCGGTTCTTCTATAACCTCCACATTTCCTGGCTCTGATCGCACACTATGGGTTTCTGATGTAACGGGATTGTTTTTTCCCTCGGACGATTCAAGAACCGGTGTTTCTTCTTCTCTGAGCACGTTCACTGTCTCTGATGTGTCAAATTTTGCTACTGGAGTTCCAAGAACTAATATTTCTTCTACTCTGAGACTGTTTACTTGCTCCATTGGAACATTTTAGCTTTCTGCTACTAGACAATGGTTTCTTGACGGATCTTGTTCGAAAATGACGATTTGATCAGCGACTCTGTTTCGACGATCACCAGCATTTAGAGAGACGGGTCATGATTAGCTGTTTCTGGCCGAACGATGCCGCTGTTTCCTAACAACTAAACGCGACGGCGTTTTCTCATATTATGAAGAAATCGTCAAGGTACAATTATGAGGGTGATCATGTTTAAAAACTATGAAGAAATTACTTATTATTCAAGAATAAATCAATACAATTATAAAAGGTTTCCAAAAACATATTTAACTATAAAGAAATAATGTTCAATCAATATAAAATAAATTTATTATTTGCCTAACAAATATTATTATTCTCACATAAAATTCTCTTTATATTTTTTTTAGTATAAAGAAGACTATGTAAGTGATAACTTCCTATGATGTAAAAGAGGTGAAAACTATGATTTCGTAAAAGTTTTATTATGAAAATCTCGTAAATGATAATTAATAATGGAAAATCATGTGGATAAGTACAACATAATGATTAACATCAAAGTCCAACTTCAAAAACGCATTTGTACAACTATAAAGATGGATGTCCAGCTAAACATTAAGTAACAACTATTGTTATATCGTATTGTTTTTTTATTCATATTCAGCCGCCAAATTGGAATATGGGATCCATTATTTCTTATTTTTCTGATTTAAAAATTTTTCTCTATTATCAATATATGTTTTCTTCTTTATTCTCTTTCTTCTTCATGAGAATTTGAGTTTGAGCTAAAGAGAGAGAAATGCGATATGATGCGAGAGAGACAGAGAGAGGTAGACAATTTATATTTTCTTCTTAGTTGTACCAAATAAACCCAGTTGTACAAAATACTGAAATTAGTTAATCAAACACTAAAATTAATAAATTAAATGAATGAGCAGTATTTGTTCGAAAATGACTATTCGATCAGCGACTCTGTTTGTGCTCTCCAGTCAAATTACTACGTTTCGACAATCACCGGCATTTAGAGAAACATGGTCATGATTAGCTAATTCCGGCCTAATGATACCGATGTTTCCTAACAACGAAACGCGACGGTGTTTTCCCTCCATCGATTCAAGAACCAGTGTTTCTTCTTCTCTGACCACGTTCACTGGCTCGCTTTGTACAACTGCGCTTGCTGCTTGTGGGCATTGGTTTCTTGACGCAGCTTGTTCGAAAAGGATGATTTGACCAGTGACTCTGTTTATGCTCTCCAGTCGAACTACTACGTTTCGGCGATCACCAGCGTTTAGAGAGACGGAGTCATGATTAGCTGTTTCTGGTTGAACGATGCCGCTGTTTCCCAACAACGAAACGCGATGGCGTTTAGCCGCAACTTCAGTGACGTAAATAGTAATCATGTTTACTGTTTAGTGTTTATATGAGTTTATGAACCATATATATAAGGGTCGAAAAAGGGGGTGGGGTATATATGTATAAGATTCGAAGTTCATCAGACCCGAGAGCGACCACAGAATCATTGTTAGGGCATCCTCATCGGTTGATCCCCTCTTGGGGTCTTCCGGATTTTTTTTTTTAATAATATTAAATTTCTTAATTTTTTAATTGTTTCGGTGAATCGAACGACAATACGTGGCGACACTTAATGAAGGTGAGTGAGTGTCTTCGGGAAGACACATCAGAGCTCGTGTCTTGTGCGCCTTCTCTGCTTCTTCCGACATGTGGCGATCCTCTTCGGGAAAATCTTCTCTTTACTGTCCGATGAGGATGGCCTTAAAGACCTTAAGGTAACCGGTTTTTTCACATAATTTGTACTTTGCTCTTGGTTTATTCCTTCAATTTTAGCTTAGAATTGGAGGATGTGATAATCAATTTGTGGCCAAGTCTTAAAGTTTGCATCTATAGATTTGTGGTGTTTGACTTATGTATCTGATTTAATCTTTACGTATGAAGATTTTACAAGAAAATGATTTTCAGTCAGCATAAGTACTCTCGTCAAACATTCTTTGAATTACATATTAGTATAGCTTGATTCTAGTTTAGTTGTTGAATGCGTCTCTTATGTCTTATTGATGAACATTTTGCTATTTAATTGACTACTCTCATCAACTTCGTTCATTTGAGTTTGATTCTAGTTTGAGTTTTTTTATTCAGTATTAAATCCTTTGAATATATTTCCTTGAAATTGATGATTTAACTCTAAGCTTCAGAGTACTCTATTGAAGTATCGCAAAAAAAAAATTCAACATCCTCATTGGGAATCCGAATGTGTAGTGAAAACGCTAGACTTATTCTAACCTAAGTAGAGTTTGATTCAAATTCTAGAATTGGTAAGAATTTCATAGAGGTACATTCAGGCCCGTCACATATATATATATATATATATATATATTGGCCCCTGGACAAATTAATTCTAATGTGCAGTTTCCATCTGTACGTTTCCTTGTCTATTATTGTTTTTGTTTTCAGCTTATGAGACTTTAACACTGTTTTTGGTTTCGTATAAAGCGTTAATAAGAAGCTACATTGTTTTGATTTCTAGAAAGAAAAAAAACTTTACACAAAAATCACCAATCAAAATCTTGAAACAATCTCTGCTCCAAGAACAAAATCCAGAATCATGCCTCTAATCATTCTTTTTACCACTCCTTTAATGCCTCTGCTTGAAACGGAGACTTCCATATCTTAACTAAGTAAGAACCAATCACTGATCTCCCAAATCTATTACCAGCATTGACCCTTCTCATAAGCTTTCTTCTGAGCAAACTATCAAGCCTTTCTGACTTTGAAAACGACTCATAATCCGCAGAAACCGATTTGTAAACATGTTGCTTCATCTCTGCTAGCTTCAGCTCTATCTTCATCAACACTCTTTGGCAATCATCAAACAGAGAATCCAACTCAGAAAGTCTGAGTCTTCCACAATGGTTCGTACTCAGAGCCCAAACAATCTTTCCCAACACTCGAATTGCATCTGCACAAAGACGAAGGAAATCACCATACCGGAAAATAGATTCAGGAAGGTTCACATAATGTTCCTTGTTCTCCTTCTTCCTAATCACTATCTCACAGACTTCCTGGAGCTTTCCTATGACTACACTTGTACCTATATCATCTTCATTGACCCCAAATAGGTTTAAACACATCACGTAATCTTCAGTTTCAGTAGCAAAAAATTTATTTGGTATCAAAAACAAAAATTCCGCCACAAGAAACGAAAGCTCCACTCCATATCGCACACCTTTCACTCTCCTCTCCATCAGAATCTCATCTCTTTCTCTCAATTTCTCAATCAAACACAATCGTCTTTGATACTCGAACCAATCACGTTTCGCCGCAGTTAATTCTTGTTCACACCTCTCCATTTTGACCACCAATGGAGTCATCTTCTCCTCCTCCTCCTTAACATCCCTTTTTTCTTCCTTCTCTTCTTTTACAACTCCAGTTTCGACCTCAGTTTCTCCATTAGAGATCCATGAAGAAATCTCCTTTTCTTCCTTCTCAGCTTTCTCTTTCAATCTATCTCTTATCAGATTCTCAAGCAAGTCTCCAAATAGTACACAACCTTCTTTAATCTGTTTTAAGTAACTTCCATCTTTCTCAACCTCTTCTACCATCTCCTCAATAAACTCATCAAACCGATCACAACGTTCTGTATTATTCCCCTGTTCATCTTCATTTCCAAGCATAGTTGATAACATCTCATCTAAAGTCTCAACATTGTTATCATCTTCTACTTTACACACCGAATCTTCACCATCACTGGAGACTTTAGAGAATTCGCATTCTGTTTCATCTCTTAAGAGCCATTCTATAATCTCATCAACGTTAACATCTTCACGTTGTTCCACTTTCCCCTCTTCCCCACCGTGATTAGGATTACAAGACATAATTCGATCACTTGTTTGACCTTTGGTCTCAGATCTCAGAATCTTTAGTTCTTGATTGAGCATGTCTACTAAATCTGAACGGGTTAGGGTTTTTAATACCGTACAAGTGAAGTCAATTGGGGTTTGCTTCATTGATCCTCTTCTTCGAGTCTTCTTCAACTTCTTCTTCTTGTTCTGCAGTATCGTTGAATTCTCAGCATCTATATCAGGGAGAATTGTTGAAAAGATTGAAAATTCATCGCTCAACTTCTTCTGCTTCTTCAATATCGTTGGATTCTCTTCTATATCAGCAAGAATAGTAGAAAAGATTGAAGATTCAACACTTTTCTTCTTCGTATTCATCCCCACATCAATTTCTTCTGCTTCGTTTATATCTTCAATCGAGTCTCTGTTCTTCATTTTCTAGTTTCAGCAAGCACAGAAACAGAGAGATAGAGAGAGAGACGTATAGCTGACGCAACAAGTTTGTGTACTCACGCTCAAGTCGCTTTTTATATGACAACACAAAATTACGCTTCTCTCCTACATTCTCACAATACATAATCTCTCACAGGCATTTCGTCGAACAGATTCTGTGCTTGCCCATTAAACTGTTCTTCCTCGTTTATCCCGAGATCAACTTACCCTTATTAAAAATTCCTCGAGCTCTTCCCCATGATTTTGTTCTCTGAGTGATAAATATACAAACTTTACACTTACGAAACCTGAACCGTTGAGAATTAACGCGACTTGTCATCTCCTAAGACCTTCTAAACAATGAAACGTCACGGTTGCTCTCGAATAAAGTCACATGATCTCAACTATTCAAATATGGTAAAATTCAAGATAAAAGGTTCCATCTTTTGAGAAACTTTTGTGGTAAAGATTAAAACTTTTGCATACTCTTAATAATGATTCAAAAGATGATCTAATTGATCACAAGAACAAGATTTTCATTAAGTAGTTAGTACTTAGTATGGAGCAAAGATATACATTACTATTGACCTGTGTAACCCAATAATACTATTCTCCAAGTTGAAACTGATAACAAAATATTCCAACACATGAATCTTACAACAATATATGATCATTTTAAAGCAAAAAAAGCTTGATTTCTTAAGCCGCACGTAAACTATATATGCACAAAGCAAAATCCTGTTATTGACTCGAGGATTGAGACTCAGAGTCAGAATTGAATTTTGTACAACCTGAATCTGGAGCCACTTCTCTTTCCCTCTTACGTTTTGATCCACACAGAGAGTTCCACAATGTGAAGAAAGATTCCTCCATATTTGTCGTCGAAAACTATGAAATTGCATTCAAACAACTTACCTTCATCTCTGTGATCGCCACTTCAATCTTCCTGAGCTGTCTTTTGCAATCTTCGATCTTTGAATCTAAAGCAGAGAGCTTCTCAGTCTCTTCTTCCAAGATATGAATGAGAGAAAGATCGTGAAAACCGCATATTAAAGCTTCAGTGAAGTAAATCATAGGTCTGACCAAAGGAAGTATCTTCTTCGTAAATTTGAAAATCTCTGTGAGATTGTATACAACTATGCCGTTCACATACAATGGTCCATTGGCGATTCTCAGATGTCTCTGGAGTCTTTTGTCCGTGAGTTCAAGAAGGCTGTCTGTAGCGAGATAAGTAGCTTCAGCATCAGCAACAAGATAAGATAAGTCGACTCCTAATTTGATTGCTTCTTGTTTAATTCCTTTGAGAGACTCTAGTTTTGTACTGTTAATATCGATTAACTTCGATTTGACTTCAAGTTGACGTAACACAGCTGGACTCAAGTCATAGAATCGTCAAACCATCGACACGTAATGTTCTTCTCCTTTCTATTCTGAATCTCAAGTATTGTTGACATAGAGGAGCAGCGATTATATCTTTTTCTGAGTTTTGAGAAACTTCTCTCACAGGCATTTCGTCGAACAGATAGAATGCTTCCACGAAACTATTCTTCTTGCAAATGAAGTATCGGTTTCTATATAAACGTTTCAAAGGTAGAAACTTTTCACATACCCACAACCCATAAAACTCAAAATCCAGACCAGAAAGGCTCAATATTATAACAAGTAATGAATCAGTCTATCAGAGATAATTTTACCGAAAGGTCTTTAACTTAATCTGTTTCATACTAAAACCAAAACTCATGTTTGTTCACTCCAGACACAAACAGTAAACAAAATCGTCTTATAACAAAAGGGAAATGCAACAAAACAGAAACAACTAAAATATCCCAAGTGGCTCAACTTAGTATCTTCACTCGTCTTCTTGGCTACGGAGCCTAGCAAGCTTGTTGGAAACAACAATGTCTAGCTGAGAAGCTCTCTCAACAATAGCCTTCCTCTTCCTGGTAGAGACGTTGTGAGCGATCTCTGCACAGTAAGTCCTGTTGTGCATCATCAATAGCTCGAGCTCACTTGTGTTGTGAACAACGAACTTCTTGAATCCATTAGGAAGGTAGTGACGAGTCTTCTTGTCAGATCCGTAACCAACATTTGGCATCAAAGTGACACCTTTGAACTTTCTTCGGACTCTTGAATCAATACCCTTTGGCCTCCTCCAGCTTTCCTGAGAGTTCACATTAAATGTGAGACATAAAAAAACCAAATCAACCCAAAAACATATCAAGAAACCTCAGATTCTCCAAAACACAACAGTTGTTTATAAGAGGCTCAAGCTCAATCTATTTCAAGAAAACAGTGAATGTTGTTTCTGAGAGTACTTAAGCTAACTGAAACTATCATTTTCATGTAAAATCTTCATACATAGAGATTGAAATCAGAGGCAAATTGATTATCATATCAATCTATCACTAAGTTTAAAACTTCAGAGATCTATCTACTAAAAACCCTAAAAAGAAAAGAGAAATATATAAATCAAGTGAAATTGACTAATTGAGTGAGAAAGGTGATTACCTTAACGGTGATTCTACGGTCGCTCTGGGGTCTGATGAACTTGGCAGACCTCTTCTTCACGACCTTCTTGGTAAGCAACGGGATCGCCATTTTTGCTCCTTCCAAAGATCTGTCAAAGCGAGCGACTAGGTTAAACTGAAAAATAACCTAAATTTTATTTTATAGGGCAAACTCTAGGTATTTTAACAAATTTATTGGGCTGGCCCAACATAATTTATTTTCGGGCCTTTTTAAAACTTGAATTTGTATGCCTTTTTTTTAAAAAATACCCCTTCAAAACGAGTTTACAGAAGTATTCAAAACAATTAAAATACAGAAACGTCTATTACAATTTTCTTCTTCGTAATCGACATAAGTCGGATGTCAATCAAAAGTATGGAACTTTTTTTTACATAAATGTTATATGTGGTTTACATGAATATTGCTTACATAAATTTTTAATTTGTGCAAGGATTTCTATAAGTAATTTTCAATGGTAAAATACGAATTTACTAGCTGAGAATTTAGAAATCTAGGTATTGAAAGTGATTTATTTTTTCTGTTTAACCTCCAAAGGGAACTGTTTGGTTGACTAATTATCAAATAAACAAAATTAAATAGATATGATATATTGTCGGATTCTAAAATTAAATTGATTGGAGGAACAAAAGAGAAGAAAAAAGAGTGAAATTTCGTCCCACTTGGTCCTTTGTGACTCTCAATCATTCGCCGTTCCTCCGCTTATTACTCTCTCTCCCTCCATCCAATTAAGATTCCCTTTTAATGCTTTAAATAAATGAAAAATCTAAAAATCACGAATATAAATTTGTATATTTTCTGTGTCTTATATAAATACATATATACAGAGAAAATAGGGAGAGAGAAGGGTTTCTCTATTCGTGTGAGAAACATACAAAACAAATTCTGCAAGTAAGTTTTGTTTATCCTCTGCCAAAGTTTCCAAATTTTTAAAAAGTTTCGATTTTTAAACTAGTTAGTTATTTTTATTCCTTTCGGCTCTCGCGTCAATGAGTTTGTTAGTGATTGTGCTAAAAAAAACTAATGGGTGAAAGTATTATAAAGTTGGTTTCTTTTAATCTAAAACTGTTGAGATGATCAGTGATTCAGTGTTAAGCTTCTTCGAGATTGAAATTAGGGTTCTTATTATGTTTTCTAAGTTGCTTTTTCTGCACTATAGTTGCTTGTGATTGTTCTGTTCAATTTCTCTGAATTAGCTTGTAGCTGCACCGAGTATTATAGGTCTTGATAGTAACTGTTCTCTGATGATGATGATGATAATTTATCCCAATTAGATTTTGATTAGGTTTTAGTATCAAAGTTAGGGTTTATAGATATTGAATCATTGGGGACTAGTTGAAATCATTAGTTATTGCTAATGGAGTTTTTTTATCCTCTGTTATTGAAAATTGTATCCCACTTGGCAAAGAAAATGGTATTTGCATTGAATATTTCTATGCTCAATTGAAGTCGTCTTTTAATCATTTGCCTCCATCAGGGCTTAATAAAAATCCCCTTTTTCGTCGTTGTTGCGTAGAAGCAGAACTAATCCAAGTGCAGTCTCAGTTGATATTTTAGCAATGAATATCCCAAATGGAACTTTCTCAAGATCTGATCGTTTCTATTCTTCAAGTGATGCCTCCCTCTTTTCAAGCTCTCTACCTGTTCTTCCACACCAAAACTGTATGTACTGAAAACTGTATTTCAAGTAACATGTATAGCCTTTATAGCATCATACACTGGATTATGTTATAATCTTTAACTTTTGCAGTCAACCCTCGCGAGAGCTACTATCAGTCTGTTGATGATATTGCTTCCGGCTTAAACCATTTCAATGGAGGCATTGGTAACATGCTCGATGATTGTGACTCGCATCCACTCGGAAGCATGCTTCCTGATGATGAGGAGCAGCTTTTGTCTGGTCTAATGGATGATTTAAACTTAACTGCATTGCCAGCTACATTGGATGACTTGGAAGATTACGATTTATTTGGTAGCGGAGGAGGTCTTGAATTGGAGACTGACCCACATGACAGTCTAAACAAGGGCTTCCCAAGGATGGGTTTTGCTGAGTCTAACGTTGACAATGGTATGCCTCAAAACATTTTCCAAAATGGAGTGGGATCTATTGCTGGTGAACATCCTTATGGTGAACATCCTTCAAGGACTCTGTTTGTTCGGAATATTAACAGTAACATTGACGATTCTGAATTGCGAACTCTCTTTGAGGTAAATTCTCTTTTGTATTCCATGAATCTAATGTTTATGTGGTGAAAGATTGGATCTTTATGGTTGTTTTCCTATTCTTGGCAGCACTTTGGAGATATCCGAACTCTGTATACAGCATGCAAGCACAGGGGATTTGTAATGATATCTTATTACGATATCCGTGCTTCTAGAGCAGCTATGCGAACGTTACAAAGCAAGCTGCTTAAACGGAGGAAACTTGACATACATTTCTCAATCCCCAAGGTTTCATATTATTGAATCTTCTTATCATGCATATATTATTCTTGCATTCTCTTTTTAACTATAAGAGTTTACATTTTATAGGATAATCCATCGGAGAAAGATGTTAATCAAGGAACTCTTGTGGTTTTCAACTTGGCTCCATCAGTTTCCAACAGAGACCTCGAAAATATATTCGGTGCTTATGGCGAGATCAAGGAGGTGATGCATTTTTTCGTTGTTTCTTTCTTTTTGTTGAGGTTTAACTTTCTCTCAAGACCTGCATAATGGTTAACGTTTGTGTAAGTTATTTGTTCTGACAAAGCAGATACGGGAAACACCAAATAAGAGGCATCACAAATTTGTTGAATTTTTTGACGTTAGATCAGCTGATGCAGCTCTAAAAGCTTTGAACAGGACTGAAATTGCTGGGAAACGTATAAAGCTTGAACATAGTCGTCCTGGTGGTGCTCGTCGAAAGTGAGTTTACTGATACTGACAATATTGACTGTGAAGAAACTGTGGACTAATTTTCTGTTTTACTTTTCTTTTCAGCATGATGCTGCAAATGAATCCGGAATTGGAGCAAGATGATTCCCGCAGCTACCTGAATCATATCGAGTCGCCTTTAGCTAGCTCTCCTGCAGGGAACTACTGGTATAACAGCCCTATTGATAATCTTCCACAAAGTTTCAGTAAGCCTCCAATATTTGGAAACTTGAGTCCAACCAAAAACATCTGTTACCAAGAATTTTCTTCAATTCTGCATCCTCGAGGAGCAAACCCGACGAAGCCTGTTTCGGTGAACAATGACCATGGAAGAAGGATTAGCCACTTGGATCACCTGTTTTCAAGTAGCAGCTATAATAATGCAATCCACAAAGCTTCTGCCTTTCAGCAACCGCAGTCGTTTGGATCTGTTTCCTCATTTGGTTCTTTGAACTCACACCCGAGTCACGTGGAAACATTATCTGGATCAGAATTTCTATGGGGAAGCCCTAGTTCTTCAGTCTGGCCTGTGAAACCATTCTCTTCTAATGAAAAAAATCACTGGTTTCCTTACTCGGCTCAGAACGGGCCCCTCCACCAGCACCATCATGTCAGATCTGCGCCATCTGGATTCTTTCCGAGGTCCACTGAAACTTCATCAATGGGTTCAGTGGCTTTCCGAGGAGCAATTGGTAATATGAATGCTCCAAGAAACTTGCGTGAAATTGGCTCTCCAAGTTTCAAAATGCTGTCTTCTCCTAGACGTAGTCAATTGTTTACAGGCAAGGACTCTTACCCATGGCCTGCTGCTACAATGCCTTCCATTGAAGACCCATTGGAGGATGGAAGGAGCCAACAGTTTGATGGTAACATTAACCAAATCGACAGGAAGAATCAGTTTCAGCTTGACTTGAGTAAGATTATGAGCGGTGAAGATTCACGGACAACCTTGATGATAAAAAACATCCCTAATAAGTAAGAGTTCTTCTTTGGTTTTACTATCGCCCGGTTAGTTTCCCGTTGTGGGATGGGATCTGAAAGAACTGATATCTTTCCTTGTTCTCAGGTATTCCCGGAACATGCTGTTAGCTGCAATCGACGAGAAAAACAGCGGAACTTACGATTTTCTATATTTGCCTATTGATTTCAAGGTAAAGACCACTTAGGTTGCATGTTGAATCTCTGACATCACGTGATCATAATTCTATAATGTTCTCTCTCTTTTTGTTTCTTGTGTGCAGAACAAATGCAATGTGGGTTATGCATTTATCAATATGGTGTCTCCTAAATTCATCATTGCATTGTACGAGGTACGAAACCTGTTTAAGTCTTTAGAGTTGTTTCTGAGAAGTTGAAAATTTTGGGGATGAACTTATACCTCTAATCTGTTTTATAGGCTTTTAATGGAAAAAAATGGGATAAGTTCAACAGTGAGAAAGTTGCTTCCTTGGCTTATGCACGGATCCAAGGTAAAACCGCGCTTATTGTTCACTTCCAGAACTCAAGCTTGATGAACGAAGATAGGAGATGCCAACCTATTCTCTTTGATGGGTCAGAATCTAGTTATCCGGTAAACATTCTCTTACAACAAATACATGATCTTGAAATTATCACTTATATCTTCTGTGTGTTAGCTGATTAATTAGTTGACTTATACATCTATATCTGACTAGATCATTTTGGAGCATTCACAGCTTGAGGCATCCAATTCAACAGTTGATCATCCTCTGACCAGCGAGAGCACACATCGAAGCTGACAGTCAAGTGAATCCTATTATTTGCCTCTGGTTTAAGACGTAAATATTAGTTTTTAGGATGAGATGATGATGATAATGATAATGAACAAATAGTCAAACTACTGCATAGCAGCTTTAGAAACATTTCTGCTTTTCTCAGGTCAAGATTGGCTTTTTTCGGGTTAACTTTATAGTTGGGTTTTGGGAATTGAAGTAGAGTCCTTCTGGATTTTTGGTTTCAGGAATCATAAAGGATTCTCTGATCTAGACATGTAAATTGATGTGTTTTTGTTTTACTTAGTCAGCTGAATCATCTCTCCAAAATGTGTATTGATACTTAAGATACGTCTTATTGGTAATAAATAACCAAAACTTTGCGTTTGATTGATACAGTTGGTTATATTCAGCCATTCAGGCCCTAAGTTTAGGCTTCAACCAGTCTCTGTTCCTCTGGTCTCAACACGCAACATTGTCTTGACTTGAAGATCCACCAGAAAGAAACATCGTTCGTCTTCGCGGACATAACTTACACGACCATTCATCTGCTCCAGCAGTTTCCGTGAAAGTTTTAGTCCTAAACCATCAGGTGTGACCCAACCATCTCGAGTATCAAACATATCACTTAGCATCTCTGAAGGAAGTCCTTTCCCTGGATGTATCATCCTATCATAAAACAACGTCGAGAGTTAAGTTATAACACTCAAAATCTGCAAAACGGCTTACATTGTTTAGTTTGAAACACTCAGAATCTGCAAAACACAGTCTGTAGAAAATGTTGGTTGCATTCTTCAGATGTTTTACCTGAACTGTAGATGGATATAGTGACCATTGTCGCGTGCAAGCTCGTGGCCTGGTGAGATCTTGATTCCCACCCAACTATCTGGAAATGGGGCATGGTTCACAATGTTGCGCAGAAGGTCAGCAAGAATGAGCTGAAGCTTTTCTCTGTCACCATAGAGAGGCAGAGTTTTGATCTCCTCGGCGACTTCAACTCTGAGTTGTGAGTTCCTCTCTTTCAGCATGATCATCACTTGGCTAATGATTATGTCCAAAATGTTTTCAAGTTGAAACTCCTCTGTTTCCAATTGTAAGTTGCTGATATCATTTAAAAAAAGAAAATTTCTAATTTTCAGATTCAAAATGTAAGAACAGTAGTAGATGAAGATTCAAAATGTTATGCTTTAGTTTACCCTTCCTCAATGCTTTTTAAGTCCGTGCCTTCGATTATTGTCGTGATCTGCTTCTCGCAAGCATCGCTAGTCTGAAGGAACTGCCTTTGGCTCTCTGAAATCTCTGAGGATTCAAGAAGCTTATGCGCAAATCGGATACCGCTGAGAGGATTCTTGATTTCTTGCCTTATGTAAGTTAACTCGTTGAGGCTTTGAGCGCTCTCTTTCAGTTCTGGACAGCTCAAACCCGAATCTCTACTGATAATCTGCAAGAAGAAGAAACATCCTATAACTTTACCTTCAGCATCTCTACTCTTGTTCGCGGTTAAGGATGCTTCTATGTACTTCCCTTCTTTATTAAAGAACCCAACCAGTGAACTCTCTGAAATATTATGACCAGCAATTCCTTGGTACAGAGAGATCAAGAACTTTGTGAGCGAATCTTGGCATTTCACTTTACATAAAACTCCAAAGACTTCACCAGGTAACATTTTCCCAATCACCTCGTGTTTTGACCATCCGGTAAGCTTTTCCATGGCTGCGTTCCACTCTGAACAACAAGCATGCTCATCTGAGGCGAATATCGGTGGAATCAACGGATTTAAGCTTTGAACAATAGTCTTGTAATCTCCTTGCAATCTAACGAATCTATCTGTTATTTCTTTCTCACTAGTGATGTCTTGACCAACGAAGCAGACACCAATGATTTTTTCTGTATAATCCCGACTCGTGCAGGAGTTAACGAGTATACACACATCAGAAGAATAATCAGGATGATTGTTGTCACCAAACTTTCTAAGTTTTAGCATTACGTTTTTCTCCTCATCACCTAAATAACACAACACAAACCGATGTTTTTGTTAATCGATAAAGCTCATTCGAAGAGTATAACATGAAACTTGTATCCAGAAAATCTTCTTTTTTTATAACCTTGTAGGGCTTTGCACATGAGACTTTCAAGAGCTGCTCGTGATTCCTCTTGAACAATCTCATTGGCAAGTGACTTCCCCATGGCTTCACTAGCTTGCAATCCTGTAATTTTAGCTGTTTTCTTGTTCCAACCATTGATACAACCAAAAGAATCAACCCCAAAGATAGGCGCAGTTGCGGTTTCAATCACCCTAACCATTTCACACACAAAAGAAGTAAGGTCATTAGCATCTCTTGCCACAACATTACCAGACAATACGGGCCTAGTGCTGGTAAATGACTCGCGCATTATAAGCCTCAGGGAATGAATAGCATCAATTTCAGAGATTTCCCACGGTAAGCTCCTGCTCTTTGCAACTTCAAGAAACGCTTTGAATGATGACCTCGGGTGCATTCTTCCAGCATCATCTTTATTCTTAGGATGATGTTTAGCTCCTCCCCATTTGATTGCACTTGCAGTATTGGACCTGAACCAAAGTAAGTAATCTTTTGAAGAAATTCCCGCAGCAGCCACACCACAAACCGCATCTCCAAGTGAGATGGCACCAGGGTATCCCGCATCCACCAAACTATCAGTTGTTAAACCTGTCGAATCATCACCGTGATTCTCCACCAGCCAATTCACCAAGTCTTTAACTTGTGACTCACTAGGAGTAACACCAACCAGCCAACACTTCCCCTTGTAATATAACGCAGCTCCATCACATTTCACAAGGTCCATAATACCCGGAGATTGTGTCACAATAGCAGAGACAGTATCACGAAGAAGCATATCGCACAGCAAGGTCTGTGTCCGCATAGCCTTCTTCTCAGCTAAGTGTGATGCTAACTGAAGCTCCATTTGTAGCTGAAGTCCAAATGCTTGCATCAGAAACTCACAAGCATAGCGTAATGGAAATGGAACGTATCTAGGAGAACAATGATGACCTACGACTAATCCCCAAAGCTTGCTAGAATCTTTGCCTTTTACCACAATTGCGAGTACAAGAGAAGCTATAGAGCCCATATTCGCCATATACTGAGTGTGGCAGCTATGAGGAGCTCTTAGAGTAGAATTAACTAAACAAAGTGGTCTCTTGAGTTCCTCACTCTGAACAACCTTAACCGGAGTTGCATTGCAATCACAAATCAGTCTGACACGGTTCTGTTTGAACAAAAACCTAGCAGCCTGAGGAATATCTGTTGCAGGGTAATGTAAACCCAAATAAGGCTCCAAATCAGATCTTCTAATCTCAGAAACAACTTCACCATGATCATCTTCATGAAACTGATAGACCATAACACGGTCATAACCGGTAAGTCTCTGAACATCTTCCACAACAGTATCACACAAAGCACCAATATCTCCTCCAGGAAGTGACTGGAGCCTAGAAATGGCTCTAACAGCGAGTTTCTGAGACTGAACAGCACCTGCAAGCGTCAAAGCCGGGTCACCAGATTTAGCAGGCTCCAAATCAATCACAATCCCTGCATCAATTCTGTGAAGTACAGCATAAAAAGGCTTCTGGGTCATCCTAGAATGAACCAAAACCGGATTCAACAACGAAATCTCAGTAAAGGAAGCAGCTTTAGACAAAGAAACTCCAGAAGAAGGGGAAAAAAGCGTCCTTGAATCAATTCCAATCAAACCCTTGACGTTATTAAGCTCACCACAATGAGAACTCGAAGCAAGAGACAACAAACCAAGAAACTCAATACAATTCTCACTAACACCAAGTATCCTAAAGCTAGGTTCTTCCACAGCAATCAAACAACCAAAAGGCTGAACAAGACCACCTCTTTGGATATTAGTTAAATAAGCAGTGATGTGTTCATCAGGAACGTGTTTGTGAGGTGAAATCACGGATTTTGAGTAGTTAAATGACTTGCCAGAGTAAATAGATTGATCGAAATCAGCAAAGAGACCAGCGTCGACAGAGTATTGAGCAGTATTGGATTTTTGAGGCTTTGAATCTCCAAGTGGTTTCATGTTGCTTGCAGCTGATGAAGAGCTCTCGAATCCCATAGTTGAAGGTAAGTGTGGGGTGAGTGAGTTTCGATCAGAAGAAGAAGAAGAAGAAGAAGCTGATTCTGTATCATTTGCAAGACAATAAAAAAGGAAACTTTCTTTTTTTTATCTTTGATTTTTGGGATTCGTTTTTTTTTTTTAACTATCAGATTCTTATTTTCACGTTTTGTTTTTCTTTCTTCAATGCGTTTTTCTAACTCTCTGCTTGTTGCATTCTCTCCCACACGTACAAATTGTCAGGTGGTCACCAATTAAACTTTTTTTTTTCTTCTTTTTTGGCCTTTTTGAAAATCTTTTCTTTGTAAATAAAGTTCCATGGAATTTTTTTGTTGATGAAGAACTCTGTCGATAAAAAGAGAGAAGATGTGTTCGGTTTCATTCGGTTTACCTTTTAAATACACTAAAATGGTGACGTTTTAATGTTCTTTTGGTATCATTTGAACTACTTTTTCTACTATGTTTTAAGACATGTAATTTGCCAAATTTAGGCTTTTCAAATCTTTTGTCTAATATGTAAATTTCAACGAAAACAACTAATCTGTTTATTCAACTATTACGGCAAGAAAAAATTCTCAATCTGTAGAACTAATGGCTAATGCCTTATCAAAATTTAATGAGTCCCTCAAGATTTCAAATATGTCAAAATAACTTATTTTGTGCCAAATTTGAAAATGTTGTTTCAAGAGTTATTTAATGCAATCTGCAAAGCATCTAAATGATTGATGTAAGAAACCAATGATCTTTTGTGTTTCATGCGAAACTACGTGAGGAAACATGATTCTGACTGGTTTATTAACAACAAAATGTTACCAAATGTTCCAGAAAACAAGTTCCAGTGTAAAGGTTACATATTGACTTTTTCGTGAGGGAGCTGATAAGAAACGACAGAACAAAACAAAAAAAACACTGGACGAGAGTACATGTTAACATATAGACAAAGAACATTGACGTATAAACTAAGGTCATTTCCATAAGGACTTGTTGGATGATCTCTGGACATAAAGGACCATGCAAGCAGAATCATGAAACTTTTAAAGAGAATTATAGATTAAATAGCTTATCATAAAACCACCAGAACCGCTCTCCCGATGATGATGATAACGATATTCCCCCTTTCTGAAAGACCACATAAGCTACAAATTCGACATTTCACAAACAGAAGGTTCGAGATTGAACTTCTCTTGATTTCTATTAGTGTCAATGTAGAAGCACAAAGATCTAATCAATAGTATGGATTTATCAGAAGGAGATAAAACGGCAGTTGTTAACCTCCAAAATTGATTTTTCACTCAATAACAATTCACTTTTATACATTCAGTATCTCAGCTTCACAAACTGTACATTAAGAACAAACTGTTAAGATTCCAATGATCTACTATCATGGCTTAGACAAGCAAGAAACATCACCAAGATTTTATTCTATGGTTCACTAACTATATAGCAACTTAGAAGTCTGGAAGAACTAAACTTAAGTCTATGACTAAATCTGTATAAGAAATCCAGAATTTGCAATCAAGGTATATAGATGAAAGAAGAGGAAGAGATTTCTTATTCTTTGTTACCCAAATCTCTTGGCAATGACAGGACGAACATCGTTGGCATCAGCCAATATCTCTAAGAAGGGAAGTAATGCAATCAGACCATCATCAGTTGGATCATCATACCAACTTTTGATAGGGATCCCATTATTTACTTGCAATCTGTACACCTGAAACAATAACAATGAAGGTCCATGTTAAAAAAAAAACTAAACGAAACTACAACATTCTTCTCCTATTGGGAATGTGGGTGAGAAGCAAAAATAAATGAAACATAGGTACTGGAAAGAATCCTTCAGAACATACCTGTGGACAGTTGTCAACTATAGCCACTTTAGCTAGATCAAGACCCAAAACAGTTAAATCTTTGGTATAAATCCCCTCCGAAAGAATGCATGAATCCCGGTAAAAACGTTGCGATACAAACTTCCCATCTGGATCCAATATATCTAGAAGCTGAGAGGCATAGATGCTGTGGCTAGCAGTGAAGATGACAACATGAAACAGTTCAACTACCCGCTCCAAGAACCTGTAAAGGTGTGGTCTTTGTTTCACGTAAACCGTGTTGTCTTGCATATTAAAAGAGATTCGGAAAGAAAAGTCTGTATCTCTACAAGCTTCCAAAGTTGAATGGACCAGAGTTTCTGAAATAAGTCATTTTAAGATGATTAGTAAGTGTGGTTTGAGGATCCAAAATTGAATCTGTGACTAATAAGTTAAATCATATCATACCATCCAAATCAAGAACAAGGGTTACCGTCTTCTTTTTAAGTGAGTCTCTAGGCTGCATATCAGGGAAATAATTGAATACAACATCAGACAAGTCCGGTTGATTTCTTATGAAAACATGTGGATCAAAATCTTCAGTTTCTTCAGATTCAGTATAAGCCTCTACTGCTTCCAAGTTTTGTGATCTTGAACGATTGAATGACATAAACAAGTCGTGTTTATCGACATTAACCCTGCTGTCCTCACTAGACTTAACATCGTCACTGCTGGATGATCCATCTTCTAAGTAAGGTAATAGCATGTACTGCTCAGCTACATCGAGTAACACACTTGGCTCTGGAAAGATGTAATGAGGGAAGGGACTTATCTCGGTGAAAACATCAACGTTTCCACTCTCATAGAATGGTAAACTTGCAATTAGCACATCAGAGAGAAAGCAATCCGAAACGTTGTAAGATTGATTGTTACTGCTTTCATCAGCTCCCCACCTAGGCATTTCCCAGTGCATACTGTTTCCTGTTATAGATGAGAAAGCCATTATTAGATTACTAGATATTCATACTTAATCAAAACTGTAAAAAGTATGAGAATACCTCGATTAGTTTCAGTATAAAGTTCATCATCTAGAACAGGTGAAAATATTGTATCCATGTTTGACGCATAATTAGAGGCAATTTCCTGCAAAATGAATGTCCAATGTAAATAAAACTTTCCTCATACATACAAGCCAGCTTCACCAATGAAGAAACTTACCATTTTTTCAACGGATTTAGAATCATCAAAGGGAGATACATATGCTTGAGATTGAGAACTGTCTTCAACTAATAGGTCTTTGGGTTCATTTGTTTCAACATCCCTAGTAGACAAATCCAAACCTATACAAACCAACAGCATCATCAGAACATAATTACTTCAGTTAAAACAAATAATAAATACTCAGTCAAAAAACATATCATGATGTTTCAGTGGAGACAATAAAAGAAACAAGCCTTGCCTATATTTTGCTCCTCATTGTTGTGGCAATTATGAGTAGCAGTGGCCAAGTGTTCCATTCGTTCCGATATATTGGTTTGAAAGCATGAATTTTTAAAATCCTTATGAGGTTTCTTACAAACACCAAGAAGCTTTTTTTCTCTTAACGAGTCTTTGCTTATCTTGCTCTTCATTTTCAAAAATGGCATTGGCACTGAGCTGCAAAGGAACCGTCGAACCAGTAGCAGAATGCTACAAAACAAAGTCAAATTACAATCAGCAAGCTTCATTGATGAGTTTAAGAAACATAGAATCATACAAAAAAAGCTGCACAACAATTAGTAATTACAGAATGATATCAAGGCGGAATCGAAATCAAAATTCAAAATTCAAAATTCAAGCTTACCATATAGCTAAGCGAAACCATAGATGATTTTTTTACAAACTCAAACTCTTCTCCAGAATAAGTTAACCGATAAAAAAAAAATCTAAAGCTAAATCAATAAAAAAAACCAATGAAATTTATAATTTATGATCCAGTATTGAATATTGCAGGTTTTTTAAGAAACTCAATCATTTACATAAAACACTACGGAATAATAAATAGAAAGTCAAACACCAAATACGAAAACAAAATACAGTAAAATTTTAAAATCGAAAACTACAGATAAAAACAAAGAATTCGATTGAGTTGAAGAAGAAGACCAAACCTGAGGAAGCAAGAGTTTTGTTTTTTCTTTTCACCTCTCTGGTTTTTTTAGCTTATAACGTTTTCTTATTGGACGAAAGGGACGGCTACGATCAAATCTTTTGGTGGGCGGATTTTAACCAATTAAAACATGCCACGTATAAAGTTTTACTCACCCTTAGAACTTGACACGTTTGCTCCTTAAAAATATTTTTAATTTTGTTCCTTTTGTTAAAAGTTAAATTAATGGGCTTAGGCCCGTACGTATGTTTTGCTAAGTAGGCCCCAAAAGGCGTCCTTATCCAGTATTTCCCATTATTCAATCATTAAAAACTCTCAGATTCTTACTCTCCACGCGTTATTACAGCGCGTGGACTTCATTGTCGAATCTAAAATTCAAAATCTCAATTATTTTTTAACTTCTAAACCGAATCTCAGACAACAACTGTTCTAAAATTTGTAAATTTACTTCATCATTATCCAAACATTTAATTGTCTTTAAATGAAATCTGTTTTTTTATAAAAAGTTAGTACCTTTAAAAAGTAATTAACTACCAAAAGAAAAATTTATCAATTTTGTCAAATATTTATCTCTAAATTTCCATTTTTCATTACATAACTTTCCAAAAATTTGAATCTTTTACTTTTTTCCCAAAAACCATTAGCCCCAAACCCAAAGAGCAAAACAAAATAAAAAGAGGGGTTTTTTTTCTTCTTCTTCCAATACTCAAAGCCAAGAACGAGAGAGAGAGAGAGAGATATCGAGAAACGAGAATACTTTTTCGTTTGCAGAATCGTGACTGTGGAGAGCTCGAGAAGGATTTGTGAGTCGAGGAAATTTACATTTCAGATCTGATTCGTATTTTCCGGTAATCCGGAGAGAGAAATAATGGGCGGTCGAGGCGGTGGCGTAGGCGGCGTTAGTAACGCAAACGCGGGTGTTCCGGCGTCTAAGAGAAAGGTTGTTCAGAGTTTAAAAGAGATCGTAAACTGTTCTGAGTTAGAGATCTATGCGATGCTTGTGGAGTGCGATATGGATCCTGATGAAGCTGTTAGTCGTCTCCTTTCTCAAGGTTTCTTTCTTCAACCTGCCCTAAAATTTTCTCCCTTTTTTTCAATTGGGTTAAGCTTCGAATTTGTTTTTGTGGAAGTAGAAGAGCATAAAAATCAAAACTTTGAAAGGGTTTCTCTAGAGTTTATTTCTTTCTTAAGTTTCTGAAGAGTTTTGTTTTTGTTTCTAATATGTCATCACTTGTGTAAGAGAATGTCAGAACTTTACTTTTCTCCTTATGTTTCTTGAAATGGTAAAGTTTTGGGATTTGGTTGAATATCAATTTGGTACCTGTTTCCGGAAAGAACATAAAAATCAGTTTTTTTTTTGCTTTTTTTGCTTGGTTGATTATGTATTCAATTTCAGTTTCTTATAATGCTGCTTCGTTAAATCATTTTCAGATACATTTCATGAGGTGAAGAGCAAACGAGACAAAAAGAAAGAGGTTTGTGGATAACAGAAAACAAACTACCAACTAATTTAGTTAGGAAGATTGTTATATCTAAATTCCAACTACTCTAGTTTTCAGATACTAATTGATGATGATTTTCTTCTTGTCTTATTTGCTTCTTTGGTTAGACCAAAGACCCTGCAGACTCATGGACGCGTAACATCCCAAATCGTGGAGCTAGAAGCTTTAATGACAGCTACAACACCTCTCGAGGAGGCGGAAACAAGTATAACTCTAATGGTAATAAGAAGAGAGTTTTCTCTTTTTACTTATGGTTGTTGTGGTTTTGGTTATCTCATGAAATGTATTAACTTGTTGCTGGATTTTGGTTCAGAGACGGGAAGTGGTCAAGGTATACTTCCAAACAGAAGAGAAAATGGAGCTCGTAATCATTGGACTGGCTCTTCTTTATCATCTGGTGTTCTTGGACGTCAACCTCCATCAAACAGGTTCTTCTTCCCTTCATGTGGTCTTTTGATTGGTATTTGATTTTGTTTAAAATGTCATTGTTTTTGTTGTTATCTTAGTATCTTCTTTGCTTTGCAGTGTTCCTGCAAGTTCTGAAGTCAAGAAAGCATCAATAGAGCCGAGTGAGACAGTTACTTCGTCTTCGCTGCCTACTCCTGCGTATCAATCTGCTTGGGTCAATGCTAACCCTGGGCAAAAAACTTTGGCTGAAATTGTGAAAATGGGTATGCCTAACCAGCAGAAGAATGTTGTCTTGCCTCGTTCATCAGAGGCTCAAGAAAGTGGAAGTAAAGCCCCTTTGAAAGATGAATGGCCTTCAATTGAGAAGCAAGATGTTTCTTATCCTTCAGCCAATGCTTGGAAACCATCTGCTGAATCTAAGATGTCTGCTGAGCAATTTAGTGAGTCTCAACATCTGGATGAGACTCATTTGGATGACCACCACCACGAAGCAATAACAAATGAAGTTGGGTCTCCTCCTGATGCGGATCACATTTCACCTGCTTCAATTTCAAGCAGAAACTTGCTTGACGATGATTCTAGAGAATCCTCAGTATGTGGAGATGAAAATATAAACAAAGCGGAGAGACATTCTTATGAGGAAAATGGAGGTGATATTTTAATTCTTTGTGTTTTTCTTTTTCTTTAAGCTCTTTCTTCCTCTTTGTCCATGTTTTTTGAGGTCTGTTTTGTTTTCCGCTATTTTCAGATGAAGATGTTTCCGCATCTGTTGCTACCGGTTTTCAGCAACTTACTATTGACAATGAAGAAGAGCAGGAATCATTACCGAAAGAAGACAAACCTGCGGTGATAATCCCCAATCACCTGCAAATCCATAGCTCGGAATGCTCGCACCTAATGTTTGGTAGTTTTGGCTCTGGGATAAAATCTGGCCAAGCTAGTGCCTTGAATGATAATTTGGATGAACCACTAGAACCAGAGGATGATTCATCATTCAGACATCCTGAAACTAACTTCTATGGAGAGGAAGAAGAAGAACAGCTGAGAAATGCCACTACTAATGACCAAGCTTCCTATCAAATCGATTCAAGTGCCCGGAATTACCAATCTGCCACGGATTCTGAGACAGAAGCAGTACAACATGAACCTCAAGAAGGTCATCTGTACAAGTTTTCATCTTCCGCAGATTATGGATTTGAGAACAGTCAACAGTTGAATCCTCCATCAGAAACAAATCCTCAAATGCAGAATCTCGATACCTTCCCCAATGTAATGGTAAAAGAAGGCACTATTCATCCTAATAATTCATTACACAATCAAAATATCACTGGAATATTCATAACCATCTCTGCTTCTTCTTGTTTTTCATAATGTTCAGCAGCAAGGATATACAAGTTCGTTACCCAACACTCTGCTACCATCAGGCATTCAAGATCCAAGAGAATCCGATCTTCATTACTCACCTTTCCAAACGAAATACAACACTGCTACTCCCTCTTCACTTAGCGGTCCATCAATTTCCATGGCTGAGGTAACCAAAATCCCTTTTCTCTTTCCATATAAACATATTCCAAGCTTTCCTCTATCATTTCTTATAAAAAAACTTGGCAGGCACTAAGAGCTGCGAATATGTCTCCTCAAAACGCAATGCCAAGTGCAGGACAACAAGCAGCTGCTCTTGCACAACACATTGCCTTAAACCCATACACTCATCAGCCTGGGATGGCGCTAGGGCCTTATGGTAATTTGATAAGCTATCCATTCATGCCACAGAGTTACAACCCTTACTTGGCTTCAGGCTTTCAGCAGTTTCCCGCTGGTAACCATCAGTCTTTACCTGGTATGCTTCCGCAATACAAAACTCAAGCAACCGCTCCTTCTGCTCCTATGCCTTCTGCCTATGGGTTTGGAGGTGGTGCCGCCTCGAGTAACAACTTCCCTTTGAATCCCACTAGTGCTGCAAACTCTTATGAAGATGTGTTGAACTCACAGTTTAAGGATAGCAATCACTTGGCAGCATCACTTCAGCAGCAGGTAAACCATGAAATTCATCTCATACATACTTTAATCTTGTTGGTGTGAGCATTTGAAATTTTGGTTCTGTTCGGTTTTCTTGGTTTAGTTGGTGGAGAGTTTTTTAATAGAGAACCAAATTTTTGTCTCGGTTTGGTTTCTCATGGGTTTGGCTCAGTTTGGTTTATACCTAACTAGAATTGAAATTTTGTTTGGAACTGTTTGGTTTTAAGAAAATTAGTTTAGTTTGGTTTCTGGTTAGTTTGGTTTTGGATAAATAGATAGATAACTAAAACTTGAAATAACATTTTTTTAGTTAAAATTGTATTAATAATAAATTTTCATCTTTTTGATTTGGTTGTGATTTGGTTTTGGATGGTTAAGGTTTATTCGGTGCTGACCGGGTTTGGTTTTCGGGTCAAAATTTTTGTAGTGGTGTTATTTGTGCTCCATCTCTGTTTTGCAAACCTTAACCTGTAGGTTTCGTTTTTGTTATTTGATCCGCAGAACGAAAACTCTGCAGCATGGCATCAAGGACAACAACCAAACTCGCGAGTGGTTCCAGGAAGCGGATATTACAGCTTCCCAGGTCTTCAGAATCAGCAGCCTCCTGGTTTTCGTCAAGCTCAACAACTGCAGCAGCAGCAGCAACAGCAGCCATCTCAACAACAGCAACAACAGCATTTTGGAGGACATGGCTATGTCAGTCCTTATCATTCACAAGCTGGAATGTCATTAGAACAGCTCCATCACCAACACCAACAACAACAAAACGCTAGAGATGCGTCTAAACAGAACCAACAACAGTTATGGCCCAACAATTACTGATCAAAAACAATCAATCACCTCTTTCCCCTTTATTCACATCTCTCATTCCTTAGCAGCGATGGGACGATTCCGAGGGTGTGAAAATGGCCGATGTGTTGTGTGTTTGTGGTTTTGGGGTAAGGTCTTATGAAGGGTTTCGTGAGAGACCTTGAATGACTTAGCTTTGTTTACTTGGCTAACCCTTCTTTGTATTACTAAAAAAACTCTGTTTCTTTTTCTTGCTTCTTACCCTTTTATCCTTTTCAACTCTTCAATCTTGACATACTATATATTAGACCAAACTGCATAGTAAAGATCGTTTTGTCTTGGACTGGAATTGTCTGGCTTGTATCCTTTAGTTAACCTTGGATTGTCCTTGGCTAACTACGGTTACCTTGCAGTATTAGGGTTTAATCGAGACTAAAATTTAACAACAAGGTTCAAAAAACTTTAATTAGCTATAACGACAGCTAATCATGTTGACATATTTGGTCTCCGAAGTCTATTTTCCGATTCGGAAACATGATGAAAAACGCGTTTTTAAAAACCGTCATTTGTAAACGCGATGGAAATGTCTCTTTACGTTTCGGAAACGCGATGAAAACTTATTTTTATTTTATTTAAAACCTTATTAAATAAATAATTTTAAAACATAAAATATGCATGATATATATATATTTTACCTTAAAATCCTAACAAATTAATAAAATAAAGTATTTATTGGATTTTTGTTGTTTCAAATATTTTTAATATGATTTTTATGTTTCACTATATTTTTAAATTATATATATTATATTTTAATTATATATATGTATTAAAAATATTTTTTTTATTCTGCCCAATGCATTATAATCACCATGTTCAACTTATATTTTTATAATTATAAATATATATATATATTTCTAACAAGTATCCGTTATCTAATTTTTTGAAAAAAAATCATTTCCATATTTACATACTTCCGTTTCCATGCTCTCGTTTTTGTTTTTGTTGTTTTTGATGTTGAAACTGTTTTTCTGTATCCGTGGGCAATGAGTTTCGATGCTCTTTGGTACTAGCCTACACTCGACACATAATTAATTGGATAGTTAAATAGAGCTGTACTTGTCTAATCCGGGAAACCACGTCATGTGAGATTTGTTGAGAAAGCGACACATCTTGCCGTTTTATTTATTCTCAGCTCCAAATGTCAAGTCGTGTTTAGTAATAGGAAGAGGCGCCGTGCCGTTTTGTCAAACAAAGTTGATTCCTAATTTATATATTTAGTTCAGTCGAGGTGTTTACTGTTTAGTAGTATTCAAATTTTAAAACTTGACCTAGTAATTTAATTTAACTTTCTCAACCAACCTGAAGCCTTTGAGTCTTTGACTATACAACTTAAAATACAAAAGCTTACTTTTGTTTGTTAATTAAAATACAAAAACTTAAAAGAGAGAAACTTTAAATGTACATGCGGCTATCTTAATCCAATGCATTTTCATAATCCAAATACAAATTTACTACCTCATGGTTAATTATTTTTCGTACACACTAGTTTACGTCAAACGGATTCAAACCATTACTATCGACTTTGAATATCAAAATTGATGTAAACCAAAATCTTTTGATAAAGTATTAGTGGTTTAAAACATTGCTCGAGTGATAGAAAACCAAAATTTAATATTAGTGTAGACAATCAATCGTTATAAGTTATAAGGGCACCTTTTCAAATAGTTCCAAGAAAACCAATTCAAATATCAATCAGCATCTGTATTTTGTCATTTGTGCATCTAGTCTTCTATAAATAATAGTATTACTGAAGAAGACCCCGTATTATTGCAATAATACCATATATTATAAGCTTTACAGTAATGTTTCCATAATTTTATTTTGCCTAATTGCATTATATCATATTTTATTTAGAAGTTTGATTGTGTTTTAAAATATAAAATGTTCTCACATTTTAATGTATCTTTTTTACTTTATTAAATATTATGTGACTAATAATAATTTACAATTTTTTATAATTAATTAAATTATTTTTGTTTATATATTAAATAATATTTTTTAAAAATAAAAGTAATTTTTTAATATGCGTGTTTTAAACCAAAACATCTTATATTTTGAAATAGATGGAGTATTTAAGATCTCTATATTTAATGTAATGAATATATATATAAAAACATTGATTCCTTCTCTAAAAATGTAATAGCCACAAGAAACTAAAGAAAGCGCCATTTCTGCTTCGATCCTTGTGATAAAGCTTCTTCCCTTTTTTTCCCACGCTTTTCGCTTCACCTCTTACCTTTCTCTTCGCTTCAAATCCCTAAAATCGCCGCTTTTATATCAAAAATCAGAAACAATTTCCCGATAATTTTGTAACCTCAATCGGAAAAAAAACCTCTCCCGGTTTACCGGCAAAAAAAACAACCCAGTATGTCCAACGATGGAAGTAGCGGCGGTAACAATAAGGACCCTTTCCTTCAATACTTTACTAATAGCCCTAGATTGAAAAAACCAGCACAGCTTCTATTTCCATTACCAGAAGACGGCGAAGTCGCGATTCCGATTCCGATTCCGAAGCCGATGACACCATCGGAGTTCAAAGACCGTTTAATCTTCGGACCTTTCTCACGCTCCCCTCGAGATTCATCTCAATTCATAGATTCCATCTCTCAAAAACCTTCACCGTCGTCTTCCTCCTCCGCCGCCGTCGGAGTTAATCCATTCTCCGATTCCTCAACACTAGAACCTCTCCTCCCACCACAACAACAACAACAAAAACAACCGGAGCCATGGCTTTCCGATTACAATTCGAATCAATCTTACGGCCACGCACTACACCGATCCAAAACCGCACCAGCAATGGCTGTAATCAATGATCTTCATCACCCAATTCGTTCAAAAGATCCAACGGAGACTTCAAGATCTGTAGTAAGACAAGCTTTTGCTCTTCTCGTTGTGTATCTCTCCTTAGGTGTGCTTATCTATTGGCTCAATCGTGATCATTACGTTGTGAATCAGACTCATCCTGTAGTTGATGGATTATACTTTTGTATCGTTACAATGTGTACGATTGGTTATGGAGATATCACTCCAAACAGTGTTGTTACTAAGCTCTTCTCGATCATGTTTGTGCTTGTTGGGTTTGGTTTCATTGATATTTTGCTTAGTGGGATGGTCTCTTATGTTCTTGATCTTCAAGAAAGCTATATGTTAGACTCTGCTAAGAGGAGAGACGAGCCGGATAAGGCGGGATCGTATATAATCGATGTCAAGAAAGGAAGAATGAGGATTAGGTTGAAAGTGGGTTTAGCATTGGGTGTTGTGGTTTTGTGTATTGGTGTTGGGATTGGCATAATGCATTTCATTGAGAAAATCGGGTGGTTGGATTCGTTTTATCTTTCGGTTATGTCGGTTACTACTGTTGGGTATGGAGATCGGGCTTTTAAGACATTGCCTGGTAGGCTTTTCGCTGCGATATGGCTGCTTGTGTCTACGTTAGCTGTGGCTCGGGCTTTTCTGTACTTGGCTGAGGCGAGAGTGGATAAGAGGAATAGGGAACGGGCGAAGAAAGTGCTTTGTGAGACAATGTCTGTCTCTCAGTTTTTTGCTGCAGATATTGATAACAATGGCTGTGTGAGGTATTTTGACTCATTTCCCTATCCATTGTATATGCTCTGACACACTCCTTAGGAGTTATCCAAGATATTTTGTCTTTGATATTAGTGTTTCCAATTTTGTTCGTGTAGAGGATCTTTGATAATGAAAACATTCCTAGCTCTTAAGTTTATTAGAATGTTGAAGGTGTTAGATTTCTGAGTTAATGCATCTTATACGTTTCTTTTCATAAATCTTTGTTTTTGCAAGAACATAAACTATGTTCTTGCTCGAAGATGAAGATCTATGAATAGGATATGCCAAAGCATCGTTATTTTGTCATTGTGATCATTTAGATTATGATGTTTTCGATTGAGAAAGGGAGGCTTAGTGGCATTTTTGGATATAACACATGCAAATGCTTCGCTTGCAAACTCAAATCTGAGATATCTTTCTGTGTTTTTGGTGTTTGCAGTAAAGCAGAGTATGTGATTTACAAACTGAAGGAGATGGAGAAAATAACCGATAAGGACATAATTCCAATCTCCAAACAGTTTGACAAACTCGACCGGTGCAGCAACGGAAAGATTACTCTTTTAGATCTCTTGGACAGTAGCAGTGGCGATTGATCATCTGCAACATTTTGGTTTTTGCTTAGTTTATACTTGCAAATTACATCCTGATCAATGATGCTCATGATGTTAAGAATGTGATGGAGAGTTCAGTTTCCGGTTTACTTAAAACTGGTTTGGGCCGGTATTATGTCTTTGGTCTTGTCTTACATAATTGGTTAAGCAGGATTCACTGATTCACATCTCCAAAAGTTACCCCTCTCCTTTCACCCAAGATTATGAAGATTTGGGTTTTCTTAACCGGTTTGATGTGTTGCCAAATGGTTATGTCATCGGTTTTACTTTGGTACGATGGGAAGATATGTTTCTCATCTATAACCAGAGATTTTAATGACTCCTGTAATTTTTGCTGATATGATAGTTAGGAACAAGAGTTACATTGGTTCATTGTATATAAGCTTGGTGGATCAGGTTTGATCGAAGTTTTCTGGTCTGAAATGATATAAATAAAACAGTAACTTTTTTATTTAGAGATCAATTTTGTTCTGAAAATTCGAATGAGTTTTCTTATTCAACAATTTAATAAAGACCCAACGTATTGATTTCCTAATATTATTACTTCTTCATTTTTTAAAACAAGAAAATTTATCATCTTATTCTTGAAAAATTTATTAAGACAGGATTTTATTATTGTAATTTATAAATTTTAAAAAAATCGGCTCTAACAAACAACTCAGTTTTCAGAAAGGGGATGTGTGTGAAAGAACAGAAAATACAAGAGATTCCTTTTTATTCATGAATATTAACACAATAATAATGAACACACCTAACAACAAACCTGCCCCAACTATTATTATTCTATTTTAAAGGCTAAAGTCAACATTTTCATTCCTCTTTACATTTAATTTTTTTAGTAATATTAAAAATAATAATAATGTGTTTACTAGAAATTGTTTTTACTTTTATAACAGCATTAAGTTAGGCACATATCCCCAAAATGGGTCAGACATTTCAACTGCAGACAGATACAGTTATATATTTTTGTGTGTATATGTGCTTATATAGCAAATGTTTGTTTTTCTTTAATACTTAGTATGTTACAAAGTTACAAATACAGAGAAGAAGTCCACGGTCTAACTTAGGGTAATTAGGAAACCAACAAAAAATAAAATCGAATCAACTAAGTAAAGAAGAACTTTATTAAATGTGGGCTATATTCAAATGAAGCTTTATGGATACGACATCGCAAACGATTTGGCACCATTTACGGCGCTCAGTTTGTGCCTAAATCAAACTATAAATGTGTATTTTATATATCTACTAAGTATACATTTATGTGGATAGGTACGACAAGCAAAAACTACCATTTTTTTACATCAAGTAGATACTACTACTCCAATAAAAGGTATTATATGCAATAGAAGGTTGATAATAATTGGAGTATATATTACTTATGTAATCCAATAATAGTTGCAGTTTTGACCAAATTGATCAAAATAATAAGATTTGATGTTTTTGGTCAAATGGGTAGTTAAGGTCTATTTTTTGGCTCATCGAGAATTATTCGCATAATTTCGACAAACGATTCTAGTAGATTAGTACTATTGTTTCCTCGAAAACGTTTTTCATCACAGTTTCTTTTGACTAAAAAGCGTTAGAAACATGGAATTATTGTTTAACTTTTTGTCATTGATAAAAATTAAAAAATCATTATACACGAAAGCATAGTCCTTCGATTCATTTGAAAAAAATATTAAGATATATAGGAGTATATCAATGTTGCTATCACTCTATGAGGTATGTATGTAAATGTCGGACCATCCAAAACATTCTAGTTATTATGTAGAGATTATCAAACGTAATCCAAAAAGTTAGGCGTGACACAAAACAAAACAAAAATCGATGTAGGAACGTGAAGAGAATGAGTTGAACCCTTCACCTACCAAAGAAATGGATTGTGACACTAGACCATGAAATATCAAATTTTCAGTGATTAAAATGAATTCTTCGAAGATGTTTAATTTGTTTCTATCTTTTATTTTATTTTTAAGGGTAATGTATATAGAAAATATTTTACTTTGACCACATTAAAGTTGATGTATGTCCCCTTCTCATTTGTCATGTCGGTTAGGCATTATATGTCTCCTTCTCAATTTATATAAATTGACTGAAAACGATTACTAGCTATTTAAAAAAAAAAAAAAAAAAACTTAGCATAAGGTTCATAACAACTTCCCCATAATTATCGCTAATAAATTTGTACGATTACCTATAAAAGAAATTTCTCACTGTAGATAAAGCGTTACCATATATAGTTTCACACATTTACATAATTTAAATACTATAGGTTTGACCATCTTTTCCTTAACTTGCCAAGAGAAAGTTCTAATGTGAAAAGAAAATGTGGTAATCGTAATGATGATCTCATTTATCCGTCAGCATTAGTAACGATCTACTCCACTTAGCTACGTCATTATAAGTCACATATACAACTAATTTCCCTTGAATCTTATATGAGTTTCCTAGGGTCAAAATTATTACATTATTGTTAGTTTATTAAGAATTTAATATATTCCAATTTTATACCCAAGAAATGTAGTAGGGTCTATATAATTGCCTCTTGACTAGGAATTTAAAGTTCACCTATGAATTATTATTAAGGTTCGTGAAGAAGAAGAAGAAGAAGAAGAGAGGATCAGTCTAGCACGTGCCGCGTCATGTGTCGGCTACGGTCAAATGCCGGTGCCAGTATTTACACGTGGCTGCCTAATACTCCCAAAATAAATTTTTTTTTTTAGGGAAAAAAAATCTCTTAAAGCTTTTTATCGTTTGAATCTTTGACTGCCGCTTCCTTCGTTCTTCACACAAAGCGACCGGTGTTTCCGGTTTCCAGTAACCCATAGTCTTCGCTGGCTTAAGACTCCTTCAATTACGTCGCCTTACTTCACGCGCTTAGTCGTAGCGCGTGTTCTTACCTCCGTCCATGGTATAACACGTGTGTAGTGGAAAGAAAATATGAAGGTGATGAGAACTTTTCATGTCTTACTTTTTGGCCCCATAAATAAGGCAGCACACAAAAAGAACCCCAAAATTTATGCATATTTATATAATGTTGAAAAATAAAAGTAGATTTATATGAGATATTTATATTTACTAGAATTGGAGAAGGACTTGCAGTTAAATAATTTCCGAGTTGAAATTTTTTAAAATAGGCATTATACATTGAAAAATACACAAGCTAAGTATGTTTCCTCGCCAGAAGCCAGTTTTGCAGCTCTATTTTGTCAACTTAGCCTTTATATAAGTTCTTATTGCAAGAAATCAGAAAGGCATTCAAAAGGCCTATAGTTATATCATAAATAAAAATTAATATTCACATTATATCTCAGTAGTCGAATATATACATTTTCTTAAAAGAATGCACTTTTAAACAACCGTACATTAACTTGCTTATCTTTCACATTGTTCATGACAAATTTATTTGTCAATTGTTTTGGACAAACGTCAAAATTTGACTGATGAAACAATATAAAATGCATATGTTGTTATATTTTTGTATTACATTCGAAATTTTACTGACAAACTTAAACCTAAGAAATTAATGAATTACTAAATTAAAATGGAATTTTGCAACAGAATTATTTATATATATATATATAATAAGAATACAAATTAATATTGAGAAAAAGTATTTTTAAAAAATTAATAAAAATATAAGTATACTAACACGACTACGGACGGATTCACACGCCTACCATTGAATAATATCCCATTATAAAGTTTGACTAAATTAACTTCGTTCCAAAAATCACATTATTCTTCACTCTCTTTTATCTCTCTCTCTCTTCTTTTTTTGAGTTTCAAAATGCATAAATACGAGACGAAGACCCAATTAAAGTCCAAGCACCAATCTAGCTTAGGAAAAAAACCTAATCCCCAAACCTATTCTCCACTTTTCTTCTTTATCTTCTTTACATCTTTTCTTTTTTTCTCTCTTCATTGTTCTTCACCATGTCTAATGAAACCAGAGATCTCCACAACCATCAATACCCTTCATCGTTTTCTTTGTACGACATGATGAATCTGCCTACTTCTGTAGCTCCATCTTCTTATGGAAACACGAGTTTTGATCCATCTTTTTACTCCTTCACTGATTGTCTCCAAAGTTCTCCAGCAGCATATGAATCTATACTTCAGAAAACTTTTGGTCTTTCTCCTTCTTCCTCAGAGGTTTTCAACTCTTCCATCGATCAAGAATCAAACCGAGATGTTACTAATGACGTCATCAATGATGGTGTAAGCACCGAGACTGCAACTAGGGTTTCTGTATCTTCTTCCTCTAGTGAAGCTGATCATCCCGGTGAAGATTCCGTCAAGAGCCGGAGGAAACGAGAGTTAGCTGGAAATGGAGGTGAAGAAGATCAAAATTCCAAAAAAGTGTAAGTCCCACAACTATATAAGATATTTTTATGGACTATATATCATTGTGGATGCCATTATATCCTTCAATTTATTGATCTCCATGATTAGTATGAGTTTCATGTTTTGGATCCTCAGATTGTATAAAAAGTAACTAAATACGGAATATCACATGATCGTTTCTTTTAGTATGTGCACTAATATATTATGTGCATGCATGATTTCAGTGGGAAAACAAAAAAGAATGAGGTGAAGAAACAAAGAGAGCCACGAGTCTCGTTTATGACTAAAAGTGAAGTTGATCATCTTGAAGATGGTTATAGATGGAGAAAATACGGCCAAAAAGCCGTCAAAAACAGCCCTTATCCAAGGTATTATTTGATTTATTTGTTTTTTTTTGCATTTTGTAGATAACCATGAAGTTGTAAGCCTATAGTCTATAATCTCTTTTGACCGGGCATTATGTTCATTTGTGGTTACATTTTATTGAAACATACTAATATTGTAACTAATAATCGCAAATGTAAATGAAAAAATAGGAGTTACTATAGATGCACGACGCAAAGGTGCAACGTGAAGAAACGAGTGGAGAGATCGTTCCAAGATCCAACGGTTGTGATTACAACTTACGAGGGTCAACATAACCACCCGATCCCGACTAATCTCCGGGGAAGTTCGGCCGCGGCTGCTATGTTTTCCGCCGCTGACCTCATGACTCCGAGAAACTTTTCACATGATATGTTTCGGTCGTCGGTCTATACTAGCGGTGGTGCTGTGGCGGCGGCTTTGGATTATGGATATGGACAAACTGTGAATGCAAACCCTAGTATGCATCAAGAGTATCACTATGGAGGTGAATATGAGCTCTTGAGGGAGATTTTTCCTTCCATTTTCTTCAAACAAGAGCCTTGATCGATCATTGTTATAACTACACATATACACTCATATATTCTACTTATATATATATATATATAAATATCTCTATATCTTATATAGAGAGAGGGAGATTCCAATTTATATGTAACTTAAAATCTTATTTTGTCTCTCTTATTTGCATGTACATAGTTTTTCATGAGAGAATGAGACAGAAATTGGGCTTGGATTATATTTGATGATGGTTATTAGTGTATTAACGTTAGATATATTTTTCCTCTTCGGTTTTGTAAATCATATTTTCTTATTTTGGGAAGTTTTATTTCATTATGTCGTGTAATGTGTACTATATATCATATGTAGAAGCGAAAAAGACATAACTCTAGCTAGGATAGATCTCCCACATGTTGAATATATAAAAAATTTCTTATTGATTTCAATTGTGGTTGATCATTTCAAATTTCAAGAATATTCAAACTTTCACAATTTATGAAAATTAGTCTACACTTGTTAAAGAAAAGGAGAGGCTCACATGAGATGAAGAACTTATAACTGCAAATTTGATATGACGGTGCTAGATTGAAAAGGTTTATACAAGTTGTGGACGGCGAATATAAATGTGTGTGAACAAGTGATCAAAAAACAAAACAAGTTGAGTTCTTGCTTGTGTCATAAGAGAATGGACCCGAAGAAAGATTTGACTGCTTCTGCTTTCTATCTTATCCACACACATATGGAAACATATATAGACTATGGACCACTAATATTACCCCTACCATTAAATCTGAAAATAATATTTAAATTCCAGAAACGAGTAATAAAAATAAGAAAAAAATAATAAAATTATTCTCTTGAACATATATGTATATGTCAAACCTCATAATTAATAATTAACAAGAATGAATGAAGGCAAGGGGAGAAGACGAAGACGAAGAATAACCTCAGATAATGGAATATCTCTTGAATAACTTATAATTGTGTAGCTAACTTACGATGTAGTATTAGGAGGGTGTATTGGAATTAGTATTTGGAGAGATTTGAGTTTGAAATAACAAATCATGTGTTATTGAAATAAGAATTTTAAAATATTTTTTAAAATTTAGTGTTATTGGATTAATAATTTTTAATTATATATTCAAATCTACTATTATTGAAAATATGATTAAAATTTGATTTTAAAATTTCAGATGAGATTTGAGAAAATTCATTAGTTAAAAATACAAAAACCAAAATCTCATGGTTTTAGATGAGATTTCAAATAATTTAATAAGAAATTTCCTAATTCACCAAAATTTCACCAAATCATCTTAAAACTAATTAAAACTCAAATTTCTTCAAATATCCAGTTAAATACATCCCCTTATACTAGTAGTCAGTTAGGCTAAATCCAGCTAATTAGTAACTTATAAGACCAAATATAATTGAACTTGACTAGGACTATTTATGGTTGATAAAATAATATTTTTAAAATCCAAATATTCATCCAATTATAATATAATATATATTCCTACTGAAAAGAGTTATGGGAATAGTAGAGTCTATTGTAGAAACCGAGAGAGGAGATTTTACAATGCTCAGAGAATTAATGGAGCCATGTAAATGTATTTTATGAAGAAAAACAATACTCCAAAATTCTGAAAATACAGTATTTTGTTTTTATAATATACATACGGATCAGTGGATCATCAGAGATATATGGATACACTATTTAGGAGCGCATTTATGTCATATACCCAAATTTAGCTGAATGCATGAAATGAATAATTAATATATCTCAATATATAATATGATTCATGAGAGCATCATACATCATCATGTGGCTTTCTGAATTGCATCATGCCCGCTCTGATGTAACTTCATTTTCCTATTTGAAATTTAAATTATATTTTGAAATTCAACTGATATGTCCAATCTATAATCTGTTGATCTGTTCATGATGATCAATTATCATACTCAATTCGTATAAAATCACTTCAAACACAGTAGTGTTTTTGGAATACGTTTCTAAAAGGTTTAGGTGTTTTGACACATACTTTTGAATCGGATTTTTCTTGAAAAATTAACTTGAACACGCTATCACTAGCCATAAATTAAAATCACGTTTGACATACATATCTAAATCTCTATATAATCATTTGAGTAATGTTAAAATTAAAATAACTTTGCATTTCCGTATGATATTACATCAAATCAAATGTCATTGTAAAATCTTTTTTTATATTTTTAAATTTTACTAATAATCATAATACTTCATATTTAGTTAATTAATACCCTAATAAACAGCACACAAATCGGTATATAGATATTTCAAATATTAATTTTCAATATTTTAAATTTAAATCTGTTTATTTTTATTTTGTATATCCTAAATAAATAGAGTATTTAAATAATATAATAATTAATATTTTTAAATATAGTCATTAAGGATAAAATAATAATCAAAGAATTACTATAATTAAATAAAATTTTTGTAAATCATACTTTAAATAATTATTACTGTCCAAAAAATATTAAACTCATTTTCTCTTCCTTATTAATTATGGACAAAGTTAAAACTAACTTTTTTATCATCCAATTTGAAATAATCTGGATCTTCAAATATTCTAATTTTTACAATGAGTAAGGACAGATCAAGATGAATCATGATGGATCTTAGATCGAATTTATAATCATTGATAATAATTGATGTATTAGAGTAACTCAAAAAGTTGTAGATTTTTTTAATAATATGAAATATATACATAATACCACTTAATTTTTACAATAAAATTATATTATAATCTAATTTATTAAAAAAATTTGTCAACAAATATAACATACCACGTAATTATATATTAATAATTTTAATTAACACAACAAAAACTATATATAATAATAATAAATAAAATACTAAAAATATAAAATAAATCTAATTTAAAACACTATGACAATATAAACTAACAAAGTATGAAATACAATAAAGATTACTATCTAGTAAATCCTTTATTTACATATAATTCTTTCGCAGAAATGTTAATCAATTATGAAAACATAATACATAAATAAATAAATCATTTATTTATTTCAATCCAATGTTGGAACCGTTACTACCCGGACAAAAAAATAAAAATAAAAACTACAATCATACTCGTACGAAAAAATCAATATTAGATTGAAAAATTTATGTAGTATTTTAACATTTTCAGTAATATGTCAATTTGATGATGTGCAAACAAATCTCGTGATAATGATTTCTTGAAGGGGTCGTTATCTAAAGTCACCTAACAAAAACAAAAAGAAGCCAGAATGTTAGAAAGAGAAGCAAAGTTATAAAAGATCTTCCGGGAGAATCAAGTAATTGCCAAACCCCCTAGTCCCTAGACAACTATAATGATATGAAAAGCATAATATATATAGAGTCACACATATACAAGTCTAGCTGACTAGCTAGAAAGCTCCATCTTAAATTATTAATGATTTTTTCATCTAAAGAAAATCAATTTACTATATCAATTTTAAGGAAGAATTTTAATCATAATCTAATGGCGAAATATCATCTTTCAAATACTTCTCTAAGATACAAAATCTAGTCATTCAAACCATTTTGAACTATAAATATCGTTTCTAACTACAGGAGAGTGTTGAACCCCCGCCCCCCACCACCCCCAAAATGTATATATAGGTGAGTAAAAATTGCCAATAATCGATTGATTGTATCATTGTGAAAACCAAAAATTTGTGGATATAATATAAATATTTGTAGTTGACAAACTCACGGGTTCATGCAAAATGTTACACGTGAAGACAATAACTCGTAGTTTCATGCAAAATACTACATTCGAATCTAAATCTGACTAAACTGAAAATATTAGAGATAACTATAACCACGGTATGAAAGCTATAGAGTAAAATTTTTTTTTCCATAAACCGTAGGAGTTTTAGGTCTTTGGTCCATAATGTTTTTCGATATCTAGAACTAATCTTTAATCTATTCCTATTTTCTTTTAATACATTTTCCTATAATTTTCTTAAAAAATTTCTATCATTTTATATTACTATTAATATTTTAATATGAAAATAAGCAAGAAAATAGTGAAAAGTGAGAAAAAATATATATTAAATCTCTCTACTATTTAAATTTTCATATTTGTAAGTTTTTGATATTCTAAAAAATAAGAAGAATTTGACTATAAATAAACAAAATATTTTTTTATAACACTCAACAATTACGTTCCCAATTCCCATAACATTTTCTTGCAACAAAAAATTTAAATTTGATTATATAGATTTTTAATGTAGTTTTTGGTTCAGAAGAAAATAAAACATAATTTTTATTACCCACTATGATAGACTTAGAGAAAAAAAAGGAAGCAACGTGGGAAGTAAAAAAAAAACGGTTAACAAATTGTAAAAAATAAACTCTCGAGAACTCTCAAAAGCAGTTTTCAATCTTAGGAGTTAGGAGCAGCAGTATATGTACATTGAGATGGAGAATTTTTGTTACCTGAAATTTTTCTTCTTCATCATCATAATATCATCTTCTTCTGAAGCAGAAAACTTGAGCCTACGAAACAGAGTAGATAAAAGCTCTGTTTTCCTTGTTAATGTTCTTAGCTTTGGTGCTCGAGCTAATGACCACAGAGACCACACCAAGGTTTTTTTTTCTAACTACAGATCTATGTTTTTATTTCATACATTTTGTAGATGATCTATTTAGTTACAAGAATCAGCTAACTAATTGATGTTTTAAAGGCCTTTGTAGCAGCATGGGACAAAGCATGTAAATCATCTTCAAGCTCTGTACATTTCATAATCCCTAGAGGTGAATTCTCTGTTGGTCATCTTAGATTCTCTGGTCCTTGCACTAATGTAACCAATCTCACTGTACAAGTTAAGGTAAATCCATTATCTCTTTAAATCTTTCTTTGTTGTGTTGTGTGTGTTGGTTAATGTTTTCTTGCTACTCACGTAACTGAATTTAGGGTCATCTCAAGGCATCAACTGATCTGTCAAAGTACAGATCAGGTGGTGGTTGGATTGAGTTTGGATGGATCAATGGTTTAACTCTTACCGGAGGTGGAACATTTGACGGTCAAGGAGCTTTAGCTTGGCCGTTTAATAACTGTACTTCTGATTCCAACTGCAAACTCCTTCCAACAGTGAGAAGAAGAAAACTAAAAACAACATTTGAAATTTGATCTTCGTTTAAAAGTTAAATGAATAAACTGTGTTGTTGATTTCAGAGTTTGAAGTTTGTGGGGATGAATAGAACAGTTGTAAGAAGGATAAGCTCCGTGAATAGCAAGTTCTTTCACATTGCATTAGTAGAGTGTAGAGACTTCAAAGGGACAAGACTCAACATCACTGCTCCTGCGGATAGTCCTAATACTGATGGCATTCATATCGAACGCAGCTCAAACGTTTACTTTTCGCGTTCACATATCGCGACTGGAGATGATTGTGTTTCCATAGGACAAGGGAATTCTCAGATTACAATCACAAGTATCAAATGTGGACCAGGACATGGTATAAGGTAAAAATGTAACGAACCGCTTTTTTTTTTTTTTTTTTTTTTTTTTTTTTGTAACTGTTATTGCTGTAGAGTTTGTTAAACGGTTTGTTTTCTTGCGTTTGAAGCGTTGGGAGTTTAGGGAAATATCCAAATGAGAAAGATGTTAAGGGACTTGTGGTTAGGGATTGCAAAATGAGTGGTACGACGAATGGGATAAGGATCAAAACTTGGGCTAATTCTCCTGGTTTAAGTGCAGCTACCAACATGACTTTTGAGAACATTATTATGAATCATGTGACTAATCCAATCATCATTGATCAGTCTTATTGTCCTTTCTCTTCTTGCGCTTCAAATGTGAGTCTTATTTAACACTCTACTTCTCCAGTTTTGGAAGATTAAACAGTGATTAGCTCCGGTTTAGCATTGTTTTCAGGTCATGTTATCGTTTTGACAATAATTAATCAGACTTTGTAAGTTACTTAAGATCATGTCATGAAGATTACATTTTCAGGTACTCTATAGAGTGACAAAAGTTCAACAAGAGTAGAACTTGATCTCCACCAATATCTAGTTTCTTAAGAGTCAAGATTAAACGGTGATTAGGGCCGGTTTAATAAAGATTACATATTTCACGCACCCTTTAGAGTGAATGTGAGTGACAGATAACTTAAAGAACATAAGAACTAAGGCGGTCAATCTATGAGTAACATTAGATGATTTCATGAAGATTGTTTTTACTGAAATGGATCTGACAGCATTGTTTTGATTCAATTTCTTGCAGGTACCGTCTAAGGTGAAGTTGAGTGAGATATATTTCAAGAACATAAGAGGGACATCATCATCGAGGGTCGCGGTGCAGCTGCATTGTAGCAGAGGAATGCCATGTAAGAAAGTGTACTTAGAGAATGTTCATCTTGATCTTTCTTCTTCTCGAGGAGGAAGAAAACAGAGCAGAAACAGAGAATATGAAGCTGTCTCTTCTTCTTGTAGAAATGTTAGAGTTAATTACATTGGAACTCAAATCCCACCTCCATGTCACTAGTCATTATCACCATCATCGGTTCATCATCTTGAAGTTTCTCTTGTAATTAACTTCTGTGCTTTATTTTGGGACAAGTTTTTCTTCATATTGGTCATATTAAGTTTGAGACTTTTGCCTGTAGATAAAATTGATTGTAAGTTAGTAACCTAAGGAAAAATCTTGGCTAATCATAACAAAAGCAGTATAATAAAATAGGGAAATACTGGTTAAGGCGTTAGGTAAAAGAATTTGGTTAGTTAAAAGATTTAATCCGACAAAAATGGAGAAGATGGTTCATTCCAAGAGTGCCGTTTCAGGTAATAGCTAGCACAAATTATATCGATATTGTACTTATTAATGGAGTAACAAACTATATAATATTGATATAAAGTAATACCAGTATTGTTTATAAAAGTATAATTTATGCATATTCATTTGCCTGTTATATAAGTTAAGCAACACATCATCTTTAGTTGTTCCCTGAGATATTGCTCCCTCCGTTTTCAACGATGGATGTGGAATCAGAAACTCAAGAACTCCATCTTCACGTCAATGGTGGTAAGTATTCTAACAAAAACTCCGGCGTAAAGGTTATTGTCTTAATTACTTACCTTCTTGTTCTGTTTCAACATGAAGAGAAATTTTCAACAGAAGAGAGAAGTCACATTTACTCATGGAGGTTAAGAGTGTCTCTATACGTCACTCTCCTCTTAGCTGGGGAGACAATAGCCACACTCTTAGGTAGACTTTACTACGACAAAGGCGGTAAAAGCACATGGCTCGAGACCTTGGTTCAGCTTCTTGGGTTTCCTTTAACCATTCCTTGCTATTATTACATAAAGCCTGAGCCTTCCAAGCCTAAAACCATAACCAAAAAACCTACTTCTTCCTTCTTGACACTATCTTTAGTGTATCTTGGACTTGGCTTGCTTGTTGCTGGACACAGTGTGTTATACTCCTTTGGATTACTCTACCTTCCTGTTTCAACTTTCTCTTTGATCTCTGCATCGCAGTTGGCTTTTAATGCAGTCTTCTCTTACTTCCTAAACTCACAGAAGTTCACACCTTATATACTCAATTCACTTATTCTCTTAACCATCTCTTCTACACTTCTTGTTATCCAACATGAGCCTGAATCTTCTTCTTCTTCCACTTCAAAGTCCTTAGCCAAGTCCAATTACGTGATTGGATACATATGCGCGATTGGTAGCGCAGCTGGTTATTCTTTGGTGCTTTCTTTAACAGATTACGCGTTTGAACATATTCTTAAGAAATACACTTTCAAGGCGATTTTAGATATGATCACATATCCATCTTTGGTAGCTACTTGTGCAGTTGTGGTTGGACTTTTCGGAAGTGGTGGGTGGAAACTGTTGAGTACAGAAATGGAAGAGTTCAAACTTGGGAAAAGCTCATACATTTTGATAACTATTGGCTCGACGATATCGTGGCAAGCTTTTTCTATTGGTAGTGTGGGTTTGATTCTTGAAGTTTCATCGCTTTTTTCGAATGTCATAAGCACTCTTTGTTTACCGGTTGTACCTGTTCTTGCTGTTGTATTCTTCCGCGATGAGATGAGTGGAATCAAGTTGGTTGCAATGTTTTTGGCCATATGGGGATTTGTTTCATATGCTTACCAGCATTATGTTGATGATGGGAAACCAGAAGAAGCAGATGATGAGAAAGATGAAGAAAAGGTAAAGCTTTCTCAACCTGAAGAAGATTACACTCATATTAAGCTTTAGACAAAGATCCAAGAACCAAAGGGTTTTATAATCTTAAGTAAGCAGTTACATATATAGTAGACTAGATACATAATTGGAAACTTTTTAATGTCAAGTGTACTTGAGGCCTTACTGTCTTGTTGTATCGTTGTTGACTTCTATCTAAATTCACAAAACAGATACTAAAAAAAAAGTTAGACAAACGATAAAGCAAGTAAGAAATTTACTTTCAAGTGGACACTGGTGCCAACAAGATTAGAATAAGATAACAATATAAAGCGCCTATAGATCTGTTTTCACCAAACTCAGCATATTTTAAAAGGTTTATAGCCGCCAAATAAAAGGCTTCAAGAATTCCAAGTCAATGGTAAACAAGAGCATACCTCTAATAAAATATGATGCAGTTGCCACCAACCTCCATCTATATAACATCTTCACTAAAAATCTGTCTGTGGTAAGTCCTCCTAGAGCCTTCATGGAAAGAACTCAAGAAATCTATGTCAATGGTAAGCAAGAAAATTCCCTTTTGAAAATCACCTGAATTTATGTAGGTCATTTGATTATTTTCATGAAATATTCTAACCATGAGTGTTGTTTTTTTCATGTTTTCAGATCATCAGAACATAGAAGCAAACCTGACAGGTCAGGATGAAATGAATACCACCATGTAAAATGAATCATCGTCCGCATCTCAATCGAAGAATTATAAGAAATGGCTTCGTATTTCCATTTATGTGTTCTTTGTCCTTGCCTGCCAAGCACTTTCTACAATTCTAGGAAGATTGTATTATGAAAATGGCGGGAAGAGCACATGGATGGGAACACGTGTCCAACTAATCGGCTTCCCTGTTCTGTTTCTCTTCCGGTTCTTTTCCAGAAACAAAGACCCCAAATTTTAGACGACAATTCTCTTCTTTCACTACCCTTGGATCAGTTTACCTTGTCACTGGCCTGTTAGTGTCTGCTAATTCCTATATGTCCTCTGTTGGTTTACTCTACTTACCAGTTTCTACTTTCTCCCTTATCTTGGCCTCACAATTGGCCTTCACTGCCTTCTTCTCCTATTTCCTAAACTCACAAAAGTTTACACCTTTCATTGTGAATTCTCTATTTCTCCTAACAATCTCCTCTGCCCTCCTCGTGGTCAACACCGAGTCGCAAAACACAGCAAAGGTTTCTAGAGTAAAATATGTGATAGGGATCATATGCACCATAGGTGCTTCTGCTGGGATTGGACTGTTGCCATCTCTGGTACAACTGATTCTCAGGAAGGTTTTGAAGAAGAATACATTCTCAACGGTCACTGACTTGGTAGCCTACCAATCATTTGTTGCAAGCTGTGTGGTTCTCATAGGAATTTTTGCAAGTGGAGAGTGGAAAAATTTAACAAATGAGATGGAAACTATAAACTGGGGAAAGCACCATACGTTATGACTTTGACCTCGATAGCTATTTCCTGGCAAGTCTACACCATTGGTGTTGTGGGATTGATCTTCGAGTCATCTTCTGTGTTCTCCAATTCTATAACTGCTGTGGGATTGCCTATAGTTCCAGTTGTAGCAGTGATAGTTTTCCATGATAAAATGAACTCGCCAAAGATCTTCTCCATCATTTTAGCTATCTGGGGCTTCATTTCATTTGTCTATCAGCACTACCTTGACGAAAAAGAATTGACGACTAGCCATACAAGTCCTGTAGGAGGTCCTCTTCTACCTGTTGAGGAAGGTCACACAAACATACAAAGCGTATGATCATACATATGCACTGTATAAAGCTCATGTCTCTTTGTAAATTTGAGTATAGATAAAAAAATGCAACTCTATTTTGCCAACTAGCTAGTCAGTCATAAGTAACTGATAAATTTTGTACACAAGAAACCAATATTTCAGATTTTTTTTGTAACTTCTATTCGATAGAGAATTGTGTAATACGAGCAAGATGATTAAAGCAAACATTTGTTTAGCAGATAACCATTTCATTTTTGTGATATTCTTTTGTGAGTGTGACACCAGAGATAGCCATAACTCAAAGGTGCAATGCAAAGCATCTGAAACACCGGAAACAAGAGAAAACAGTTCAAGCAGAGAGACAGATAGGCTAAAGCATCCTTGAGAAAACAGAGCTTTGAGCAAAAAACAAGGGACAGAAACAATACCACTTGGAAGCCACTGACATAACAAATAAACAATGTAGCGACTTGAACAGTAACTCTTTTCTTCCCTTGCAACAAAACTTCTTAAAAAAAGTGTACTCCAGGAGCTTTTTGTATCTTTGTTGACTTCTGATTCAACTTCAGTAGATACTGAGAAAAAAAAAGAGTTTTCTTAGAGCCGCCATTCAAAGATTTCAGGAATTCTAAGTCATGTGTAAGCAAAAAAAGAAAAGTCAATGGTCAACATGAGACTACTTAATTATGATGCTGCTGTACTCTATCGCCTGCCCCATCTATATAATAAATTTACTATAGAAGCCTGCCATGTTTGATAATGGAACTTATGTGTGGTATTTAGTTTTTATAATAAAACATCAATCTGTGTATAAAGTAAGGTCTCCTGAGTAGTTGTAAGACATCTCAAACAAACAATCAATAAACACAAATCTTCTTTCTTTCTCACTTGCTCATTTCTCATGGACAGATCTCAAGAACTCTATGCCAATGGTAAGCCAGAAGCACCTGATAGAGTTAGAATCCTACTCTTTTTTTCATGAAATAAAATAACCATGCGTGTTCATATTTCAGGTGACCAAAACTTAGAAGCAAACCTAATAGATCATGATGAATCGGTACCTCAAACAACGAACTACAAAAGGTGGCTCCGGCTCTCCATATATGTATTCCTTGTCCTCATCTGCCAACCAATTGCTACTATTCTAGGTAGATTGTACTATGAAAATGGAGGGAAAAGCACATATGTAGTAACACTTCTTCAACTCATTGGCTTCCCTGTTCTGATTCTCTTCCGATTCTTTTCACAAATCAGACAACCAAAGTCAATAGATACAGATTTCAGACAGTCACGTTCCTTTACGACCCTTGTAAAAGTTTACATGTGCACTGGACTGTTAGTTTCTGCTTATGCTTATTTGTCTGCAATTGGATTGCTCTTCTTACCAGTCTCTACTTTCTCCCTCATCTTGGCCTCTCAGTTGGCATTCACTGCCTTCTTCTCGTATTTCCTCAACTCACAAAAGTTCACTCCATTCATTGTCAATTCTTTGTTTCTACTTACTGTTTCCTCTGGCCTTCTCGTGGTCAACACTGAGTCGGAAAACACAACCAATGTCTCTAGAGCAAAATATGTGATTGGTTTCATATGTACCATTGGTGCTTCCGCTGGGATTGGACTGGTACTATCTCTGATACAACTGCTCTTCAGGGAAGTTTTCAGGAAGCATACATCATCAGCAGTCATGGACTTGGCCATTTATCAGTCTCTAGTTGCAAGTTGTGTGGTTCTCATAGGACTTTTTGCAAGTGGAGAGTGGAAAACTTTGCCAAGTGAGATGAGAAACTACAAACTGGGGAAAGTGTCATATGTTTTGACTTTGGCCTCGGCAGCTATTTCCTGGCAAGTTTACACCGTTGGTCTTGTGGGATTGATTTTTGAATCATCTTCTGTGTTTTCCAATTCCATAACTGCTGTTGGATTGCCTATAGTTCCAGTTGTAGCAATGATAGTTTTCCATGATAAAATGGACGCGTCAAAGATCTTCTCCATCATTTTAGCTATATGGGGCTTCCTTTCATTTGTCTATCAGCATTACCTCGACGAAAAGAAGATGAAGACTTGCAGCACAAACCCTGTCGAGGAAGATACACAAACGTGATGAAATGTAGCTGCATTGAAGGTCACACAAACAAACATACAAAGTTGTGCATATATCCTATATAAGGCTTGTCATTGTAACAGAAAACATGTTAATTTTGAGATATTTTCATTCTGTGAGTGTGATACCCGATAAAAATTGTCCAGTTAAGTCATAAACTACAAAGATGTCAACACACTATTCTGCTTTCTAACTTTGAAATGCACTTGAAACATTGTGAAACAAGAACAAACAGCCAATCATGTCATATGAAAAAAGAAAAAATCTTAAACAGAAAGGTCTAAACATTCTTGGGGAAACAGAGATTTGAACAAAAAGTAAATAACCAAAACAATAATACCACTGGATCTGGAAGCCTCTGATTTAGCAGTTGACGTAGCAACTTCTTCTGCCATCCAGTAATATGTTGGAAATTTCTTCTCTTGAAAAGATAGGTGAGACATAATCTCCATCATTTTAGCTAATCTCAGCATTATCTTGATAAGAACAAATCCAAGACAGTGATGGAAACCCCAAGAGTGTTCCTAAGCCACATGCCTCATCATAAGAGAAAGATATTCAGATGGAACACGCCATCCCGAAGGTCATACAATCATACAACTTGTGCACATTTTCCTACATGCGTCATATATAAAGTTTCTTTCATTACCTCCTTGACATAACTAATCTCTTGGTCAACAATAGTGGCATCTTTGCATGTGCAAAGACAAAAGAAATTAAATTGGCAAGAGGAGATATAGTTGGCATTTACTGAATGTGGGGCCACGTACAATGAAAACCTAAATGTGAACCGAATATATAGCTATAGGATCACGCATATCAAAATGCAATCAATTTGTAGCATTACCAACCAAAGAGGATTTGAGAATCAGATACATAATACTTAGAATCTGTTTAGAACATCGTTGGTTCCTCCTTTTGCATCTCCAAGGAGGTGATTCCACATCCACCATGAAGGGAGATCAAGAACTACAAGTCATCGGTGAGTAATCATTAACCCTGTTCATACAGAACCTACTGGTCTTTCATCTTCAATAAAAAATAAAGAAACAGATGGTTATGATATCTTAATATTCAATATATGAAAATATGCTATGAGTGACAACAAAATAAACTATAAACTAAATTTTGCTTTATTTTCTCCCATTTACCAGTTCAGCAAGGAAAAGAACCAAATCAAACAGTTCAAGATGAAAGAAATTTGGTCAGTAGCAGCCAAACAGAAGTATCCCACTCAAACACATACAAACGGTGGTTTCGGGTGACTTTGTACACATTCTTTGTCATTTCAGGCCAATCAGTTGCTACAATTCTGGGCAGACTATACTATGACAATGGAGGAAATAGCAAATGGCTAGCAACGGTAGTTCAACTTGTAGGTTTTCCTGTTCTACTTCCATATTATCTCTTGGCTATCAAAACACATACAACAACTCACAGAGATGGCAAAACAACCTCACTTAGGAACCGTGTATTGGTTTATGTTGTGTTAGGACTTCTTATAGGAGCAGATTGTTATCTATACTCCATTGGACTACTTTACCTACCCGTTTCTACCTATTCCCTGATCTGTGCATCTCAGTTAGCCTTCAACGCTTTCTTCTCGTATTTCCTCAACTCACAAAAACTTACTCCTATCATTTTGAATTCTCTTATTCTCCTAACTATATCTTCCACCCTCCTTGCGTTCAATAATGAGGAGTCCAGTTCCACAAAAGTTACACAAGGAGAGTATGTTAAAGGTTTCATATGTACCGTTGGTGCGTCTGCTGGGTATGGTCTAGTCTTATCCCTCCAACAGCTAGCCTTCTGTAAAGTCCTAAAAAGGCAAAATTTCTCAGAAGTTATGGATATGATCATCTACGTGAGTCTAGTGGCCAGTTGTGTTAGCGTGGTGGGGCTTTTTGCTAGCAGCGAGTGGAAAACTTTGAGCAGTGAAATGGAAATCTACAAGCTTGGGAAGGTATCTTACATCATGAACCTAGTGTGGACAGCTATTACCTGGCAGGTATTCAACATTGGTGGCACAGGACTGATATTCGAGCTTTCCTCTCTGTTCTCAAATGCAATAAGCGTTTTGGGACTCCCCGTTGTTCCTATTGTGGCTGTCATCATTTTCCATGAAAAAATGAATGGGTTAAAGGTGATTTCTATGATCTTAGCTATTTGGGGTTTCACATCCTATGTCTACCAACACTATCTTGATGACAAAAACTTGAAGAAAAGTCATGGAATCCCAAAAACAGAATCCCCTAACCCACCAGAAGCAGAAGGGTCAAGTGGGCAATCAAAATAAGCTAAAACTTCGAAAGATAGTGTCCTACAGTTCACAAACTTCAGAAGATGATTGAGTAAACTTACTTTTCGTTTTGGCCTGAAGGCAGCCTACAATGAAGAATAAGCCTAATACATTTGTGATGCAACTCAAGTAAAGTCTCAGGGCCAAAATTTTTTTGCATCATTGTAACAGGATAGATTTAATATAAATAAATAGTGAATGAGTCTGGTTAAGACTACCCATATCACATTGTAAGCTCAGTGTAATGGTATCAACAACTTCAGACAGCTGATTACAAAACTTTAATATTTAAAAATTGAGTTCATAGAAACCAAAGACATATATTACTAAAATGTGACTGGATCCTGTATAGAAAGAGAGAGTGTCTTGTAGCTATTCTAAGTTATTGTAATATTTCTAGGTGTGAGGAGAGTTCCAATCAGCTTACATCAGGCACCCAACATAGTGAGCCCGAGGATACTTCTTTTGCAGTTGGGGCCATTGAACAAAGAATTGATCCGCTATCCTCAACTTGTAAAGCAGCAACCCACTTAATGAGAGCTTCTTCACTCTTGCTACACTCTCAACATAAAAGATAGATGACCATCTAATTCCCAGCACCTGAACCAAAGATGAAACAAGAAGTTAATGAAATTCTACATAAAATGGAGAAACCATGGCTAAGAATCAAAAAGAGTAGAGGAAAGAACTGCATGATAAAATATTTCTGAAGTGTGCATACCTTGAATAAGAAAGCGATCACACACAGAGGAATGCAGGTCCCAGGACCATTGCAAAGAATCTGAAAAGCATCAACACGATTTAATATATAACATGACCAAATGTTTTTATGAAGAAGCCTTAAGAAATATTTTAAGAAAGCATTCAGATAAAGATCATACAGCTTGTGGTCTGATCCGGATCATTAGCCACAAAGCGTGAACTATAGCGAAAATGGTAGTCCAAACAGAAGTCACATAAGACTGACCAACTTCGCGACTCCGGTAAATTTGCATGAACTGTGATGAGGCTTCGATAACAGCAGGCTATGTCACAGCATAAAAACAGAAATTAATCATTGTGGTTGAAGAATTTACCAGTTTCATAATAATCAATTTAGAAAGAAACCAATCACATCTTTCAAAACACAAATTTTACCACAAGGCACCCATAAGCAAGAAGCAGCAAAATCCAAAGAGGAAGGAGAAAAATTCAAACGAAACTGAAATTAAGGATTAAACTAAACCTTTTCAGCTACAGAATCTTCAAAACTACGAGCTTTCTGGAGACTCATGTTATCAGTAGCTGCAGCAATGTAAAACCTTGGTGTAAATCTGTCCTTCCGCAAAACAGAGAGGAGACTCAACATCTCAGCTGTGTCCTCCTGGTGAAAAAACCCCACAATAATATTTCATCTAACCATGATATGCACATAAATCCAATGGAATAGGAAACTGTATTAGCTCTTCTCACCAGAACCAAGAACAACAAGAGTAGTAAAAGACTCTGAAGCTCTTTTTGGAAGAGGTTTGCCACACCGGTATATAATAAACAGTGCACGAATCATTAGAATGATTGCCAAAGTAATAATCAATAAACCAAAGTTGCATTTTGAGACCATCTTTGAGTAAAAGCAGCTGCAATTTTTATCCATGATCTTGATAACACTCTTCTCTTCCCCAATCTACATTTGAACAAAACAAATTGAGAATAAGGAATCTAATTTCCAGCAATAAAATGTTAAAGCCAAAACGATTCAAGATCTACATCGTTAAGATCCATAGTAACAAGTCAGAATCAGATCACAAAACAAGATGAATCGTCAAAATCGAAGTCGGAAATTAGACAAATAGCTAGCTATAGAGTAAAAGTTCATGTTCTCACCACCGAAACTGAAGATCCACGACGGAGATTATAAGAGAGGAAGATAAAACACTCACCGGCGACGGAGAATCCCGGCGGTGACGGGATCGAAAAATTCAAAGGATTAGGGGTTGACTTTTGATTGGTTACCGTGTCTCTTGTTTTTACCACCGTTCTATTTGGATATTGGTTAGAATACACGTGGCTACGCCACGTAACTTTATCTTGTGGTGGACCCGCGAACATGTAATCCTTCCCTGTATTTTATTAAAAAAGATACTAAGAACTCCTGAAGAAGATATTTACACACTAAGAAAACGAATAATAAATATTTTCCCCAAAACCTCCATTGAAGCAACTTTTGAATCTTTCTTCTTCGTTTAAGAATTATCTTAATTAGAAATGACGACGAAGCTATCAAGCTGTTTCTTGACTCATGGATTAGCAGGAATCTCCTGCGAGAGAAAATATGGAAGTTCTCTTCGATTTTTCTATCTCCCTTCGCGTCGATTACTTCCTGCTTTTTGTAAGATTCGACAACAACGTGGTTTCGAGTGAGTCTTTCTCTCGATTATGTATGAATCGTATTGATTTATATAAACTAATTTCACTTGGCATTTTTGAATTTAACGATTCTGCTCTTAGATGTCTTGCGTGATGTGGTTGTTTTGCTTTTAAACTTATCTTTGGTTTCCACTTTTGAAATTTTGATTTTTTTTGCACTTTTAAGGTTTTATTTTTCTCTCAGCTTAGAGTTTTAGACTTTTAGTGAATGCTCAGAAATGTGAATTTGGTTATGATTCATTTGTTTTGGGCAAGATGAGTTTAGAAAGGAGTCTGAGAATTAAAGTTTGACTTTTAGTTAGAAATTAGATCAAAATATTGGATTTGAATTTTGATATGACACCAATTTGTTATCTGGATGTTGTGTAGCTTAGCCTCTTTGCAGATTAAGTTCCTTTCAGTTCCCATTTCTTCTGAGATTTTGACAAATTTTTGCAGCTCGAGTAAAAGACAAGAAACCAAGAAAGGATCTCCTGAACCAATACTCTCGATAAATTCAAGTCTTCAGCGTAACAGCGATGAAGAGTCGGAACCAGAAAATGGTTCTGTGGAAAATGTTGCGAGCCCCAAGTCAGACGCAGAAAAGGGCAATGGTATCCATGCCACCGTAGATATTAATCATGTTGATGAGAATACTGAAAAGAGAGATGATATACAAACAACTGAAGTAACTCGCCGCAAATATAAACCTGCAAAGAAGAAGGAGGAGAATGTTCATGCCACTATTGATATTCAGCATCGTGATGGGCAGAACTTTAATAATCTAACTGTTCCTGAGGTTGCAAAAGCTTTGGTATGGGTTTCAATTGTGTGTTAATGGTTTATCGTAACTCTCTAGTTCTGAAAAGGCCTTCCTTTAAATTATTTTTGTAATCATTTTTCAGTCCATTCAGAAAAGGGAAGGCGAGCAGATTTCAGATGGACAGTTTGGGGAACTAATGGCAATGATAAGAAATGCAGAGAAAAGTGGGGTTTTCCCTATTTGATTATTTATGTGTGTTTATATCTTATATTGTGAAACCATATATTAATTCCTGATGTCTTATTGTGCCAGATATTCTTCGGCTTGATCAAGCACGAGCCACTGCTCTTGAAGACCTTAACAAGATTCTAAATGAAAAGGAAGCATTGCAGGGAGAAATCAATGTCATGGAAATGAAATTGGCTGAGACTGATGAAAGGATTAAAACTGCTGCTCAAGAGAAAGAACGTGTAGAGCTTCTGGAAGAACAGTTAGAGAAGCTTCGTCATGAAATGATCTCCCAGCCAGAAAGTGATGGTTATGCTCTAGCTCTTAGCAAAGAGCTTGAAATGTTGAAGATGGAAAATCTGTCTTTGAGAAACGACATAGAAAAGCTTAAGTCAGAACTTGACACTGTTAAGAATACCGGTGAACGTGTGGTTGTGTTAGAAAAGGAGTGCTCAGGTTTGGAATCTTCTGTAAAAGATTTGGAGTCTAAGTTATCTGTTTCTCAGGAAGATGTCTCTAAGCTTTCAACTCTTAAAACTGAATGCACTGATCTATGGACAAAGGTAGAGAATCTACAGATGTTGTTAGATAGAGCTACCAAACAAGCAGAGCAAGCAGTTTTAGTGTTACAACAGAATCAAGATCTCAGAAGTAAGGTTGAAATAATTGAGGAATCCCTTAAAGAGGCCAATATTTATAAAGAATCTTCAGAAAAAATTCAGCAGTACAATGAGCTAATGCAACATAAGGTGACATTGCTTGAGGAGCGGCTCGAAAAGTCTGACGCAGAGATATTCTCATATGTTCAATTATATCAAGAATCAATAAAAGAATTCCAGGAAACACTTGAAAGTTTGAAGGAAGAAAGCAAGAAAAAATCAAGAGACGAACCGGTTGATGATATGCCTTGGGATTATTGGAGTCGCTTACTTTTAACCGTTGATGGATGGCTGCTTGAAAAGAAAATAGCAAGCAACGATGTTGACTCACTGAGAGAAATGGTATGGAAGAAAGATAGAAGAATTCATGATACATATCTTGACGTCAAAGATAAGAATGAACGTGATGTCATCTCTGCATTTCTCAAGCTTGTGGCATCTCCAACAAGGTTATCATTGCCTTTTGGAAATGCTTGTATTTCCGGGTTTCAAATCTTATTGAAAAAGTAACCTATTTTCTTCATATTCTGTTGATTCTAGTCCAGGATTGTATGTCGTTCACATTGCAGCTGAGATGGCACCTGTAGCTAAGGTGTGTTCAGCTCGACCCCAATGAATATCCCTTGTTTCATGTTGATTTTCCGATATAGAAGCTTTGCATGATAAATTTTCAACTTTGTCACCCCTATTCCTAATTTCCTTATGCAATTTCTGTAGGTGGGAGGCTTGGGAGATGTTGTGGCAGGTCTTGGTAAGGCATTGCAAAGAAAAGGTCATCTGGTGGAGATTATTCTTCCCAAATATGATTGTATGCAGTATGATCGCGTGCGTGATTTAAGGGTAATGTTGTTGTCCGTATGATGAATCAATAAATAATAAGAGGACTTTAAATTTTTTGTTGTTCTTCATGGTGGTTTAATTTATTCACTTGCAGGCTTTGGATACTGTTGTGGAATCATATTTTGATGGGAAGTTATATAAAAACAAAATCTGGATTGGCACTGTTGAAGGTGAGGAAATTTTTTTTTGTTTCTCTTGTGTTTGTGTCTTTTGGTTTTCAAAGTGATTTAAAGTCTCTCTCTGTTTACAGGTTTGCCTGTACATTTCATTGAACCTCAACATCCGAGCAAATTCTTCTGGAGAGGACAGTTTTATGGAGAGCAAGATGATTTTAGACGCTTCTCGTATTTTAGCCGTGCTGCGTTAGAGTTGCTTCTTCAGTCCGGCAAAAAACCCGACATCA